>JAJGOT010000438.1:707500-728133 GCA_022457155.1 Cladopsammia gracilis | reverse complement strand
CGCACTCTGTTCTGGAATTGGATACGGTTTTTAGAAGAAGCTACTTTTTTCATCCCTTGAGAAATGCGGTTTGATTAACATCGGGAATTAGAAGCCCTTCTCAAATGTTAACGCAAACGGAGACACTTCCTGGTCTGAAATAGGGTATCGAATTTTGGGTCAGGTCTGAAATAGGGTAGGGAAAATCGTACATTTTGGTCTGAAGTAGGGTAAGGGTTTTAAGAAGCGTGCCGCACACCCCCACCCAAATTTTCAGGGAGTACCCCCCCCCCCCCCCCCACCTCGGGTAAATCACTCGCCTTCTCTTGTTCTTTTTACATACCGTACGGTTTATTGCGCCGATAAATCATAAGTTAAATCATAAGTCTATTGCTTAATTGCCGTATAGTGTTAAAACTGATAGTCATTTATAACAGATATCTTAATATAGTATTGTAACGTTGTTTATTGAGGGCCACGAGTTTGTTAGTTTTCTAACTATGAAGTGTCACCCGCGTTAAATAAAGTTTGATTGATTGATTGATTGATTGACTGGATAATTAATTAACACAACGCTTTGAATGCAAAGCCTAATAAGACCTGATTACCCTGGTAGGGTCGTACCTCTCATAAACCTCTATTTTCATTGGCCGTTCTAAAACAGTACCTGCTATTGTTTATAGGGATAGGGGCATTGTTTAGGTCATTTATCTATTGTTTTGGTGAGCCAATAAAACAACTCGTTCAAACGATTACCCTGATCACATAATACCCATATTATCTCTGTTTTTTTTTTTGTTATCGTTTCTACAGCTGACGAAATCGCAACTAAATCATTGACATGTGAAGTTCCTGAAAATTCTGCGTTCCCTTTGTGTTCCATGAAAGTCAAGGTAGGAATGATCAATTTCTAGTTTCTTCTTCCATAGATTTCATATATACAATGTCAATCGGACAGATGAAAACAACAATTAAAGGAAACATTAGAACTGATATGAATATTACATTTTTTTCGTAAAAAGTTTTAGCGAGTTTTCTAAGACAATTGCGATAATCTTAAAACAATTGGCCCAATTTTTTCAAGTTACAATCCATTTCCATCCTGGCATCTGCAGCCCAAGACACTTATTTTTACTCTTTAAGCAATAGTAGACCAATGAAGTACAGTCAGAAACATTGTGAAGGTCTTTATGCTTTGCCTATCCTACCTCTAAAAGTAAGTAAGTAAGTAGGTAGGTAGGTAGGTAGGTAGGTAGGTAGGTTGGTAAGTAGGTAGGTACTGAGGTTGGTAAATAGGTAGGTAGGTAGGTAGGTACTGAGGTGGGTAAGTAGGTTGGTAGGTAGGTAAGTAGGTAGGTAGGTAGGTAGGTAGGTACTGAGGTAGGTAGATAGGTAGGTATAGTAGGTAGGTAGTCTTTAAATTTTTGGCCGCCATCTTGGTGTCCCTAAGTGGGACACCAAGATGGCCGCTCCATACATTTCTTACTAAAAATGTCTATACTCATTCGCCTATAACTCTTGAATGAAATGCCCTTGCGCATCAAAATATGGCCCAGATGTGTAGTTTTAAACTCTCTACAATTCCATAAACATTTTAGAATCGAAAACTGCTTCTGAATTTTGATATGGCGTCAGTGAAAACACTCTATAGGTATATCGAAGTCACTGTTTCGGAGTGAATAACACGATGATTTGAGACTAAACATTTCAGCTACCCCACCAGATGCAAGTTGATTTTTCACTTTATACATGTATATGGCAATGCCTGCAATCTCCTACTTTACAGTGACGGCAGCCTGGCTCGCTCAAGGAGTGTTTCGTAAGGATCTATCTTAGTTCTGTATATAGCTCTCAGCGCTCTCTCTTGAATGCGCTCTACTTTTCTACTATCAGACGCCTTTACAAAAATGCCATGCTACGTGGCATCTCATTTTAAGGGTGTGGCTCAAATTCCCTTCACCCTCAGTTATTAATTGGTACAAAGTGCAGAACAAGTAATTATACCGTATTTTCTCGATTAAACGCCGGGCCCCGAATAAACGCCGGGTATAATAGAGGAAGTTGTAAGTAAGCTCCTCAAACGTTTGTTTGTAGTATAATAAACTTAAGATTTAAGGGCAAGGTACAAGGCTGCCAAGAAAAACGAATAATAACCCTTTCTTAAAAAATGGCGGGCGAGAAAAAACTGCTGATACAAAGAAACGCCGGGTCCACTAGGCCAAGTTTGAAATAAACGCCGGGGGCGTTTAATAGAGAAAATACGGTAACTACTAGCGATAGAGAAAGTTGCATTCAACGACCTAGTTCCCGTAATAGTCTCATTTGTTACAGTTGTAATCTTCGAGATATATGCCCATAGGAGCGCTTTGAGTTTTTCATTATCGTCTACCTAAATCTAAAAAAAATGGACCCATATAGTGTAGTCTTCTATTTTTTTTTTCGCATAAACAATTTCTGGACGCTCGAGTCGATATGATAATGATAACAAGCCATCATCTTCCAATATCTTAACATAACTTTCGCAACGTCTTAAAAACTGCTGTTCGAAGCTCACGTACGCGCCAGCAGAACAGAATTGGATTAATGGACGAGTTCACAAATACAACAGTATCTCCAAAAACCATAACCTTTATCCTGTTATTAGGGGAAAATGCCAAAAGTAAAAATGATATTAACACTGGAGAATAACACAGAATCATTAAGATGCAATATATAAAAGTGTTTATGGCACTTTTCTGTGACCGCACTACGTTCAGATTATATTCAACATTGAAAACGTCCATAGCTTCTTGTTGACGGCGAATCTGAGACTGATGCCGACGAACAATGCTATATATTCTGATGTAACAGAAAGTGGATGTTAAGATGCAGATGGCGATTAAAACAACTGCTGTAACAAGATAAGCAGATATATTCCAAAGTTCAAGGCATGATAAAAGAATGCACATGAGCCAGAGACTTGTTGATGTATATGCGGCACGTGTTGCAGTAACCAAATCTGGGTATCTCATGTGATAGTGAAGAGCCAGAAGCTGATCCACGCTAATGACCGACATTGTACAGAGAGAAACGCCGCAGGCTAACGATGTCAACGCTCTCCTTGCGTGAGATAAACTAGAACGGCCTGGATTGAGTTCATCAGCGATGTAGACCGGTTGCGCAATTAGCCCAACGAGAAAGTCTGAGACAGCGAGATTGCACAAGAAAACGATCGACGGGGAACGAAGAGAAGATGTTCTGACTATGGCGACCAACACCAAACTGTTGCCAATCAAGCATATGAGCATTAGTGGAGCATTCAGGACACAGTTCATGATGACGATAATTTCAGGTTGGTATGTGCCGCGCGCGCGGTCGTTATTTTCCCAGACACCGGTTTCTGATTCGTTCCTCATTTTGTTGGTGTGATAAGCCATCGCATAACATAATAGTTAATTCGGTAAGCAACTCAAATCCTTTATGTCACACCGTTGTGATGTTGTAATTGCACATACAAAATTACCAACTGTATCAATATTGCACATTCACGATGATTAAATTAAACAATTGCTAGTTATCTTATTTCTTTATCCGTTTGTATAATATAAAAAAAATGAAACCCTGACGATAAAACTCATCATACCTCGTACTGAAGTATATGACGCGATTGAGTGTGAAAACTGTGTGGAATATAGCAAGGATTGATAATATTAACGAAAGAAATGAGTAAACACTACATAACGACCGCTTTGATTGTGGACCGAAGTCAACAATTGAGGTATACGTTATAACTTTGCTGTTACGGCCATAGCACTGAGTATAATATATTTCCATGCGTACTTCTAATCCAAAGTTATGTCATGACAGATTGAAAGAGATAAACTAAGAACAGTGTGAAGATCTCACAACCTTTGCCACCAAATATTTAAAATGGAAAAGGTAAAGGAGTTTTTCCGTGCAAACACAGGTGATAACTTTCAGTTCAACGGTCAAACAAAGAAAGAGAATTAAAAAAAAATACCATAACTGATTATTGCACTCAGCAACAAAAAATTATTTTTGCTATTTTTATATGAAAATCTGACGGTACTGAAATTAATAATAATGGTGTTTTAGCATTATTAATACTACGCATGCGTATTTTAAAAGAAGCCTTTCCACTGCTCTTATTTTCTTACCGCGGTGGGAAACCACTTTATGCTATGTAAGCATGGTCGAAATATGTCTAAATACTCTTTAGAGCGCATGCTCAAAAACCAAATTGATGAATAAATGTAAATATGTCAACCCAGAAGGTTTTAGAGACCAAATGATAAGGCTATTGACTTTTTCGCCTCAGTAAAATACGATCTGAAACTACATTATTGCTTGATGCTTGCCAGCAAAAAGCAGTATATTTATTAATCGTCGATATTTTTTACTTATCTTGAGTCAAACATGGAGCTATGTGAAGACGGTATTTCGATCAGTGGATGAAATTCTCACGTGACTATATATTCAAATGAAATGTAATTTACTTTACTGTGGTTGTCATGTAATTTTTGAAAAACTCATTTGAGTATTAATTCCTGTGGTTTTGTTAGCTCTACATTGAAATGGTTTTTTTAAATTTTGAATTCTAATTGGTTAAAAGAGTAATTTAAAGCGAATGCCAGAATGTTATATATGGCTGGACCAATGGGCTTGTCAGTATGGCGATATGTATATACCAGCTGCTAAAGAGGATTACTGTGAGTTGATTAAAAAAACTGCCAAACTGTCAACAAGTGCAAAGAAAATTATAAAAAATGGTTAATTGCTGCTTTGTTGGTAGATCACCATGGCTTGATCTGATTCTCAGTGTCAATAGCGACTGAAAGGAGAGCACAAAGAAAGCACAGAACACTTTTTAAATGAAAAGTAGTTTTGAACCATCAGAACACAGAGGCTTGAACGCTAGAGAAAATGAGCAACTTTACTGTGATAAACTGTACACTTAATGGTCCATTAATCATCGTATGCATTACTGGCAACGCCTTGGTTTTGGCCGCCATATTGAAGACTCCTTCGCTTCGTTCACCGTCCATTATTTTCTTGTGCAATCTCGCTGTCTCTGACCTTCTTGTTGGACTTGTTGTACAGCCGATCTACATCGCATATGAACTGAAATCTGGTCTGCTGTTAACTCGCGCACTCCACACGTTATTCAGTTTAGCAGGCTGTGTTTCTCTCTGCACAATGACGGCGATCAGCGTGGATAGATTTATGACTCTTCACTATCACATGAGATATCAGAATTTGATGACCGAGAAATACGCCATATACACAGCAATAACTCTCTGGATTTTTGGTATCGTTTTGTCATCTTTAACTTTACGTAACACAACGTTAATGTTTGCAGTTTTTGTTGTTGGCATTGCGATTTGCATCTTAATTTCTACCTTTTCATATGTCCGGATTTATCTTATTGTGCGTCGTCATCAGTTGCAGATTCAAGCTCAACAACAGGCTGTAAAAAGTTTAAATACGGAACATAATATAAACTTGATGCGATCGAAGAAAAGTGCCGTTAACACTTTTATATATTACATCTGTATGATTCTGTGCTATTGTCCCATATTAACTTTCATGTTAATCGTAGCCATTCTGCCAAATCTGAGTGGTTTAATGGTGTGGAAAATAGGAAATACTTTAGTATTTATGAATTCGTCTATTAATCCAATTTTGTTTTGTTGGCGTCTAAGCGAACTTCGAACGGCAGTTTTAAAAATAGTCCGGCCGATATATGTAAGGCAAAGTAGTGCTGTCTAGTCAGAGATGATTTAACAGTTCGTTTGAAACAGAAAACTTCGGACGGAAGTAATAGCGTTATTAACGCTTCCACTCAGTTTGTCAATAAACTTGACATGTAAATGTCAACTGGTGTTATGACGTCTATTTATTGTAGTATCGAGATAACAGATATGTTTCTCGATATTTCTGGTGACAAGACACGTTATGCGTCTCAACGAAACTTACATGTGATTTACATGTCACAATGATCAAATTTAAGAGGTTTTACCTGAGCTCATAATGTATATTAAAAGAAATGTCATCCAGACGGCGAAAGTCGATTTATATCCCGGGAGAATTGAAGGGCTCAGGAAAATTAAGGCCTGGGTCAGTTACGGGTACATCCAAAAACTAAGCGGGGGGGGGGGGGGGTCTATCTCATAAAGTATGGAACGTATTAATATGAAACTTGGTCAAAGGCTTAAACTTGATACAAAGATTAATTTTGATAAGAAGTTGTCACGAAAAGAGTGACGCAACTGATTAAGGTATCAAATTTCCATGTTTTTCTTTAGGCTAAGTGCAGGAGAACTTAAACCACTCTGACTGACAAAACATCGCTTGGATATTTTTAAGTGCGCAAAGTCATAAACGAAACTAACTGGAAGGCGTGTCCAGGTCTCGTAACATTGAAATGTCACGATTTTGTTGTCACGTAATAACCAGAAAACAGTCATGCCGCGTAGGAGGACCACGTTTCCAGTTACATTTGGAAAGTACCTTAAAAGGGTAGAAATAATGCCACTTAAAACTCTCAGAAAACACGATTTTTTCTTGTCTGGAAGAGCACTGAAGGAACAAACCGGAAGTAAAAGCTCAATTGGCCACGTGATAGGTTGCCATGGATACATCAATCTCAAAAAGGACTGTCTTAACAAGTAGAATGCCGTTATGACACGTTTCCTTTTGAAGACAGACCACCCCCCTTACTCTTTTGATAAAATAGGGGCAGACCCAGACCTTAATGTACCTGGGGAGGGGGGGGGGGGGGAACATCCGTCAATTCAGGCAAGTTTGTGCTGAATAGGTACTTAAACAGGTTCTTACTTATAGGGTGAAACAATTATTTCTGATATGGTGTATCTCCTTAAAATTTGTTTAAATTAGTGAATTATTGACACTGACAGCTCTAATAATCACACAAAGCACTTAATTAACCTACTGTATAATGACAGTAAATATAAATAAGATGTCTGCATATTCATGTAATATGTCACGTTTATTTTACTTAATTACTATAACATAAATACAATGAAAGGTTCAATGCTATGAAATTGGATTTAGTTTTTGTACTCTACTGTGTGTTTCCAATGTCCCTTAAGCACACTTGGTTCTGCACCAGTGTTTTAATTTCTGAGCTTAAGTAATTTTTCGAATAAGAACCTGTTTTATTTGTCAGGCTGAAGTAGTTATATGTTAGGTGTTTAATTGGTCAAATTTCAGGCTGGAGGTTCTTAGTCCGCAGTTTCTTTCATGCGGGTTTTTACTGTCATGTATTATGTGATAAAAAAACGAGTTACCTGTGTGTAATCGTTGCATGAGCGTCGGAAAACACGAGTCTAGTCAGTTAAAGGGGCAGTATCATGAGGGCGAAACTTGAAAACTGGGCCGACTTTTTCAAGTTTGATTCGGCAAATTCAAAACGGCCTTTGAGAGTGGAGGTATTCGTTGAATCAAAAAAATCGTTTTGATAGCCGGAAAAAAGAAAAAATCACTTTTAACAGTGATATGTCCAAAATTCCGGTGCAAGAATAGTGAACAGTGCCGCGCGTGGAACCTCGTGATATTGCCCCTTTAACGTCTCCAGAGTTCAATTATATAGTTAATACTTGAAACTGGAGACTTTAACTAGCTAGACCCGTGCCGTTCCCCCGCCCGCTTCCAACGTGGCCACAGCAGTGGCGAATTTCGGCTTATCCTGCCAAAAATAATAACATTTGCACTCCACCACCCTCCCTCAAACCACCATCCCATCCCCCCCTGCCCGCACCCAACGTGGCCATAGCAATGGCGGACCCCCCACTCCTTTATCACCGCCCCGTAATTCATTCTCCCCTCACCCCTCCCTCACCTTTTACGATAGAGTCTGAACCCGCCACTGTATAGTGCCCCATTTTAGTGGCTTTAGTTTGACAAAGCACATCTACGCGGCATTCTGCGGAGTATTCCATTCAAGTAGCTTTGACCAGATGAATTTTCAGAGATTAGCTCAAGGTTAGTTTTCCTCAGTTTGTTTGCATAACAACTGCTGTACTGTCGTTCGTACTGTCGTTCGTACTGCCGTTCGAAGCTCGCATAGACGCCAGTAATACAAAACTGGATTTATAGACGAGTTCATGAATACAATAGTATTTGCAAAAGTCCACTTCTTTGAACTTAGGTTAGGGTCAATAGCATAAATTGACATTGAAATAAACATTGGAAGGTAACATAAGATCATACTGATGTAATATATAAAAGTGTTCATAGCACTTCTCGTCGATCGCTCCATGTTTACATTATGGTCCGCATTAATACTTTGCACAGCTTGTTGCTGAGCGTTAATCTGTAGCTGATGATGACGAACGATTAGATAAATCCTGATGTAAGAAAAAGCGGAAATCAAAAGACAAATGAAAATGCCAACAGCAAGAACCTCACGAGAATTGTGCCACAAACTAAGGCATGATGCAAGGAGGGTGACAAGCCATATAATTACTGAGGCATATATTGCACGTTTTTCTGTAACAAAATTCGGATATCGCATGTGATAGTGAAGAGCTAAAAACCGATCCACGCTTATCGCCGTCATTGTCAAAAGTGAAACAACACATCCTATATTGAACAGCATGTGGACTGTTATGAGCAAGAGACGACCAGGCTTTAGTTCATAGGCAATGTACACCGGTTGAACAAGAAGGCCAACGAGAAGGTCTGAGACAGCAAGACTGCACAATAAAACTGTGGACGGTGAACGAAGCGAAGGAGTTCTCCATAAAGCGATCAACACCAAAGCGTTGCCAGTGATGGTTATGAACATCAGTGGAGCATTGAGGACACAGTTTATCACAATAAAAGTGTCCATCCTGCTAAGAAATTTTTAAGTAGCTCTCTTAAATCGCGGGTTTTAGGTCTATCACAGAACTCTACACGTAGGTTCTTGTTTTACATAAAGGTCGTCGATTGCGATTATTTACTAAAAAGCATCTTTATTTTTGCTTTCTGCAGGTGGTTTCGACCCGTAGTATTTAAATTGATTGGTAGCATGCGCACGTATACGGTTTGGCAATAAAACCTGCCATAATTATACTACCAAGTACCATGCCTTTGTCCAATGAGCGGGGAACCAATATAAACCCGCACCATTTTGAAATTTAGACTTTGTTTCCGAAAAATTAAAAAGCAGGTGTTAGGTCAACTAGCATTGATGGTTCTGCGTTCAGTTTTTTTAATTTAGCATCACCGTGTACGTATGCTTTGTTTACAAAGCGAGGGTATAATGAAAATGTATTTTTGTCGGTATGAATGATTACTGAGTATTTGTGAAAGCTATAACTAGCTTATTATTTTTTCTATGACCACACAGTTTCGCATCAGTTTTGTCACGTCTCATCTAATTGGTTTGTCATTTTAATTTATATATTGAGAGCGAAACGCGAAATATGATCATTCTAAAATTCGAAAAAAAAAAAGTTAAACTTAAAAGCTGTGAAATTGACTCTATAGTCAGGCTTCTGAGATCGTATTTTCATTTAGGCAATAGGCCATTTGCACGATGACGTCGTTTGACTACTACCAGAATCCTTCAGTTTTTTGTTTTGTCGTGCAAATTAGGGCTATTGTTATTTAAACCGCACTGGGATTACAAGTAAGAAAGGAAAAACGAAATGAATTCTGGTAGTAGTAGTCAAATGACGTCATCGTGCAAATGGCCTATTCATAATTACACAGATAGTGTATAGAGTGAGATATCAGTCACGTGCAAACAGCAAAACCAACAATGCCCACAGAACCGGGCAGTATGTATTATCATTCCTAGAGACAACTCAGGGGAAGAATTGAAAGTTCTTGGTTGGGCTGAATTATCGACCACCAGGAATTGCATAAATGCACTCTCTTTTATACTAATTTGCATAATCTAGTTCTGTAATGTGTTAGTGAATATTTTATTAGAAATAGTAGTATGTATATGAACAAGAAGCTGTATACACAGCTTAAACTCGTGGCGTCTTTAACCTATTGCAGTACTGATTCCCGAGTGTTTTGGGCGCTTTTATGGAGAAACAAAAATATGTCCAAAAAGTTTGGCACCCTTGGGAGTTAGAGGGTTAATAAAGATGTGATGTTCAGCATGTCGCGAGCGTAAGACAAAGAAACCAATCACGAGTCCCCAATCGACGATAATCTAACCCATCACCTTCCCTACACCGATTGGATGATCTATTTAACTTGTTTTGTTTGTTATTTCCTCAGTCGTTTAGTGAATCATGGAATCTCAGATGCCACGGGGAGAAACACCATGTTCAGTCTAACAACTTATGCTCTGTGATTGAATACCTCAGCGAGGTAAGTAACCATCAGTTTAACTTTTTATATGCATTTAAAAAATTAACAATGTGTATAAGGCTTAGTTTATTAGTCCCGACCTGTAAATTAAGATCGTCTTGGCATGACTCCAAGTTGTGTGTCAGAAGAACTATTTGTGCGCAAAGATCGAGTATAACTAAGAGTAAAATTCAAAGACAAATAATCGGAAGTAAACTACTTGAATCTGTTCAACAATTCCACATATAGCAACATGTTTAAGAAATGATCCGCATACACAGAAGAAGGAAAGTGCCAACGGCAATGCACGATGGAATGTCAACTTTTTTCATTGTTACAACTAGTGATCTCATTGGCCTAGACTCAAAGACCGCTAAAAAGATAAGGATCAAGGTGCATTTTGTCTGATTTTTTTAAAGTTTCAAATAATTTGAGACCCAATCGCACAACATGCAATTTTTAAAAGAAATTGTACTTGGGGAAGTTCATCAAAGAAGCGAAATTATTAGCTGTTGTCTTCTGCTATTCTGATTGGTTAAGCACGAACATTTCCTAAAATTTATTTGACGCAAATGGGTTTTCTTTATTTTTATAGTGAAACTATAATTATGAACCATCAACCTCTCCTCTATTCTTAAACTCAAAGATATTCTATGTGAGAAAGAGCCAATACCGCAGAACAATGAAGTTTACCGTAGTTCTTATGTGGAGCATTACTTAACTAAGATATGATACTGTATTTTTCAAATTCTTTTGTTGTTATAGATTGAGGGTTGGTGCCCAGTGTTGCCATGGAGACGTGATAATGACCCTTTTAAGCGACCGGATAGTCACTCGGAGGTTCGTAATGCGGACATTGACTCACAAACGCTAATAATCCCGACATAACAAACTCCCAAATGGTTTTACGACTCTGTCGGATTACGGTAACAACATGTGCTGTCGCCCGCATTTAAAGCGTCGAAGTATCGACAATGTGATCATCGCATTTTATTAAAAAAAAGTTAAAGAAACGATATTTAACAATTTCTTCCAACGGTTACAATACATCTTTTGAGAGATCGTTTATGCTAAACACAACTGAAATACAGAAATTAAAGTGAATTTTGGAACTTTTTCCTGATAAAATGAATTCCAAAATGGCGGATTTTGTGACTGATGACGTTATTTTCATGTCCTTTTTTCTTTCTTCCTCCGGTCGCGTATTTACAAAGCAAGATAAACCAGTTAAGAGCAGATAATATTCAGACATAACTCACATGTGGTGTCAATTTTGCAGAGTTCTCAAAACTTTCAAAAAATTTCGGAAGCAATTTCAGCAATTGGTATCTACGTATACTTCGTTAACAAATTGGCATTTAATTTCTTACTTAGCTTCTGTGGTGGCATCCACTCTTACTTGTATTACTTTCGTTGACAGGCTATGGTCCGCACAAATGTATCTGGGTTACTAGAAAAGCTAAACGACGACCGTTACGCCTGGATGAGAATTCGGATAACTGAAACATGGCCGCAGTGGAGAGAAGCCATTGAACAGCTTGTCACAACGCAGAAAGTGGCAAACAGAAAGGAGAAAAAGGTAAAAGCGAATCATTTAAATACAATATTATTCAATTCGAGAATGGTACACGATGCACTACCCTATTACCTTGTCGCCAGGGACTAAACTCCACTTTGAAAACCGAGAGGTCTCTGGGAACGAGGTTGCTCTACCCAAGGAATCGTGGAAAATGCTTAGTTAACTGCGAAAGGTGGTCGCTTGTGAGAAATTGTGTAATTTTAGTGATAAGTGATAAAGGGTATTTCGTGAATTCAAAAGAGTAAAACGCTAGTGGAATCAGTATTCCGAAGAATGACGTTATGACATAGCGTTAACGAACAATAAACATTTTTCTCTTACAGATTCTTCTTTATATGGGCAGCATAGAGGACAACTTCAAGTTCTTCACAGAAGCCTTCACCGGTGGTTGTTTAGGCGAACTAACTCAGTGGAGTGACCTGATGAGCGCATTGTTCATCTTAGGACATGACTTGATAATAACATCGGATAGAAACGACCTCCCGAAGTAAGGACACATACACTGTACGCTACCTATCTTCTAACAGTATCTTTATTGGTTGTGGGAGGGGTTGAGAAGATGGAGGGAGCTGACCCTGTGAGCACACACTTCGAATGATATAACAACATGGCAGACTCAAGTTACTCTTTTAAAATAAAGGAAGTAGAAACAAGGAGAGCGTGGAGAAGGAGGACAGAATTGAAAACTAGTGATTTAATGAAGACGATAACATGGTGGAAAGAATTAAAAAACAAGCTTCGTGGACAGTAATGGATTTTAAACCAGTGGCCGGGGTTTTTTAGTCATTTCAGTCAATCATCCTCAATCTTCAACATTTATCGAATATTGTCTAAAACATCAAACCATCTCTGCAAAGGAAAAGACCACCGCTTAATAAGGAACGATCAATCTCAGCGACTTTATCTAAATTTGTTTGAATCAGTTCTCGACCAAATGCTACAAACTCTTGCATTAGGGACCACCGTTGCCGCTGACTAACGATAAATTCAATTCAGTATACTTTTAGGTATCCATTTTAGTCGGTGCCACTTTATCTTAAGTAATTTATACCTTATTTGTCAACAGTATTATCACCCCACCTGATTCAGGCGGCTGTGCCTCTAGAATACTTTCTGACGATCTGGATCTGATATTTACCGACATCCCAGGTGCTAAGAAAATAATGCGTGCTAGTGGACCGCATGAGTCGCGTTACAGGTACAACTAGCAATGTGACCTTTAACCCTTTAGCTTTATTTGTGAATTGGTGTTCTGAGACCAACCTCGTTCCCAGGGTCTTCTCGGTTTTCAATATGGCGGCGCTCTCAAACCGTCATTTTGAAAACCGAGAAGCCCCTGGGAACGAGGTTGGTTCTGAGACGGAAGTGGGATTCCGCCCACTCTGTAACTTCAAGAATTTAATATTAAAGCTATGGTTATGGAACTTGGAGGATTTATAGTACGGCAAAAACGGTCTAAGTTAATGTAGATGCGTGACGTGATGATGCGGGAATTGTGTCGCAATTTCGAATGGCCGCCATCTTGGATTCGAATGGGATCTTGGAATTCGTCATGTTAGAGACGTTCCAGTCAAACCCAGTGCGAGCTCTCAATTAGTTTTTGAACCAAAACAACAACTCGGCGAAACTCCAAATGGCCTCAATTTCATCCCAATGATCGGAAACTTCGCATATCGTGACAAGGCCCTGATAATCCAAATAGAGCAGCATATTTTGCCTATATAAATATCACTGTCTTTATAAAGAGGTGTGTTAATTTATCACTGTATGTTTTAAACTATAGATGCAAAATGCGCATTTTGGACTCGTTCGGAACAGACTCCGAATTCAACTATCCTAATTATGAAGATGATATTCCTGGAGGCAGATCCATTTGGGGAGATTTAAATCTTGCGCTTCCACAGTTTATGACTATGTTCCGTAAGTTTGTTCTTTTTGCTAGATACCCAACCAGTCTTACGGTGACTTGCAAATGAAAACTTGAAACCTTTGGCAAACCGATCTTTAATTGACAAATGTTGTATTGTAAAGTAAAAATTGATGACGGAGATAAGTTATTATATTGCTTCTGATTATCAACCTAACCTTTCTATATATATTTAATTATATGTTTTTTTTAACATAATGTTATGTTACAAAATAGTAACTCGAGATTCACGCTCGGTGGCGATCATCAGCCTGATGATCGCCGCCGAGCTTAAAACTCAAGCTACTGTTTTGTAGCATCACATCGTGTGAAAAAAAACATATTCCTGTTCTACCTTATGTATCGAACACTCTCTGTCCCAGTGACGACAACCACAAAGTATTATACAATATATTATATATATGTTATAAATAAGCAAAATGTTTTTTACTTTCTGTTGATCAGCTCACAGTCCAGACAACTCGTTTTTGGGTTTTGCCGTTCCAAAGAAACCAAATCTGACAGAAAAAACGCCGAAAAAGAATAGAACCAGTGCACTGGTCTATGGAAAACTACCTCATTTTTGGAAGGTATGGCTTTAGCTCAAATTAAACGAAGAGTGCCAATTAAAAAAAAAAAACAGCTAGAAACTAACAAATTGATTGTGTGATACCCCGAGAGTTATTTTCCATTGTTGGCTTTAATTAATTTGTTCACGACTATTTAGAATAGTAAGATATAAGTTAAGATAAGATAAGATAATTTTTATTAGCCATTCATTGTAATTACACTATAATAACGAGTACTTATGCTGTTGCAATGAAGGTCATGTATATGAGTAATGGTTTTCTTGTCTTTTTGGCTATAGGGCAAAACGAAATACATCGATATGATCAAGAAACATGTCCATGAGGTCCACGCCAACATTGGATCAAAAAATGTAAGATTTTTTTCAGAATTGCTATTGGCGTTAGGTTCATGTTTGTTGAGACATTTGCTCAATAATGGCCGTTTTCACACTAGAGACGGACAAATCGTCTGGACGGACAAGTCGTCTCAGACGGACAAGTCGTCTTAAGCCCGGTTTCCATATGATCGCTACGATCGCTACGATCGTTGCGATCGCTGCGATCGCTGAAAAAAATAGTTCAGCGATCGCAGCGATTGATGGTTTCCATATGATCGCTGCGATCGCTACGATCGCTGAGAAAGTGAATGAAGATCGAGGGGACCTGGGTCTGACAATATCGTTTCGCCTCATTCTTGAAATTCAACATAGCGGCTGTGAATTGTTTTTAAAATTTGTTGTAAAGACAGTCGTATCTTTGCACTTCTTCCATAAAAAGGGCCAAATTGCACCCTTTGAGTGAGCTTACGCAGTGCATCATGGTATTTTTGCCGTCGCTGCGATCGCTGCGATCGCTGCGATCGCTGGAGAGTGGTTTCCATATGATCGCTACGATCGCTGAGATAGAATCGCAGCGATCGTTGTCGCTGCGATCGCTGTGATCGCTACGATCGCTGGAGAGTGGTTTCCATATGATCGCTACGATCGCTGAACTTTTTTTCCAGCGATCGCAGCGATCGTAGCGATCGTAGCGATCATATGGAAACCGGGCTTTAGTGAGAAAACGGGACGAACAAAATTTTGGACGTAAAAATCGTCTGATTTTGTCCGTCGATTTGGCGGTCTATTAAGACGATTTTTCGAGGACGATTTGTTCGTCTAGACGGATTAGTCGTCCGAAGTCCGACTTAAATTCACACCAGACGAACAAATGGTTGTATCTCGGTCCCAGTACTCGCTAAGGGGAATGGAACTAGTAAAGGGAGTGATGGTCTATGGGAAAATCAAAATGGCAGATGGAAAGCAAGGTAACCAAGCCTGTTAGTGCCAGGCTCCTTGCTTTCAAAATCGTCTGTTTGTTCGTTCAGATTTGAATTTACGATGACCAACACAAGGTGAGTTGTCGGTCTAGAATTCACATTACACGAACAGATCGTCGGACGACTTGTCCGTCCAAACGATTTGTCCGTCTTCTAGTGTGAAATGGACCAATCAGTAAAATAATCAGACTTTAATTGAAGTTACCTTTATCTTTTCCTTTTTCAGAAGAGCGAACTACGCAAATTTGACGTACCCGAATATGTCATAAATCACGGAATTGTCAATATCTCAACACTCATGAGTATTTTTCAAAACAGTAAGGTATTCCCAAGATGAAAACTTCAAAAAATGAAAATCCAATATAGAGTGTTTTCATTCACGTGGTCTGCAGCTATGCTAATTTATTTGAACAAAACAAAGTGTTTGCATTAGAAAAGAGTTCAATCCCCACAGGATTAGCTTGGGACACCAATATGGCCGCCTTTTTATTGTTTTGGGAAACCAACATGGCCGCCGTGACGTCATGTAAAAACACTCTATATGTATATTTATAAAATACTAAAAACAATTTACCTGTGTACAGCCACTCCCTCCCATCAAAAAAAATTGGTTGTACACGGGCTAAAACAATCAATTTATACTGCTTCACTCATAACAATATTAGATTAATAGATTATTATGTTAACTTCAATTAATTATCAGGAATATTCGGAATCAGAAAAGGCCCAGAGGCCAAATTAAATTAATTTACGTGCGACCCCTTTTCAATAACCGTTTTATATTTTACTATATTTATATAATTTTTACGTTTTCCTGGCTTCTCAGGTTTTTGTCGGTCTTGGTGAGCCTTTAGAAGGACCAGCAGCCCTTGAGGCTCTAGCCAATGGATGTTTCTTTCTTAATCCCAAGGTATGTTTAAAAATTAACCGTTTCACTGCAAGTTGTACTGAGATGGGGATTCCATCCTTCCATCCTTCCATTCTTCAAACTGAGCTGGACGCAATTAATTGTTGGGCTGTGAAAAAAATATGACATTAAATCCTATGAAGTGTAAAGAGGTGACGGTCCGTTTCCGTCGTTATGTGGAACATCTTCCACCAGTTGTAACTGTAAACAACAAAGCTCTCGAAACGGTTGAGGCCCACAAAGTCTTGGGAGTCATTATCCAAAGTGATCTTAAGTGGGACCTGCACGTCAACTAGGTGGTAGGCAAGGCTTCCAAGAGACTTCACATCCTACGTGTACTTAAACGCAGCGGTGTCCTACCTCCTGACCTATTGCGGGTTCACTTTGCACTTATAAGGTCTGTCCTTGAATATTGCTGCCGGTGTGGCATTCATCTCTGTCTGTCCAACTATCAGGCGGAATTGAGAGGGTCCAAAAGCGCGCATTTCGTATTATCTATCCTACGCTCCATTAGCACGAAGCCCTCGAAATCTCCGGGTGTACGACATTGCATGCAAGGAGAGAGGCACTGTGCGCGAAAACATTCGACAAGATCAAGCAACCCACATCGCGCCTTTGCCATCTTATCCCAACGACTCGGGCATCCGCGCATGGTCGCTCTTTGAGTTATAGCAGTAGACCATTGCTTTTTAAATGTAAGACCGAACGTTTCAAAACGAGTTTCTTTCCTGAAATGTGCCTTCACGCTCACGGCCTGTAAATGACGCGTTTTAACCCTCGGACGTACAACGGGGGGGGGTGGTTGCCTTAAGGTTTTTCTCCGATATTTTCAAGACAATTTATGATTAGCACATGCCGTCTTCAGCAGTTCGTTGTTCGTTTATCCTTGAGACACATTTTGATAATGTTTGGCGACAACCGGTTGCTATGGTAACGAGATATGACGTCATAAGTGGCATGAGGTCAAGCCATTTTGTTTTTCACCTTTTTTTGGTGAAAAAACATATAAAATGCTACCAAAAGCATCAAAATGTTTAATTCTTTGTTAATTTGCAACTATAGCAAAAACATATTTGCAAATTCCGCATTTTTTTCGATAAATTTGGATTTTTAGTAACACCTTGGCGGCCATTTTGGATGACGTCACGAACCCCCAGCAGCGACACAACCCATAATATTTACCCTATCTTGTAGAGCACATCAAAGGCTACCTATTAGATGTAAAATATTTCCGAAATATTGCAACAACCCCACCATGTACCACGGTGGGAGTATAAGTATGCGTGTACATCCGAGGGTTAAGAACGTATTGTATCTTATGAATACATATTAGTCTTAGATTTTTATAACCATTGTAGTATTATATATTAGTCTCAACATGTAAATTTCATTTTTATTTTATTTGAAATTGTAAGGCTCAGCCCCATAGATAAACCCTGTAAACTGTTTAAATTATAATATTCTTTGTAGTAATATCGCAGTTCGCTTTTTAGCGCGATGATTTTACGAATAAACGCCTTATTATTATACATAATATTTGAATAATACACAATAATTGTTTTGTGCAAACTAAGCTAGGATTGAAAAATCTACAGTAGCTCAAGAAAATATTATCGATTTCGTCCACAGACTCAAAAGTTCAAACGATTTAATCTGACAGGCAAAGGAATAAATTTATGTATCTTACATCATTTTGTATTTTTGTGGAGTTCAGTATTATACAGTTGTTTCAATTAGCGTTGTCGGATAAAAGCTCAAAGCTGCAAGCCAAGAAAGTCGTGAGCGGCGCAAAGAAACGTTCTTCCCGCTCGTCGCATCGCTCATTCGCGCCGTTTTTTTTTTTTTCGTTTCGCCGCTCCCAACTATCTGCATGCCTGGAACAGGCTCTCGGTTACCTCGTTCGGTCTTGACTTGTAGGCTTTGAGCTTTGAGCTTTCACCCGACAACGTTAATTGAAATAGCTGTATTTGGCTGTTTAAGGTTCGTTAACAATTGATGTAAAGTTCATTTTATGTTCATTTTGTTTAGTTTGATCCGCCGTATGATCGTATTAATCATGGGTTCTTTGCTGGCAAACCCATGGATAGAAAGGTAAATGTATTGCTTATTAAACACTTAAACACGAAGTTACAGTATAAAAGGCTTAGCTCCTCCTCCAGTTCACACCTTTTGGGTGTGAAATGCAAATTAAGGCGTCTTTCAGTCACAAAACGTGCTTAACTTGAGCGTCCTTTAAATATAATTTGCTTAAAAAATCTAATTAAACCAAGATTTTACATAAGCAAAAAAAGAAATAGAAGTTCATAAAGACTTCTACTAAGGCCAGGCTCCTTTTATACCGGAACTTCGTGTTTAAACACACATTCCATTGGGTTCTCTAACTTGATGAGGTAGATCATTGTTAATCGAGTGACTAGTTATGAAACCTTGCAGACTTCATTGGCGATAACAAGGGAGCTACAATTTATGTTGAACCGTACTTGACCGTGCACATCTTTTGTTTTTTGATCACACACTATGACTAAATAACTTAACAGCACCATTTCTATTGGTCAGTTGCTCGAACAAAAGATCAACATCTATTGTGTTGTGCACGGTCAAGGCCGAAAAAACGATAACAAAAAGATCGAACAAAGACAATTCTCAGGTTTCACAACCAGTCTCTCGATTAACTATGTAATGGGTAGATGAAGTCAACTTGCGTTTACTAAGTGAGACAAAAAATACTACGAAAGCAAGACCTTTAAATGAGTGTTTCCACAGTTTTTTTTTATCTCCCGAAATCTACGATTGTTTTTTTGAAACGAATAACAATGTTTTTGAAGAGATAACTGTAACAAACTGTTTAAATTAGAGATTTATATAAACAGAGCTTTTTACCAATCAGAGCGCTCCTTTTATTTTATACATTAATATAATGTGTATTTCATTTAAGAAATCAGAACCTTAATATAACGTGTATTTCATTTGATAAATACAAAGTGGGCTGTATGTGTCATACACGTAAAGATGATGATTAAAAGAATGATTTGCCGCTGTCTTGATTTTTTCAACAATTTTATCTTGGCATGAACAGATTTCATCTCAAAATCCTTATGCTGAAGTGTTTGTTGGAGAGCCGTTCGTCCAAACCGTGAATATAAACAACATGGAAGAAGTTGAAGAAGCTTTATATAAAATCATGAATTCGTCGGTAGGTTTAGAAATAAGGAAAAGAGCTTTATGGTAAGAATAGTTTCAGGGAAAAGGACTGTGGTTACCAATAGGAGCCTATTTATTATACTTAGGTTTGTTTCGTATCTGCTTATAAACGTATCTCAACAAAACGAATAAATGAATGTTGTTAGTGACCTCCAGAAAACTTCCACAAATGTTTGTACTGGGTTTTACGAGTTTTTTTTTTCTTCTTCACTTGATTATGGCTGTTTCTACAAATAAACAGGGCGATCCAACTAGAAATTGATGAATTACTCAGTAGTATAGGGGTCAGTCATTTAAAAGTAACCGCGTGCTTATTTCTTGTTAAGGGTAATTATTCAGTTTGTAATAAGTTGGCAGGTATAGCTTTGCAGTTGATAAGAATGGTTCCATGATGGTTCCTTGATGGTTCCTTGATGGTTCCATGATAGTTCCATGATGGTTCCATGATGGTTCTTTGATGGTTCCTTGATGGTTCCTTGATGGTTCCTTGATGGTTCCATGATGGTTCCTTGATGGTTCCATGATGGTTCCTTGATGGTTCCTTGATGATTCCATGATGGTTCCTTAATGATTCCATGATGGTTCCATGATGGTTCCTTGATGTTTCCATGATGGTTCCATGATGGTTCCTTGATGGTTCCTTGATGGTTCCTTGATGTTTCCATAATGGTTCCATGGTGGTTCCTTGATGGTTTCATGATGGTTCCTTGATGGTTCCATGATGGTTCCTTGATGGTTCCTTGATGGTTCCATGATGGTTCTCCTTGATGGTTCCATGATGGTTCCATGATGGTTCCTTGATGGTTCCATGATGGTTCCATGATGGTTCCTTGATGGTTCCATGATGGTTCCATGATGGT
>JAJGOT010000438.1:215000-702500 GCA_022457155.1 Cladopsammia gracilis | reverse complement strand
ATAATTATAGGGAAAAAAAAGCCGTGTATTCAGTAGGTATACGTATCTCCTGCCTAGAGCCGGCTAAAATTGTAAATTTTAATCTTGCACTTCATCTCCAAGGGCAATAATTTTTGCTTTGCTCGAGCAGTTGGACTCTATCCAATTCAGACCAGGCGTGCGTTTCTCGAAGCTCCCGAAGACTTTTCGGGGCCGAAAGCAATTTTTTAAATGTAGTTTCTAACGAAAGGCGTTGAACTTTTTAGCCCACAAATCAGCTAAAGTTGTTTAGTAGACGTAAGATTTTATTGCTTAGCTTTCAAATTCAACAAAAACCGAATCTTTATTGGTAAACATTCTGCACGTAACACAGCTTTTCGAGTCCGAAAAGTTTTCGGGACTTTCGAGAAACGCAAGCCAGGCGTGCGTTTCTCGAAGCTCCCGAAGACTTTTCGGGCCCAAAAACAACTTTTTAAATGCAGTTTCTAACGTAAGACGTTGAAGTTTTTAGCCCACAAATCAGCTAAAGTTGTGTAGTAAACGTAAGATTTTATTGCTTAGCTTTCAAAATCAACAAAAACGGAATCTTTATTGGTAAACATTTTGCACGTAACACAGCTTTTCGAGTCCGAAACGCTTTCGGGACTTTCGAGAAACGCACGCCACATGTCATGTCCAATTCAAATCACATGTTCAACTTTATTATTTTTATTACTTCCATCACTACTTAATAAACAAAAAAAAAGTTTATCATGACAAACTATATACTTCTAAAGCTATAAACGTTCGAAGTCAGTTTGGCCTTCTTAATTCTTTCTGACTAATCTCAATCGCCAATTGGCCAGACAAAATATAATATACAGTGCAAGACATTTTCTCGCCCAATAAGATAAAAGGGAATCAAATGGCTTCTGGAACAAGTCCGTTAAGAACACGTGTTCTCCCGCCTGTTCAGGAAACTTTCACTCGACCCGATAGTCAGCCCGTTTTGTCTCCTCCCTCCCACGATTGTCTGATGCCTTTGGGTCTCCGAGGT
Source organism: Cladopsammia gracilis (assembly GCA_022457155.1). NCBI lineage: Eukaryota > Metazoa > Cnidaria > Anthozoa > Scleractinia > Dendrophylliidae > Cladopsammia > Cladopsammia gracilis. The sequence continues at coordinate 701,485 of JAJGOT010000438.1, read as the reverse complement.
TGACATTACATTGGAGATGAAAATATTTTCAAGAAAACGTTGTGTTTTTCTGTTGGTTGGTCTGGTGGTAATAACCGTGTTGCTTCAGTGCGGCATTTTTATTTTTATAACAATTTACAAAACGGGAAGCTGCTGTTTCAAGATCGAAGGAGGAACCAGAAATCAAACAACATTTAGTAAGTGCTACGCCTGACTTGGTTTTTAAAGCGATTTGACACTCTTAAACGCTTTCTCTCTTTTTAAACAAATCTTCGGAATAGCGTGAGGGACATTGGTAGTTCCGCTAGAAGTAGTCGCAACTCGAATTTCTTTTAATTTTCCTTTATTTTGAGTGATAAAAGGGTTTCGTGCAAATGTATCATGAACTCTTATTTTTAAAGTGTAAAAAGTGAGCTATAGTTTCGCTTTGCCGATGCTGATCGAAAGACTAAACGTAAGGATTTAAAGAGGCGTGCTAGGTTCAAAGAAAGGTCGCTCAATCACGAATTTTCCTGTGATATACAACAGAATCTCTATAACTTTAACTCCCTCTAACTCTTAAAGCCTCTCACTACCTCGAACCATAGAATTTTCCCCGCTTCATTTGGTTATCATGAGAATTCACACCTCAATAACTCGAATTTTCAAATACTCGAATAGTGTTGTCTTTCAGTCCACTGACGTTTCGAGTTGTCGTGCTTATTCTGTAGTTTCTAGTCTGACAAAGATCACGTTTACAAACCTGAAAATATATAAATTGGTGGTGAATCTTTGAGCTGACCTCTGGGCAATTAAAAGACAATACACTCTAAGGCTATATTCAGATACGAAAGAATTAGGCTAAAGAAACATAAAATAATTTCAAATTTCTTAAAAGTACTATTTAAATTTGACTCGGAAATTATATCACGGTAGAGTTACTTTTTACCTTATTTAACCGAATTGTAAGCTAAATGTTTGGGCTGGCATCTTCCTGTATCCATTCACTGTCAGTGTGTTTGCATTGTTATTGCTCTTGTCAAAGTTCATTTGCATATATAATCCTTTTGCTCGGTAAACATACTTCTTTTGCAGCTCGAATTCTATTGTTTTCCTTTCAGATGCTACTTATAACTTTCTATAACCAGTAAAATTAACTGACAGCTTGTACTGAGTCATCAATAAACGTACACTACAAAACTGGGCCACACACAACTTTGATGCAAATATTAAACATAATAAATCTGACAAATTGAAATTGAAATTGAATTGAAAAATTGAAATTGACAAATTTGAAAATTGAAATTTCAAATTTCAAATTTGAAAATTGAATCTGACATTGAAATTGTTTCGATGATGACACACTCACCAGGCCTACCCGCGAGAAACAAGTTGAATTGGAATCTGATTGGCTGTTATTAAAATCTTGTCAGGTCTAGTAAATTATATTTGTCTGTATCAAAATTTTATGTGGCATTCTACGGTATACGTTTATTGATCATTTAGTATTAACTGGGAGTTTTACTGGTGATAGGAAGTTATAAGCAGTTATAAGTTATCTGAGTAATTGGACAGTACACGTCATTGCGCGCGGCTGTCATGATAGGACAGTTGAACATGATGATTCCCTAAATCTCAAAAATAAGCAATTTCCTTTTATGCATCACAACGTTCGTTTTTTTCTGAAATTCAAGCAGAAAATTCAAAATACGAGTAAACATGCCTGTTAAAAGATGGTTGTTATGGAAACGTCATGTGACATAAACAAAATCTGTCACATCAAAATGGCGAGAGTAAAAAAATTGCGGCCTGCTTCTTGACCTGAAAATGTGATTTCTCCATCCATTTACAGACCTACGTGTATATCCAGTTTGGCTTGAAAATGGGACAATTTCAATAGTTATAATCAATTATTGCAATTTTCCCATTTTCCCTTGTTCAATCCTAACCGATTGCAATTTTCTCATTTTCAACCTAAAATAGTAAATATCCATTTTTAGACCAGAATTGACAAATTGTATACCCATTTTACTGCCATAGCTCATAAAAAAGCGATTTGGCCGAAAATACCCATAAACCACCCCCCCCCCCCCCCCCCTTACCCATCAACGGAAGTCTAAAGTAATTTGCTAGGAAATAAAGGAGTACATTAATGGAAAGTTTTTGTGTGTTCTATTTTTAACATTGAGTATCACTGCCTTAAGTATTTGGGGAAAAAGGTATAACCAAATGTACCTTGCATTTAAAGTTCTTTATTTGTGTGCTCAATTTTTTTCCTCTTTTACAGCTGAAATCCCGACTAAATCAGTGATATGTGAAGTTCCCGAAAATTCTGCATTCCCTTTGTGTTCCATAAAAGTAAAGGTAAGAATGAATTTCCAGCTTCTTTTCCCATATTAAAGTAAAATAATGCCAACGGGACAAGCGAAACCAAAAATTTAAAATGTAATCGTTATATTTACGAAATGTTTAGTCATCTTGGAGGTTGATAAAATTAACATGGAGAGGTCTACGGAACAGTCATTTTGCACTGAATTAATTAAAGAATATTTATATCGCACTCTGATTATTCATCGCATTCCCGTATAAAGTCAAATTATGCCAATGTCATAAATATTTCATTGTTAGTCCTGAAGAAGGCTGTACGCGTTATACAGTGTCCCTTTAACAATAGTCTGGACCATATCACACTTAACGCACGCTATATAACTGAGTATATTTTATACTAACAGTACTTATATATAATTAAAGTAGAATTTCAATGACACAAACATTTTACCAACTCGCACCATATACAGTTTCCCCTGGGAGTGGTATACTTGGTTGTAGAGTTTAACCCTCGATAACTCGAATAGTTTTTAAAACGGTTTATCGGGCGGATTTTACTGCACGTAAACTACTTTCTGATCAATTAACAGAAATTTAGGATGTTTACAGTGGCGAATCCAGACTTATTGTAAGTCGGGCGGAGTGAATAAGGGTGTTCCCTGGTGTGAAAATGTTATAGACTGAAAAAATATGGTTTGGCGAGGTAAGGAGGGAGGGGGGAGGGGGGTTGGGGAGCCAGCCTGGATTCGCCACTGGTTTGTATTATAACAAAGGCAACTCTAGCCTTGTAGTTGTAATCAAAGCTCTGGACTCATTTTACTTAATTCATTTGCTTTTTATTTCTAAAAGTCTTTTAACGAATCCTGGAATCACAAATGTCATGGAGCGAAACATCACGTTCAGCCTAATAATCTCTGCTCTGTTATTGAATACCTCAGCGAGGTGAGTAATCATCAGTTCAACTTTTGACACCACACTGACAAATCTTTCGCAAAAAAACTTTGAAAGCCATTTTGTGTTTACTTTGTTTCCTAAGGTAAAAGTCTCCAATTTGTGTTAAGCTCAGTGCCGCTAAATTAAGTCGAATATCTGGTCTTTTATACCACTATGAGCCACATGCACCGGCTTACAGTTAATTAATTGCTGATAATTCTACTTCATGTCAATAATTTTCTTTTCATATGATGGGAATAGATTTCAGCAGATCGAGTACCAGATAGAAAAAATCGATCGAAGCTGAGGGTATATCGCTAAACATGTCCTGGATCAGTCAGAGAAGGTTGAAACATTTCACGAATTAACGAGCTGGCATTAGTGCTGAATCTCTTAATAACTTCTTAGTTTACTTTCTACTTGAATCATAAACCACCAAAAGCAATATATTTAACGAAAAGACTGAAATTTTCATTTTTGTTTTTGCAATAGGCCATTTCCGAGTTGCCCTTAGCCTTTCTATCAAAGCGAGGCTAGGTGCGAAACCTTTCATATGAAAATGAGTTTTCATTCACATGCAAATAAAACGTATTTGCATGTGAATGAAAACTCATTTCGCACCTAGCCTCGCTTTGATAGAGAGGCTAAAGGCAATGCAACTCGGAAATGGCCTATTCTTTTGTTATGCATAGATTGAGAGTTGGTGTCCTGTGTTGCCATGGAGACGTAATTATGACCCTTTTAAGCCACCAGATAATCAATTGAAGGTTTGTAACCATATATTGATAAGTATTAGAATCCCAATATAGGGGACTATAAAACATTTCGAAGCGCATTTATCACGGTAATTTAACAGAAAGTTTACTACCCACATACTTCAAAAGTATTCAAAATATAATCACCTCCTTTTATTAAATTTTTTTACGTAACGATATCTTACGATGGTTTCGATTTTATTATTATTTCATTAGTTTGCAAAAATGATAGCGATTTTCTATCTTTTGATGCTTGTGATTTTGGCAGTGATGTAATAACTTGAGTTAGCGCAGTTTAAACACGTACCGAACTTCAATACTAAGACTGAAGTGTTTAGCGCGTCAGTCAAAAATCCTAACGGTATTTTTTTCTGTAAATAGTTATTTTTCTGGCTATTTTTTTCTTAATACAATAGTATGATAAAGAATAATTGTTTTCTCAGCATTGTTTTCTCCGTAAAAACGTTCGCAAATCGGGTATTTTTTAAACTCGTTTTCGAACTGTAAACCTGTGTGACAATCTCATCAATGTATTCTTAAGGGAGCAAAGTTGAAAATAATACCCACTCAAAAACAACGTTAATTTGTCAAAGGTTTGCAAGGATTTTCGTAAAAACAAGGCTTGGTGATGAATTTTGAGTTGGTAATGTCATGCATAAGACGTGATGCAGCTAGTTCTTCAAGGAATTGGAATCTGAATTTTGTCAGTCACTTCTCCCTGTCACCCGCTCTCAAATGCATGACTTTCGTTGACAGGCGATGATCCGTCCAGATGTATCTGGGTTACTAGAAAAACTAAAAGACGACAGTTACGCCTGGATGAGAATTCGGATAACTGAAACATGGCCGCAGTGGAGAGAAGCCATTAAACAGCTTGTCACAACGCAGAATATGTCGAACAGAAAGAAGAAAAAGGTACGTAAAAATATGTTTATAAAAGTTTGAATATAGATAAAACTCTCAAACACGAAGTACCACCCCAGGTAGGTGGTCACGTGCTGCAGACAGTAGCTCATGGGGGATATAATTACGCATTTTAGTGAGAAATGCTTTTTACTCGTGGTGTAGCCAACGAGTTATAATTTCATCTCTGAGTTTCCCTTTTTTCGTGTCACATTAGTGCATGCAAATTTATGCACGCATATTGTAGTTTCACTGGTCCGATTGGTTGATATGCAACCTCGTGATCTCGCTCTTGATTTCAAGATGGCGGCAAAATCTTGATATCCGTGTGTTGACCTGAGAAGCAAAAGGAAGAATTTCAGCATACAAGTTTTCAAGACAATGCAAGGCGTTCATGGATGGATAGGGCCGTTTGCTATTGTGTTCGCCGCTTACTGCTGTGGGATTTTTGTGACGTCAAGATTTGTGTTTTAAGTTACCCACCATTTCAGTTAGCGGTCGTGGTTTCAAGTGTCGATACTAAATGTAGTGAATTCAGTGCAGTCTTACTTTTTACACATAATTTTAAGCTTATGTTTCTCCGTAAAAGCACTCAAAACTCGGGAGTAAATACTGTATTGGGTTAAAGACGCCACGAGTATCAATGAATGAATGTATGATTGTGATTATGATTATGATTGTGATTATGATTGTGATTGTGATTATGATTGTGATTATGATTGGGATTATGATTGTGATTATGATTGTGATTGTGATTATGATTGTGATTGTGATTATGATTGTGATTGTGATTGTGATTGTGATTGTGATTGTGATTGTGATTATGATTGTGATTGTGATTGTGATTATGATTGTGATTATGATTGTGATTATGATTGTGATTATGATTGTGATTGTGATTATGATTGTGATTGTGATTATGATTGTGATTATGATTGTGATTATGATTGTGATTGTGATTGTGATTGTGATTGTGATTATAATTGTGATTGTGATTGTGATTATGATTGTAGTTGTGATTGTGATTGTAGTTGTGATTGTGATTATTATTGTGATTGTGATTGTGATTGTGATTGTGATTGTGATTATGATTATGATTATGATTATGATTATGATTGATTTACTTTTTTAATGTATTTCGACAAATGAAGATGCACCTTGGGAATCCGAGAAGCACTATTCCATTGGTTTGTTGTTGTTTGTTGTTCCTTATAATGGGCTACACGGGGATGCTCCGCCCGAAAGGGGTACCTTTTTTCTACGATCCTTCTGTGTTGGGTTCTATCTCGTGTCATGTTAATGTCTTGCAAAGTTTTTATACGTAGTATCAGCCTTGCTTCTCAGTTTACCTTTTTTAGGCTGGAGGTATATGAAAGGGTAGGGATTGCATGAAGAATAGGAAAGGGTAGCGAAAACACGAGTTGAAGCATAAAAAAGGTAGGGAAACCGCCACATGAAAGGGCCGTTCAAAATATATCAAACAGACGCACGTAAAGGCTACATGAAAGGTATATGAAAGGGATTAGTACCTTTTCTGTCAAAAACGGTATATGAAAGGGTAAGGATTTGGACTTTGGGGCGAAGCATCCCCGTACAAATCTTTGTTGAGTACCCCTCCCCGGTGAGAAAATTAAAAAAGTGAGGATTCAAGTGGGGATGCCCCCCAGCCAAACACAATTGTCTTCAGGACATAGTGCGTAGTCATGTAATAGCAATGGAGACAAAAGAGACCCGTCTTGTAGAGCTGTAACTAGCGTGTTATAACACATACAGTGCTCTTCAGAGAATTATATATATATATATATATATATATATATATATATATATATATATATATATATATATATATATATACAACACTCAGAGATGTCAAATTTTGATTTCCTTTTACAGATTGCTCTTTATTTGGGCAGCATAGAACACAACTTCCAGATCTACACACTAGCTTTTGAGGGTGGACCCTTGGGTGAATTGACTCAGTGGAGTGATCTGTTGAGCGCATTGTACATCTTAGGACATGACTTAATAATAACATCCGATAGAAACGACCTCCCGAAGTGAGCACACTGACGCTAACTGTCTTCTTAAATATCTTGATCGGGGATGAATGCGATTAACCCTTTCCCTCCCAGAGTCAATTATGGAGACATGTTGTATAGTTCTAACTTTTGAGTCAGCAGTACTTTTACATGGTACTATTTGTTCTAACTTTTGAGTCTGTTGATGAAATCCTATGGTGTGACCATTCAAATGAAACCTCGTCAGCAGTTCTTTTGCATGGTACCATTTGTTCTAACTTTTGAGTCTGTGGACGAAATCCTATGATGTGACCATTCAAATTAAAAATGAAACCTCTTTAGTAGTATACTTTTGCATGGTACCATTTGTTCTAACTTTTGAGTCTGTGGTTGAAATCCTATGGAGTGACCATTCAAATGAAACCTCTTCAGCAGTACGTTTGCATGGCACCATTTGTTTTTCAATATTTTTCAAAATGAAATTTGTTATTTTTATGAATTTCGTTCTTTGGCACTCTTAGGAGTTAAAGGGTTAATGAAAGGAGGGTTGAATAACCCGGTGGAGTAACCAGATGAGCGCATTGTACATCTTAAAGGGGCTATGTCACCATTTTTAGTTTTAAAAAGCTAAAAGGCGTATTTATATCAATGGAAACTTAAAAATAGTGGTCCAATTTTGTTTAAAATTGCTTTTCGAGTAAAATAAAACTATAAACAAGTGTCTCTGCTCTAACAACAGATCGATGGCCCGGATGGAAGTGGATTATTGCAACTTGAACAAGTTGGCCAGTTTTTTTTTTTTAAGTTTGTTCAATATGTTTTGGAAACTTTGCTAAAAACTGATTGTGGTTTGTTCTTTCTGGATAAATTTACTTGATATCTTGTTCTTGTTGTTCTAAGAGCATTTCGTGTTTGAAATAAGATGCTCAGTTTTAATTCCAGCACAGTCTGAGACAAAAACATAAAAACTGGCATGACATAGCCCATTCTAGGCCGGAGTCCCAACCATTCATCCTTGCACGCTGCCTCATCAAGCAACATTTTCAGATGGCCTTAATTGATATTTTGAGCAGTGTCTCTCTGTGGGGAGAAAAAACCATCAAAGAAACCATCCACGACTGCAACGATGAAAAACAAATTAAAAATAATTAATTGAATAAAGGAGTTAGAGACCCTTCTTTAAAGATGAATATCTCCAATAAACCATTCTCATGAATGACCGTCTTCCTTTAGCAACTTCTTTCATGAAATCCCATTTCAATCAGTCAGTTCTAAGTCAGATTCTACATTTGTAATCTCTCGTATTCCCTAATCTTAGAGCTAATGTTCAGACTGGTGCTGATGAAAAATTAAATTTTACTTTAATTTAGGCATGCCAGTTTTCTAAGTTTTCCAAAAAAAAACGATGCTCGTTAACTCTTGTAATCTTACGTAGAGCACATCATATTTTCCAACAGCATTATCACCCCACCTGACTCAGACGGCTGTGCATCCAGAGTACTTGCTGACGGTCTGGATCTGATATTTACTGATATCTCAGGTTACAAGAAAATAATGGATACTACCGGACCACATGGATCGCGTTACAGGTACAACCAATGGTACAACTAGCATTTTTTGGAGAGTTGTATCACCACAAATAAATTGCCATCAACACAATTCACTGACAGGCAGTGGGCCGTTTTCTTGCCTTCAAACAAGCATGTAATTACTATGTTCTTGAATTGGTTCTCTATTGTAATGAAGCGGAGGGACAAATGTGCTAAAAAATAAATAATGCGAGTAAAGAACTTGGGTACGTGAAAGCTAGCTGCAAATTTAAAAGATGTTTTTAGCTCAGAAATATGGGGTCATTTTCGTGAGTAAAATACAGTACTATGTATTTGGAGGCTAATTTAATCCTTTAAAATGGAACTGTTTTGGACCAACTAATTGGGGTTGAAATGGCCTTATTGGGCCAAAACAGTTCCAAGCTGGCTTTCAAGGTGGGCTGAATGAGACATTAATTCGGGTTCAGTACTTTGGGGCTAAAAATATTAACATTATTCATCTCTTAGATGCAAAATGCGCATTTTGGATTCGTTCGGAACAGATGCTGAATTCAACTATCCATATTATAAAGAAGATATTCCTGGCGGAAGATCCGATTGGGGAGATTTAAATGTTTATCTTCCACAGTTCATGACAATGTTCCGTAAGTTTGTTTATTTCTTTGTGTTATTGGTTTCGGGACCCTCTAAAACCTCCATTAGACAAAAAATGCGACAGAATGCTTTCACTGACAAATATGAAATGTCATTTAAAGGTCACTATCTCCGTTTCCGACAATTTTCCCGACCGCTCTATGATTATGAAGGCCAAAAAGTGGCACTCTCAACTTCCAATATCTCTGCGATGCCAAGTCCAATTCAGAATATGTTAATTTGGTGCTTAATCAACACAATTCACTAACATTTGACTAAAAAATAAAATTTCAAAGTTTGGGTTTATTTGATGCCTTCTGATTATCTTTTTTTTTCTCTTTGTGTTTTAAAAATAACGATATCAGCGCACAGCCCAGACAACTCCTTTTTAGGTTTTGCTGTTCCAACAAAACCGCATCCGATAGAAGTGAAAGAACAAAAAAATAGAACCAATGCACTGGTCTATGGAAAACCACTTCGTTTCTGGAAGGTAGGACGAGTTTAGAAAAATCCTTTGATTGCTAATTAAGGGAAGTATCACAGGAATTTTTATCTTTTTGGTACCTTAGTTAGTGTTTTTATTTAGTGTTATTTACAAAATAACACTAAAACGACCAACAGCGCAGAAATCAACCAATTCTTGAAAGAGGAACAAATTATGGTTTGTTCTGGCCCCGCCCATTTTGGAGACGAAAATGTGGGAACTTGAAAAACAGTAGGCTAACTTTTTTCAAGTTGCAATTCATTCAAACCCAGTCCGTCTATGACTAGAGACACTCGTCTATGGTACATTTCGTGTAATTTATCACACTACTGGACCGATAGAGCAGTTTTCAATTGAGTGTCGTAAAACCAAAACTAAAGTAATTACTCTGACCAATCACAGCAGTCGTAAACAATCCAATGAATCAATCAGAGCTCGAAGCAATTACATGTCGGCGGCGCCAAGCGCGGGAAACGCGTGCGAGCAAGTCACGATTGGTTTTGATTTTACGTCTGATTGGTCGGTAAAGTGATGCGAGATTTTTTAGCCAATCACAAAGCGTAGCAATGCAAAACCAAAGCAATTGTGTAATTACTTTCGACACTGAATTGAAAACTGCTCTATTTTTCTGTTTCTGTTAATGCAAAAAAAGAATGACACCAAATCCCCGTAATAGTAGAGTACTTCTTGTTTTTGTAGGGTAAAAGGCATTATATCGATATGATCAAGAAACATGTCCACGAAGTCCATGCCAACATTGGATCTAAGGATGTAAGAAATTACTGTACTATCGACATTGACGTTAGGTTTGGTATGTTTGTTAATCTTGCATGTATGACAAGTAATCGTCACATAACCGTCAAACGTACTGACAGTGTTCTGAGCCGGTGTGAAAGAGTAAAATGGCAACATCGCTATTTCAAAGAAGCCGAATTACGCCGCTGCCTTCTCACACTTGACCAATGGGAAAACAGAAGCCAACTAAAAGACACATGTACAGCGGCGAAAAAAAATTGATTGTGATTGTGAACCCTAATTTTAAGAAGTATTACTTGAGAATCGCAAGTGCGCTTGAATCAAGGTCTTGCTAGAGATCTACTTTCTTGCTTGTATTTTGAACCAACAATTACTAAAAAAAAGAAGCCCTATAAGGCCCCGTCCACACGTATACGTTTACGTTCGTAAACGCATATATTTTTTTATGCGTTTAAGCCTCCCGTCCACACGTAAACGATGAAAACGGTCACCCTAAACGGATATTTTCGAAAACGCTCTCCAAAATGGATATTTTCGAAAACGCCGTTTACCTGTTTACGTGTGGACAGCGTAAACGGATATTTTCGTAAACGCCGATGTCACAGCCGTTTTAGCGTTTACGTGTGGACAGGTGAAAACGAATCGTAAACGATGGCTGGCTTCGTGTGGACGGGAGCGTTTTAGATTAAAAAATATGCGTTTACGAACGTAAACGTATACGTGTGGACGGGGCCTAAGTAAAGCATGTAAGATGTGTGTTGCACGCTTTTTAAATCAACGCTGTGGTGTTATTGTCAATTTTTAGGAGGGCGAACTACGCAAGTTTGACGTACCCGAATATGTTATAAATCATGGAGTAGTTGACATCTCAACTCTTATGAGCCTTTTTCAAGGCAGTAAGGTAAATTGCACATCCCAGCACCGTACCGACAAATGTCAAAATCTCAAATTCAATTTTGTAGAATACTGTAAGCATAGGACTACTGAAGGGTTTTCATTTCAGCGGTAAGACCGTAGATTTTTATCCTCGTGCAGATATTTAGAGCAACATTACACAACTCAGTTTGATTTCTTGAGTAAAGGTGTAGAGGTGAGAATGCCAGAAATGAACCGTTTGATTACACAAGTGTTTCGTTAAGTGGTATTTCTTATTCTGACAGAAAACGTCGAAAGTCAAAAGATTGGTTGAATAGAATAAACAAATATTTCCTTGATGCACCGACAAATTTGAAGAACTGGTAGAAAAGCTAAGAAAATGCCCGTATTTGCACAGTTGGTAAATGACAGTAATTAAGATTGATATGTTGACTTATAGACTTCCTAGGTAATATTTGGGAGTGGAAATAGAATACCAAGGGAGGGGGCAGGAGATATGCATAATGGTCTAATCTGAAACGACAGCGAAAGAGGTATAAAAAAGAAACAGTGTAAACAAGCATACGATTCACTATTTCAGCAGTCTTCCCTCCTCGCCCAACCATCGCCTTTTCCTTTGATCATACAAGATCAGCATATTCTTGACTGTTTTCCTGGCTTTTCAGGTTTTTATCGGTCTTGGTGAGCCTTTAGAAGGACCAGCAGCCCTTGAAGCACTAGCCAATGGATGTTTCTTTCTAAATCCCAAGGTATGCTTAAAAGAGCTGCAAATGGTACAAAGCATCATACTTTAACAATTACCATACCATTAACATCATAATTACTTTAGGGAAGTGCTGCTCATTTAAACTTCCTTTTCAATGGTCACAGACTCAAGTGATGCAACAATTATACCATCCAAAAAAACGCTGTTTGCCCTTGTCATACTTTTTATTGTTGTATCCATTTAGTTTGATCCGCCGTATGACCGTCGTAATTGTCCGTTCTACGCTGGAAAACCCATGAATAGAAAGGTAAAATTTATCCAGCCACAGTCAAATAAAAAGATGATTTATTGGAAATAAATAACTTGTATGAGTCACACACTTGTTGAAAGATGATGATTTGCCACTTGATTGCAACAATTTTATCTCGGCATGAACAGATTACATCTCAAAATCCTTATGCTGAAGTGTTTGTTGGGGAGCCGTTCGTCCAAACTGTGAACATTAACAACATGAAAGCAGTGGAAGAAGCTTTACAAAAAATTATGAATTCATCGGTAAGTTATTACTGAGATGAAATTAGATCGATAAACACCTTTATTTAAACAGGGTGATCCCATCAGTATATATACTGCTATCAATATGGGAGCCCTAATATAAAATTCTACAAACAAGATAACGTATATGTAGTACTGTAATATATAGTAGAAATACATTAAAACAGTAATATTAAACTATTTGCTGAGTCTATTAAAAATAGAGCGGCCGTTATAATAAAATGAGCGCTTGGCTAGCTCAATTCTCGCTTTGGGTATATGAAGCAAGTTACTCTGTCTAGTTTTGTGGGTGATTATATCTCTATTTACAATAAAATAATTATTTTTTAAAAAAAATTGCGAACATCTATTTGCCAAACATCTTTTTACAAGTTTAAAACTATGCCCATCTCTCCTACTTTCTAGGTCATCCCATTTCAGCCTGTCTATAATGCTTCTTGTAAGGAAATGACTTAGAATACCCCTTTAAAGGGAACTTCCATTGTCAGAACAAATTGACGTTAAATTGTTGGAAATACAGTCGAAATTTAAAATTTTTAAAAGAACAGGTGCAAATATAATTTTAGTGTACAAATAAAATGGATATAAATATCGCCTATTTTCGCTTTCAAATTTCCCGCGCGCAGCCATTTTGAATATTTATGACGTGTTACGATTGCCGCTATTGTTAAAGGGGCGCCTTCAACCAGTGTGCTTTGCGACATTTTCTGTAAAACTCGCGAGTGTCTTTGTTCATCCGATTCTATCTTTGCAATCTTTAAGGCTGACCGTTATAAGCTATCTATTTAAAGTTGTTTAAGTTTTCATAATTTGATTTTTTGTCCATTTTGGTAGTGAAATTTCAACAAAAGAAAGAAAAACAATAATAGACACGCGCAAAGGACAGTGGTTGAAGGAGTCCCTTTAAGAATCGAAGTTCTTTTGTATGCAACAATTAGACAACCGTAACACGTCATAAATATTCAAAATGGCGACGCGCAGGAAATTTAAAAGCGAAAATAGGCGATAATCGTATCCATTTTTTTGTACACTAAATTATATTTGCACCTGTTTTTAAAAAAAAATTAATTAAGACTTTATTTCCAACAATTTAACGTCAATTTGTTATAACAATGGAGGTTCCCTTTGAAGAAACGCAAGGACCGCAGAGACAATAACGTGGTCAAATGGTGATATGAACGGTTATTATGTGGATTTTGAACTTTTTGGTCAAACCGTGCTACTACACAAAACCTTTTCCTTTTTACAAAATAATACTAAAACAGTAAGAGAAAGAAATGAACCAATTAGTTAAGGTGGCTTCCATTTTCCCAATATAGTCCATCACATATACTTTAATGGGATCAACACTACAATTTTTTATCAGTTGATGCTACAATAATGGTATCAAACAAATGCCCAATTATTGGTTAAAGGGAACCTCCATTGTCAGAACAAACTGACGTTAAATTGTTTGAAATAAAGTCGAAATATAAAATTTTTAAAAAACAGGTGCAAAAATAATTTTAGTGTACAAATAAAATGGATATAAATATCGCCTATTTTCGCTTTTAAATTTCCCGCGCGCCGCCATTTTGAATATTTATGACGTGTAACGGTTGCCGCTATTGTTAAGAATCGAAGTTCTTTTGTATGCAACAATAGGGCATTTGCACGATGACGTCATTTGACTACTACTACCAGAATTCATTTTGTTTTTCCTTTCTTATTTAAATTTTGTAATCCCAGTGCGGTTTAACTAACAATAGCTCTAATTTGCACTACAAAACAAAAAACTGAAGGATTCTGGTAGTAGTAGTCAAATGACGTCATCGTGCAAATGGCCTATTGGACAACCGTAACACGTCATAAATATTCAAAATGGCGGCGCGCGGGAAATTTAAAAGCGAAAATAGGCGATATTCGTATCCAGTTTTTTTGTACACTTAAATTATATTTGCACCTATTTTTTAAACAAAATTAATTTAGACTTTATTTCCAATAATTTAACGTCAATTTGTTATAACAATGGAGGTTCCCTTTAAGATGTCATGATCTATTTTATCATGTAACAGGTTACCATAGTAACAATATACTAGACACCCTTAATTTGGCTTTAAGTGCTTTATAATACAAATATAAAAACGAGCTCAGTGACTCCTATTTTTCATTATCGAATTGTAATTTATATTAGTATGTTAAGATACAACTTTTTGCAAAGTTTAAAAAGATTCTTGGAAAGGGGTTCAGAGCCACCTTAAAAACTGAACAACTGAACTACGCCATTATATTACATTATTATGAGAAACTCAGCTGTATTCTTTGTGATTTCCGATTTCCACTGTCGGGCTAGCCGAACTTTATATGTGATAGATAAAATATGAGCGGCGAGCCGAAGGCGAGCCATTGTAAACGCCCATACAGATCGGACGCGAATATTTTATCTGACTTATGAAATGAAACAATGAGTAGAGATCTGTATGAAAAGTTAATGCATACTAATTAGCTCAGCAGAGATCTGTATCAAAAGTTAATGCATACTAATTAGCTCAGCAGACATCTGTATCAAAAGTTAATGCTACTGTTTAATAATTCATCAACTCAGTTGATCTGTATTGGGGTTTACAAACCTTCATTAAACATTCATTTCTTTTGTATTTTCCTTATGAATTATTAATGAATTTTATAAATTAATTTCTAGAAGTTTAAAGTTTCTTCGATTTGTCTTTTTTTTTGGTTTACAGGCAGTCCCTCATATTCCTTATGAGTTTACCATAACTGGAATGCTAGAACGAGTAAATTCTTACGTGGAATATCAGGTGTGTAGTTATAATTGCTATTATACGGCCATGTTATTCTATACAGTATGTTGCCCAGTATCCGACCGGTACCAGTATCCGACCAGTTAAAAAATAATTTCAATTTTTGCGACGCGCTTATTAAATTTTCGGCAAACGAAATATTTCGAAAGGAAGCCGAACATTTCAGCTTTGAAATGCAAGTTTTGGCGGGCTTTTATCTCGAGAAACACTTTCAGAAGGCGCCGTTCTGTGCAGGTGAGTGAAAGTTTCATGGCTAATATTTACGGTTTTCACTGCGCAGTGAAACTATCGCTGTTGAACTAAGGGTCTGTAAAATGTGATATTTTCAAAGGAACTGTTGGATATTTGAAGTAAAGATACTCAAAGAAGTCAAGTGGTCAGAACATCGATTAATCCAGTATCCGACCAGTTTTTTCTTTACTGTGCAAAATCGTGCCGCAGTAGAAGCAATGGCCGAGAAAAGTGTTATTGAAATAAATATGTATTAAAAATCAACATTTCAAAACCTTTTTTTAAGAAAACAAACATAAATAAATCGTTTTTGTTGACATATTTCTCATTGTGGCTCTCCACTTTTGTTAGCCGCTCGCGTAGCTCTCCCCATCCTACCCCAGTCATTTGTAATGTTTTGTTTCACGATGCAGGGTTCCTCGGTCGATTTATATTTTCGGAATCGAATGCCAAACTACTTTGCAAGAGCGAGAGGCTGGAGAGGGGCCTATACGTCGCTTGCCTTCCGAAAGTTACGTTTAATTACGTTGTTATTGTTGTGGTGGATACTGGAATCGCTGGTCGGATACTGGACAACAAAGGAGCTCTGCAGAAATGCAAATTTCACGATGGATGCGAAAGTAAAAACGTGAACTTTTACTTCATCATATTACAGACTAAAGCTCCGTCTTCAAGAGCAATTTTTATGTGGCAATTTTCTATGTGGCAATTTTTATTTGCCCGTGAAGATGATGAAAAATGATCAATTTTTATGTGACAACTGTATTTGCCGAAAAGCTGGCGTGTTAGTTTTTATGTGGCAAATGAAAATTGCCATATACCGATAATTGTCCGTGTGGAGGAGACGCCACATAAAATGTGACAATCATATCGACGTCATCTGTAGAACCCAGTCCCTCCGCTGTGCGAAATTATTACTGACGCAAATTAACAACAAATATTTGTCGATCATCTACACGGGCAAATAAAAATTGCCACATACAGTTGCCACATAAGAATTGCTCGTGTAGACGGGGCTTAAATGTTTTGTCTAAGGCCAAATTTCAGAACTCTTGCGGTTGACTCTTGCGGTTGACTCTGGTGGTCGGATACTGGGCAAGCCAGTCTTAAGCTTTTTATGTGAAGTTGTCGAACAAACGAAGTTTTAAAAAGACAGTCAATCATAAGCTTAAAGGCCCACCTTCACCCAAAAGACGTTGCGGTTGTTTGTTTTTGGTTTTGAAATGCTCCATTATTCATACGCGTGATCTGATTGGTTGCACGCGTTCAAGCGTGAATTTCGTGTTACACGAAATTCAGCACAGAAAGTGATCATGGCGCGCACAACATTTTGGGTGAAGGTGGGCCTTTAACGCTGGTTTGGAAACTCGATCTTAATAAGCATCTTTTATTCCTTCGTTTTCTCCGTATTCAATGGCCAGTTTGAAAAGCTATAGATAGTTTTCACACACGTGACCTTCAGTCCTGTGGGGCTCAAATGACAAAGGCCATGGCGGCCATATTGGTGCACATAACAAAAGAAGTTCATTAAAATTCTTTTGTAGGTGTGCACCAACATGGCCGCCGTGACGTAACGTGAAAACCACTCATACCAAATATATACTCGAAAGAATTCAGGTTGCTTCATTGCTAATTATATTAATTATATTAATTATATTATATTATATTCTCCCTTAATTTCAGAACTTTTGTAAGACCACCAAGTGGCCACCAATTACGGAGCTGAAAATTACGAAAGGAGAAGATAGTCAGTCCTGCGAGTTCGCCTGCCTTGCTAAAGGACTTGTGTGTGAACCAAAATTCTTCGCTGCAATCAACAGTTCTGAAATGTTTGAAAGGTGAGGAATACGACGTCTTATCTATGTTGTGGTGCAATTTTATGCTTGGTGCAAATTTTATTTTCTTTTGTTTAAAACTCATTATCATACATTATCATACATTACCATACTCCAAAACAAAGGAAAATAAAATTTGTACCAAGGACAAAATTGCACAACAACATCTACATATTTCCTTTATCTAGGAGAGAAACGATGGTATTTGGTTGGAGTGAAAGTAACCGGACCAAGTGTTTCCAAAAACAATCCAGTTTAGCATCTATGAAAGAGTCCAAATTGTAGCTGTACCCGGCCTTATAGCGTATTTCTGTGTTCTGTACAGGAACGATTCTATTCTGTTTCTCCACGTTCAGCCGAATAGAATTAACCGTGTCTATATATAAGAGAGGCCGACCAGTCGTACAACAATAACTAGATTAACGAGCTGTAATGCCCGGAAACATGTTCTTCAAACCGAGTGCGTGTTAGTCAAATAACTTCGCTGGAGAGAGCTAATAATAGCGTGAGGGGGTGGGTGGGAAATCAGCTTGTAACTGGTGGCGTCAACAGATGAACCGCATGGAAATGTAACTAACAAGAAATACGATAACTCACTCTTATCATATCAGTTTGATGTCGCTCTATGTAGTTTTTTTTGCTTTTAGAGCCGGTATTCACTGCAAGACGTCATCTATTATAACACGTGACAGCATCGTGGCTCCATCACTGAACGCGTCAGATAACACGTGTCTTCTACAGAGCAATTCCATGCTGTTCAGCTGCCGTGCAGCCAGGCCTGGTGTGATCCGTGTTTGTCCTTGTCGCTCCTACCGCAAAGAACAAGTGGCTTTGTGTGACTCGTGTTTATAAATGAACGCTCTTAGTGGTAGCAGTAGTTACTGTAGCGGTAGCAGTAGTAGTCAGTAGTTACTGTAGTAGCAGTAGCAGTAGCAGTAGCAGTAGCAGTAGCAGTAGCAGTAGTAGTAGCAGTAGCAGTAGCAGTAGCAGTAGCAGTAGCAGTAGCAGTAGCAGCAGCAGTAGCAGCGGTAGCGGTAGTAATGTAGTAACTTTTATTAATTATTATGTTTAACCTTCGGACGTACACGCAAACTTATACCCCCACCATGGTGCCTCTCACAATATTTCGAAACTATTTTACATCTAATAGATAGTTAACAACTATTCACCGAAGTGGAGGTGGGTAGTGGTGGTAAATATCCACCACTACCCACTGAGTTTTAGTATATACTGAAACAGTGAGATAAGATAACGAAAATGATGCTTTTTAACTCATTTTTCCCTGTCAACGATTACAATTTTCGCGCGCAAATTGCTGGGAGGTGAATTGAATAGCACTTGCTATTCCGAGTTTCAGTAGCCAATCAGAGCGCGCCAACAATGCTATCCACTGTTTGAGTATATACTAATCAGGGATATGCTCTACAAGATAAGGTTAATATTACGGTTGTAGTGCTGCTGGGGGTCCGTGACGTCATTCAAAATGGCCGACAAAATGGCCGCCATCTTAAATTTAACTAAAAAGTTAACTTTATCGATAAAATGTGAAAATTGCAAGTATTTTTTGCTAGAGTTACAAAATATGATATAATTAAACATTTTGCTGCTTTTGGCAGCGTTTTATATGTTTTCTTCGACGAAAAAAAGGTGAAAAACACGCATTTTTATTCAAAAAAAAGTCTTGACCTCTTGCTACTTATGATGTCAAGTCTTGTTACCATAGCAACCGGTTGTCGCCAAACTTTACTAAAATGTGTCAAAAAGATAAAGGAACGGCTACTGAATACGGCATGTGCCAACAATAAATGGTCTTGAAATAATCCGAGAAAAACCTTAAGGGGGAATCTCAAAGTTCCACCATAATGACATCTTGACCGCCTGTCGCGATATCAGACATATCAAATCTTTGATGAACTGTAATCCACTTGAATCCTTGCAATCCCGTACTTTATCTCCAAACTACTGCTTCTGTTTTGCTCTGTAGAATGTTTTTATCCAATTTAGTGGTATATTTTTTGGCATTTGGTAATACACCTTATTCCAAAATGGCGGTCAAATTATTTTTCTTTTATATGTATTTTAATTAGCCATCTTGACCTCGTCAGCATGTGCAAAATACAAAGGAATTTTCAAGCGAAAATGAGGCCAAGAGGGCCAAGTAAAATGTATATAAAAGAATAATAAATTGGCCGCCATTTTGGAATAAGGTGTATATAACATAGACATTTGGCAAGCAAACGTTTCATATCTCGGTAGGACAGCTGTGTTAAATAGCCGATATTAAATACTGATTCCTCCTTCGATTTTGAGACAACAGCTCCCCGTTTTATAAAATGGTATGAAAATAAAAAAAACAATGATTCCCACGATCACAACCAGCAGAAAAAGACGTTTTTTGAGCGGAATATTGAATGCTTGGCCATCTCGAAATGTAATGTCAAATAAATACCAAAAGTTGTCGAAAACGTAGGAAAATCGGACTGCATATACATACGGTATTTATGAGCAGCAAACAAGCCAGATGAACCATAAAGACTCGTAAGGACGATAAATACAACCAGAAAATTCAATGCTCTCTGGTCCTTGGATGCTTGGACATAAAAGCGAGTTACGTGCGGGTTACGGGCACCCGTTGGCTTGGCTTAGCAGCCAGGCCGTTTGGTTCACAAGCAAAACAACTGTTGCAATACTGGATTCGCACGAGTACCCAGGGCCCTTGTCAACATTCAAGCCGCCCGCCCGGTTGTTCTAAAAGTTGGTGGGACTACTTTTTTCTTGTTTCAACTTGAAATTCTTTCTATAAAGCCGAGGATAGCCGCGGTTACACGAAGTACTTTTACCTTGGTAAATTAATTTACCTAGACTTTAATGTGTATATGACAGTGATTTTTTTATTTGCTTGATCGAATCTACATGATGAAAAAAATACATGATAAGAAAATGGATAAAAAAAATTTCGATATCGATTTTCCTTCTCCGCGTTTTAGCCGTCCAAACACGTGAAATTTCACTTCCGGTGTGTTACAAAATCGCGCAAGAAAAAGAAAGACTGGAAATAGTCCGCTGTGACGTCAATACGGGAATGCCGGTGTCGAGGTTTCTTGGTTCCTCGCATTTTTTGGTGCGCCCTGAGGAAGAAACATGGTTCTATCAAGGTGTGTTGTCTATGGTTGTAGCAACACGCACCAAAAAACGGAGGAACATAGAAACCGCGACACCGGCATCCTCGTATTGACGTCACAGCGGACTATTTCCAGTCTTTCTTCTTGCGCGGTTTTGTAACACACCGGAAGTGAAATTCACGTTTTTACACGGCTAAAACGCGGAGAAGGAAAATCGATATCGAAAAATTTGTTTCCATTTTCTTATCAGGACATCATGTAGATTCGATCAAGCAAATAAAAAATCACTGTCATACACACTTTAAGGCGACGTTTCACGAGACGATTTTTAACGACAACTTGCAATGCAAATGAGGTTACACAAAATTTGATTGGTTCAGCACCTCATTTGCATTGCAAGTTGTCGTAAAAATCGTCTCGTGTAACATCGCCTTTACGGCGACGGCAACGAGAACGTGAAAAAAAAAATACAATAGGTTTAATTAGCAAAACAACGACAACGCACATGCGCTACGCATTTTGGTACATTTCTTTGCCGTTCTCGTTAAACGTGAGATGCATATAAAGGAACCGACTCGCTCTTTACTCGAGCGAAGTTTTTGGAACGATTGAGATCGATTGAAGGTAATTTTTGTCGCTTTTTGTTGGCGTGTCTTCGAAATGCAAGTTCTCCCTTTACTTCGTTTAGGTGAAGTCAAACCAGAACTGAACCAAAACTCGCTAAAATGCCGTTTAGAAGCCATAAAGCCCCCCAAGAAACAACAGACAAACACTGCTTATAATCAGGTATGAACACTTTAATGGCTATTAATTTATAATGTTGATATTTTATCAAACTCGCGATGAAATCCCATACAAATTCTTATTTTTTTGTCGGTGAGGTTTCCTGTTGTGAGCCTAAGCTCCTGTGGCCCAAAAGGCTTCTGCTCTGGTCACGAGTTAATTGGCATTTTGCTTTATTCTCGTGACAATTTGTTTGTTGTTGTATATGCGTGTGTTATATTTTGAGCGGGACCAAAAGGCTTCTGCTCTGGTCACGAGTTAATTAGCATTTTATTTTTTCTCATGACAATTTGTTTATTGTTGCACACTGCTTGATTGTGTTTTGTTTCAGTTGAGAGGGCCGAAAAGGTTTGGGCTCTGGTCACGTGTTTTAACACGTGACCAGATAAAAAAAAATAAATAAAATAAAATGCTAAAATTTTGTTCTGGTGACAATAGTGTTCCGCCCAGATTCTAAAAATAGAATTGGCGCGCAGCATCATGGGATTGAAATGCGTACAAACATTCAAGAACTATGCAGGTAGCTACGAAAAAACAGGTGCTTCGAAGCACTGTTCCTGGGTACAACTCGACAATTATCCACAACATGTACAGGAATCGCAAAAACTGGTGTTTCCGAGGCAGCCATTAAGAAATATTTGCCCGCATTTCGATCCCACAATGCAATGCTGCCAAATATGACGTCATCTGGACCGAACGCTATTTGACGATTTGCTTATTGTTGCATATGCTTGTGTTTATATCACAGCGGGCCCATCTCTTTGAAGTTATCTATAAAATATAAAAAAACTTAGACCTAATTTGCTCTGTTTCAACTAATTTTGAATTTGTAAATATTGGTAATTGAACTGAGTGGAGTGCAATTTGGTCTGAAATCATACGCGTGATTTCAAAATCAAACGAGCGCGATAGCGTGAGTTTGATTTGAAATCACAAGTATGATTTCAGACCAAAATTGCACGACACGAAGTTCAATTACCACTTAATTACATCCATTTTGAAATCCCCCAATATTGCACAAAAAAGTGTAATATTGTAATAAGAGGATCACCAGTGATTTCAAATGGTGCAATTTGGAAATAAATTGCACCATTTTAAAATGATGCGATTTAGAGTCCAAAATGGTGCAATTTGGAAATAAATTGCACCATTTTAAAATGATGCAATTTAGAGTCCAAAATGGTGCAATTTGGAAATAAATTGCACCATTTTGGACCAATCAGATTCCAAGGATCACCAGTGATTTCAAAATGGATTTAATTAATATAGAAATCGAACCAATTTCAAAATCAAACTCTTGAACAAACGTGTACGTGACCTCTTTGACCTCTTTTTTGTTTATGCGAAATGAAACGTGATGGCTTGAAGCTCCGCATGATTTTACCGATGTATAACAAATTACAGTGCAATGCAGTTTCATTCTTTCCATCGTCGCTTTCGTAACAGAAAAAGGAAAATCGTCCCACAAACAAAACATTTAATCGCTTTTTAGTTATTTCAAATTGTTGCTTTATGGCAGTAACTAATGTCCGTAATTACAGTCAATGTTGTATAGTTTCCGTTCTCTCAAGTTTGCCTTTGCGATTAATCGCAAATAATTTCCAGTTTCGTTTCCGTCCGGTTCATTACCATTTTCACTTACCAAAATGGCTAGTGAAAGCCAAAATATACTAGCTTAGCCAAAACTGAATTTTACTAGACTATGTCTAGTTGGCCGTTCCGTTAGTCTCGAGCCCTGTTAATTTTACAACATTTACTTCGCACAGCTTTCATATTTTGTTTCTAACTGCTCAGATGAAAGGTTGCCTGAGTAATTTTCACAAGGAAGCATATAAGAACAAAGTCATATCTATAACTGGAGAATTCATCCTTATTGTTTGCCTTAAGTATTGAAGTACAATTACAACTTTTAGATCAATTATTTTAATAGATTTGTCCTTGTAATGCACATGTGACCATTTTATGGAATGTGCGCAATAGAAATTAATAAATTTATTTAACACTTAACTCTGATCTTGACCCTGATCAGAATTATTACAAAAAAAATTGTAAATTGTGTTGATGCTTGTGATTATTTGCCATGATGGAGATACCAAGAGAAGTAGTGATATTCTGAATCAACAAGTCTCAATTTTACCTCTCAATACACGAAGCATATTGAATAATTATGACGATTTTAAAGCGTTCATAGCCCCTTTGGAATATAAATTATCTGTAATAGTGCTAGATGTCTGGGCAAGTATATTGCATCCATATGGCCGACAGATTCCCATTACTAAACATAGGAGTGCGGGTGTGACCAATGAGAATAGATTACTTCCCACGACTATTAGTTAACACCTGAAAGGATTAAAGATAAAATGTCTTAACTTCGCAGTTTCATTTTCTTTTAGTTTAATGTTGTAGGTTAAGTCCGCTTTTTGTCGGGGCGCTTTAAGCATCGCCCTTTCCGTTCACGCATCTTGTCTTTGAGCATGGGATTTTGTTTGTTTGTGCTTATGTGGGTGCCCTGAAGTGCCTCTGAATTGGGGTGTTTTGAGATTGAGATGATTTAGATTTGGTGTGCTTTGTTCGAGGTTTGGGGTGTTCTGGCACTGTTAGATGTCTGGGCGGGTGTGTTGCGTACGTGTGACTGCCAGATTCCCATAACTTGGCATTGGGGTTCGGGTGCGTGTGGGACCGATGGGGATGGGTTACTTACCGAAACGTGGCTTAATTACAACAAGAGGCTGCAAGCAGCCTATACTCATGCGCATGCGTACGAAAGTTTTATGATATATTTTAAACATGATAAGAAGATGTCCGATATGAAGAAGAGTTACTCCTTTCATTCAGTCATCGTTCCTGCAAACCACGTTCTTTACTATTGAATGTTTTGTAAATGGAGGCTGTACCACAATGAAGCCAGGGATTGCTCTACGTTTTATATATACCTAACGTGAACATTAGTAATGTAAGTAGGGTTGTAGGAGATGCTGTCGTGACACTTCAGTAACGCTGTTTTACCGGAAGTGGGAGTAGCCGGAAGTCACTAAACAGGAAGTCTATGAAGCGGAAGTGCCAATTTAAAATATGCGTGCATAAATTTGCATGCAAAATCGTGACACCAAAAAAAAAAAAATAATAATAATAATAATAATAAAAGAAAAACAGAGCCCATTTTATAACTCATGCCGCTACGCGCATGAGTAATAACGTAGTGGTTGTTAAGAGCTGCGTGGTATCTGAATGTAGTAATGATTCTCCCTTGCCAAACTATCATAACAAAGAAATGGTTAGATCGAATAAACAGGAAGGTGGCGTTGGTTTATGCATCACTGAACAAATCTTACCAGTCTAGAGAGCGATTTCATAACATTGAATTTACAACCGCAGACCAAACATCATTATTCAAGGTATATACAACCGTGGACAAAATAGCTTGGGACACTTAAGAAAATACTACACGATGACAATTATTTTCGAAGACAGAAACTATCGTTCTATTTCCTAGTCCCCCCCCCCCCCCCCCCCCCCCAAATACAAAGTTGAGACATTGTGGCTTGGTTATATGCAACATTGTATTGGGGGTGGGGGGGGGGGGAGGTAACGACAAAGACAATTTGTGGGGAAATAGGTTAAGTGTCCCAAAACTTCTGACCAAGATTATAGGCCTCCGAATCATAAGCTTAATTGGTTCCAAGCAATGGCTTATTGAAAGCCTACAAAAAATCGACTTAAATAACAAAAATGTGCTCTTAATAGAATATTTCAATCTTGGACTATTGAAAATTAATGAAAATCAACAAATCAAGGACTATATAATCCACCAGAATGGCTTCATTCATGTTTTTACCATTGGTTCCAAAGCTGTATTTGTTAATAATATTGATGAGAATTAAAAATCTGACATTTCTATTTTTCTGTTTCCAAATAACTAATAACTTGCAAAGGATCACATTAAACGTAATAACGCTAATACTAAATATACATTAATTGATAAAAACGATAAATAATCTAGGATTTAGAATGTGAAAACTGGAATAACATTTATGGTATAACGGATGCTCAATATATACCTATGACTATTATATTATACTCTATTATATTATTATACTCTATTACAATAGAGTATATAAGTTCTTTGATAAAAATATACCATTATAAGCTTTAGCGAATAGTATTTCTTCGCTGTAGTGCGGTCAAAGTGCGTTCCAGACTGTAGAGCCTCTGTGGGCGATAGAGTTTTTCATAAAGTAGGTATTGAACCGGGGCACCTTAAGTTTTTGCTATTTCTAAAGTTGTAATTATTATTATTGGGCTTTTCAATAATGTGAGACATGGTGCTCGGTACTAGGTCATAGTATAAATTATACATTAATTTCGCTAAGCTAACTTTATACATAAAGAAAACGTTGCCCCATTTAGCAGTAGTCAGAACATTCACAGTTGGCATGTCCCACGGAAGAGCGCCAAAGATCAAAATTAAAAGAAAAATCCCAAAATATTGAAACACCAATGGTACCATGCAAAAGTACTGCCGAAGAGGTTTCATTTGAATGGTCGCATCATAGGATTTCGTCAACAGACTCAAAAGTTAGAACTACATTACGTGTTTTCATAATCGACTCTGAGAGCGAAAGGGTTAACATATTCTACAAAATCACCAAAATTCAATATCACAAATAGTGCGATTCAAAAATAGTGACATTAAGTTGTCGTAAAAAATTCCTACAAAAATTCTTAAAGGCGCTATGTCACAAGTTTTAGTGTTATTTTCAAAAGCTAAAAAACATATTTATATCACTGGAAACGCAAAAATAATGGTCCAGTTTTGTTTAAAATTGCTTTACGAGTTTAATGAAAATATAAACAGGTGTCTCTGACTACAGATGGCCAGGATGGAAATGGATTGCAACTTGATAAAATTGGCCAATTTTTTCAAGTTCGTTCAATGTGTTTTGGAAAAATTGCTAAAAACTGATTATGGTTTATTCTTTCTACAAGAATTTACTTGATATCTTGTTCGTGGTGTTCTAAGAGCATTTTGTGTTTGAAGATAGTGGTGTAAAGATTAATCAAATTCTCGTCATTAATCGCGATTATGACCATTTGGTTCGATTCACGATTCTTTGCTTCCACGTTTCGATTATGGTTCGATTTTTGCATACCTTTTCCTGGGTGCCCTCAATGAGTTATTATATTGTGAAATCAGAATTCAGAACTCTTTGAAATCTGCATTTTTGATTGATGAACAAAGGCGTTTGCAGTTGCAGGCGTTTTGTGTTGCCTCAAAATTGCTTCCCTTCTACCAAGTATGGTACATATGGTACGTATGCTGCCCTTCTACCACATATGGTGACGAACGACCAAGCAATCGTGAATCCGCCTGCATATTTTAGATCAGCAGTGTGGAATTAATTTTATTATGGTTTTCCGGCTAAAGACGGTACAACAGACATGTCTAAAACTATCTGCAAGAAACATTTTCATAATCGAAATATTCGAAATCGAAAGGCAATAATCGAAATCGAATCGAATCGCAAGGAATGTGAATCGTTACACCCCTATTTGAAGACGCTCAGTTTTAATTTGAGAACAGTGTGAGACAAAAACATAAAAACCGCCATGACATAGCCCCTTTAAGCTGGCGAACATATAAACAAATAATTACTAATTACTTAAAAAGGTTTTTATAGACAATATAAGTACGTAAGCATGTAAAAATAAAAGATAAAATCGAATGACGTTTCAGTGTCGTCATGACGCCATTTTTAAGTTCAAAATGATTAGAAATAGATGGTTGTCACTCACGTGACCTTCAGTCCTGTGGGTCTCAAATGGCAAAGGCCATAACGGCCATGTTGGTGTTCATAACAAAAGAGTTCATTAAAATTCTTTTGTAGTTGTACACCAATATGGCCGCCGTGACGTAACGTGAAAACCATCTATAAACTGTCAGAAATAGTTTCCTGAAGATTACCATACTGGTCACAAAAACAGTTTGAATCGAATAGGCCATTTGCACGATGACGTCATATGACTACAACTACCAGAATCCTTCAGTTTTTTGTTTTGTAGTACAAATTAGGGCTATTGTTATTTGAACCGCACTGGGATTATAAAATTTAAATGAGAAGGAAAAAACGAAATGCATTCTGGTAGTTGTAGTCAAATGACGCCATCGTGCAAATGGCCTATTGAGTCCAATTAGACAAACTATCTGCGTGCGTTACATATGTTACTCTTTATGTATGTTACTCTTTACATATGTTACTCTTTATGTATGTTACTCTTTAGCGAACTATTTCTGACAGTTTGTTCTGTAAATGTAACTATTCTCTATCATAGGGTTTTTAGCGTCGTATTTTTAATACTGGGGTGGTATCATAATTTACTTTATTTTAGCTTGGGATTGTATATATACAGGTACCTGGATTTTTGAAAACGTGATCATCGAAAATTTACGCAATTTCATTAAAACTAGCCCAAACAAGGGTTTTTATGACCACGATCAGTCCAAAATTACAGAAAAGAGAGAGAAGGGGGAAAGGGAGCGAGAGCGAGAAAGCATTTTAGCATTAAGCATTTTAGCATTTTGCACTGTTAACATGGATGGTATTATAATTTATATATTTTCACTCATATTTACATTTTAATATTCTTAATATACTTCCTTTTTAATTCATTTTTACCTCAGTTACTTTGATTGTTTTTGTAAGTTAAATTACTCCTACTTATTGTCATACGTTTTACACATGAGCCTCTGGATCTGATATAAGGGGAACCTTATCCCACGCTTTGACATTAAAAAATTGTTTGATTGATTGATTAAGTGTTTATTCTAATCATTATGAACTTGAAAATGGCGTCATGAAGACATCAAAACGTCATTCGATTCTATCGTTTATTTTTACATGCTTATATATTACCATACTATTGCTTATAAATAAAAGTACGCTGTACACTAAAACAATGCAAACTGATACTAAATAATAATTTAACGAATAAAACAAATAAATACTAATTCATAAAATAACAATTGGGCCGCGTTACGCGAAAAGACAACATATTTTCTCGATTTTGATTTTTCAGCTTTTTTGCCCGCTTCAATCCCTAAATGATATGATGGAAGCGAACAAAGTCCGGAATAAAAATTAAAACCGTAAAATCGCGCTTTGAATGCACATACCGCAAGGCTTCCGCCATTTTGAGCATCTGATTTTCAATGCAAATTACTCGAAATCACGTGTCATTTCGTCCGGGCCCTTTTCGCGTGACGCGGCCAATTAACAACCAACCCAATCTCGCCCCAGGGTCCTCTCCACATTCAAAATGGGGGCGAAGAAACCGTTGGACAAAATACTCCAAGAATCGTGGAGTATCTTGTCACGTGACACATGATAAAATGTCTTCGTTACGTTAGAATAACGTTTCACATTGCCAGGAAACAAACACGGCTGCCATTCGCTGGAAATAACCTCCGAAAACGCCATTTTATTGTGTATCACGTGACATAATACTCCATGATTCATGGTCAAGCCCAAATCATACCGTCCAGAAGGACGTCGGACACCTTATTGAGACTTACATAATGGAGTAACTGAATAGCTTTCAGTTGAGGTTGGAGTTAGCAGTTTATACAGTTAAATTTAGGATAAGCAACCCGAGAAGCTAGGTGGTACAGTGGTACGGTAGGCTATGTAAGCTAAGCCTAGCTGAGGTCACAGGTTCAATCCTGGGTGGGGATTTTAGATTTAAAAAGTTATTAAAAATAAAATTATACGTGTCAACATTACGTTATATAAGTCTCAACAAGGTATCCGACGTCCTTCTGGACAGTATGATTTCGGCACAACCACGATTTATGGCGGTATCACGCCCGCCCCACCATTTTGAAAGCAGCGGAGAAGGGGCTGGGACGAGGTTGCAACAAACCTACCCCTTTTCCATGAAAGCCCAAGCCAAAAATCCCACGGACATCAGATTCCTACCCCAGGAAAAGCATGCCCATATCCCCAGGAAACCAAGACCATTTCCCTTGGCACTACACGTTCATATTCCCACGCTCACCAGGGCCAGGTTTTAACGATGTTTTGCTTCCGATTTGTAAAGTTTTTAAATGTGTCACGCAATTCGCCACCCTATCTCGGATAAGCCGTGAAAACAAACAAAATTGAACCAGTTGAAAGTTAATTTTGCATTATAGATGCTTATAAGCTGATTTTATGGAACTTTTTTTTAATCCAATCCTTTGTGATGAGATTTTTGGTGTAAATAAGACTTTGAAGTTTTGGCCGCCATGTTTGTGTCCCAAAGTGGGACACAAAGATGGCCGCTCCATATATTTTACTAAAAATGACCAATACTCGTTTGCCTATAACTCTTAACGAAATGCTCTTGCGCTTAAAAATTTGACCTAAATGTGTAGTTTTAAACTCTCTACAAATCCATAAACATTTTGGAATTGAAATCTGTTTTTTAATGCTCTTGAATTTTGATATGACGAAAGTCAAAAGCAGCAATTCCCAGGACACCAGGACAACATCCCGAAAAAACGGGAAATATATTCCCAGGAACAGCAAGGCCAGATCTCCAGGGACTACACGCCAATATCTCTGGTCTATCCAGGTCCACACAAAGGGGTCACCAAGACCATACCCGAAGGGTGACGGCCTCTCTACTTGACCGCAAATCAGACGCGTTTTCTATACTTTCTAATGACACTGTTTGCAGAAGGCGACTTGCTGAGCCTGGAAGTCTCTGCACGGACATAGTCGCTTTAGATCTGGAAACTTCTTGACGCAGCTGAAGAGGAGAGGGAATTTCTGCAATGTGCATGTCTGAGTTGACGAGTTGTAGCAGGGAGCCAACAGAGATTCCTCCCTTTGAACAGAGTTGCATTTTACTCCAAACCTGCAAGAAATCGAAAAAAAAATTCATTCCTGCTGAACAGAAGAATCTTCCCAAATCTACCTGAAATGGCCTTGGCCAAAAGCAGCCTTCGTCGCTTCATTTCATTACAATATTTTAACCACAAATAACTAAACTTTTCTTTTCAAATTTGTCTTTCCTCCGACTTGCACTGTATCAACCATCCAAGAGAAGTATTGCTTGGAAATGTTAAGGCCCGTTTACACATGCGATTTTTGATGCGATTTTTGTCGCGCTCTTCAATGCAACTTTTGTCGCAAGTGATATCCCAAAAATCGCCGCCAACTTGCATCAGGTTTCGACCATGTTCGAAACCTCTGCAACATTGCGAGACAAATCGCGCCCAAATCGCACTGAAATCACCGCCCGTTTACACATGCGATTTGAAGATGCAACTTGCGCGCGACAAAAATTGCACAAAAAATCGCCCGTGTAAACGGGCCTTTACAGTGATACCAAGGCCTACAAAGACTTACTTTTCTATATGATCCACGTTGTTAACATCAACGAAATAAGAAGGTTCACACAGAAGACCTAAATTACAC
Source organism: Cladopsammia gracilis (assembly GCA_022457155.1). Lineage (NCBI taxonomy): Eukaryota > Metazoa > Cnidaria > Anthozoa > Scleractinia > Dendrophylliidae > Cladopsammia > Cladopsammia gracilis. The sequence goes on along the minus strand of JAJGOT010000438.1, from coordinate 670,800 downwards.
GACAAAAAATAATACTGTATCAATAAAAGAACTTGGGATGCAAAAACAAAACATTATCCTGCATGCATCTGTAGAGAAAGCGTTCTGTTGTTGTCTTTAAACCAATCAAGAGTTAAATTAAAACCAATCCAACAGAGAGTTTGACGAAAATTTAGTTTCTTAGATCAGTTTCAAAAACGTTTTTAAGTTAACATGGTTATTTAACTTACCTGACATTTTACAAACGTCTACACAAGACTTTCCAGCTTCTCCCATGAACAGCTTCATCTCTGATAATGGCGGCCACCTTTCACCGTGATCACAAAAGTTCTACAGAGAGACAAAATGTTACAAATGCAAATAAGAAGCACTGAGGAAGCAACTTGCAACAAAACATTTTTTGTGCGAGGTAGTAATAGGCGCAACATCAGACTGCAACTTGTAACACAATGTTGTTGAACGATAAGTTGTGCGATTTTGTCATGGACAGCTGTTTCGGCACTACAGCTACTACATGTACTACATTTACTATAGCTACTACAGCCACTACATATACTACATCTACTACAGGTACTGCTGGTACTACAGCTTCTAAACCCTACTATATGCCTGTCCCCACACGTACAATACACCCACATGTAATATACGCCTGTGGCCGACAGTATGTTCGGTACAATATGTGTCCCCATACATGACGTACCTACGCTTGTTAGGCGCCATCAGTGGCATGGCCAATACTTGGGCTCAGATCAGGGACACAGCGATGAAAATGTGAGGCTTATGGGATGTGGTTAAAAGTGACAAAGTCAGAATACTACACAAATCAACAGCCATTTGCGCATGCGCCAGTTTCTCGAATCGAAACTTGAAAAGTTTAGCCTAAATTTTTCAAGTTGAAGTGTCAATTTCAAAAATGGCGTCGAGTTTCTTCGTTTTCCACCATGACCGCCGCTACTAGTCGACGCCATTTTGAAATTGACACTTAATCTTGAAAATTTAGGCTAAACTTTTCAAGTTTCGATTCGAGAAACTGGCGCATGCGCCCTCGTGACAGTGTCCCTTTAAAGTACTTACATAATATTCGGTAAAAGCATTTACACGTTCCAGCATTCCTTTAGGCGTCCACTCGAGGGGTAGATAAGGCTTCAACTAAAATTACAAATAGCAAATAATAATAATAATAATAATAATAATAATAATAATTTTCCACTGATTTGCCTTGGTGGGAAGGGACATGCGACTATTTTACAACATTTATTTCCAACTCATGGACAATGCTCACGTTTGATAAATAGCGCGAGATTTTTTTAGCCAATCACAAAGCGTAGCAATGCAAAACCAAAGCAATAGCCCAATTTCGATATATTAAAATTCAACTTGAACCAAAAAACATCACAACGACGCTTAGGGGAGTGATAGTAGGGATTTATATGGTTTATTCCCCTAAGCCTCGACACTCAATAGCACATTTCCGAGTTGCTCTTAGCTTCCTTTTCAGACAGAGGCAAAACCATTCATATGGATATGAGTTTTGTTTCATATGCAAACCAATGGTTTTGCACTTGGGCTCAATTTGAAAAGGAGGCGAAGAGCAACTCGGAAATGGGCCAGTGAAAACTACCATAAGAAAGACGATTCAAAGTTAATTCCAGACGGGAGAGCAGACAGACAGAGGCAAAACCATTCATATGGATATGAGTTTTGTTTCAAATGCAAACCAATGGTTTTGCACTTGGGCTCAATTTGAAGAGGCGAAGAGCAACTCGGAAATGGGCTAGTGAAAACTGCCATAAGAAAGACGATTCAAAGTTAATAGCATTTTTCCCGAATGATAAAAATAGACTATCACAAAGCATCATGGGATCGAAATGCGGACAAACATTTCAATTCGACTGCTTCGCTTCGCTTCACTTGCTTCTCGATGTTAGTTATTTTTGAAGAATGGTAAAAAGGAATGCAACAAAACACTATTGTACAAGAAAACAAGACAAAACACATGAAAGTGCTTTCTTGTTTGTCCGCATTTCAATCCCATCATGCCCTGCGCGCTGCCACTGTGACGTCAATTAGAAATAATGCTATTCCAGACGGGAGAGCGAATTAAGATACAACGGCAGAACCCGAAACCGTTGGGCTAACATTTTCATGCAGCAATCCATTATTTTCATCGTGGTAATTCGTGCATATAAGTTAGTTTCTTTAAACAAAACTAGACCATTATTTTAAGGTTACATTGTACCATTGTACCAGACGTTAGGCTTTTCTTAGTGTTACTAAGAAACAGTACTGAGCTGACATATTAGTACTAACCTCAGTGGTCAAAATTCGTTTGATGGTTTCCTCTACCAGAGAAAGGTTCTTAATGTCCAAAGTGACGACATGGGGTTCCCCTACAAAGACTTCTGCATAAGGATGTTGGGATGTTAGCTGTAAAAAAAAACATTGAATTTTAAACAAGATAAAAGATCATCACATGGGCTGTTTTCAGACAACATTCATTGAACAAAATTAAATTTCACGACTTTTCAAGAATTTCTCAATGCCACTTTCAAATTTCAAAAGAAACACATCTAAGGTACTTGATGTCAGAGGATGTTGTCAAAGGAAAAATGTACGTGAAACGTTCAAGGACCTAGTTGGATTTTAAGACTATCTCAGCACTGACAGGTTGCACGCAAGTATTATTTAACAAATACTTCATATTTGACAGGATTATTTGTCATTTTCACACTACTTCCTAAAAGACATATGTGACAAAATCATGTGTTATGGTGAACTTTTATAGATGAGGACACTTTGAGTACTTAATGATGGAGTAGCATGGCCCCCTTTGCATGCAATCCTGCACATTACTCATTATTGTTGCATGTTTACCTCTCTCAGTGTTGGCTTGAGCTTGAAAAAGTCTGTATTAAGGCGATTATGAGGTGGCTCAAACTGGAAATCAACAAAGATCAAGTTAAAAATACCGTGATTATTCAGTGGGAGTGAGCTCACGAAATGCATTCTAAAGGCTGGTTCTCATATAATCGTCCTGGTCGTCCGAGTCGTTTCAAAAGTTTTTTGCAAACGACTCAGACGATCGGGACGACTCAAGCCATCTGGGTTCTCATATGATCGTCCCGGTGTCTCGAACGTCAATAGCGCTGTCGTAAACTGGGTCGACAACATGTTTTGGGCAATAATACTGCATTCTGGGGTAGATTTGGGTCGCTTCGATCGCCTCAGTCGTCTCGGTCGCCTGAGAGTAGTTCTCATATGATCGTCCCCGATTTTTCACGATCGTCCCAGTCGTCCGGATAGAACACAATTCTATCCAAGCGACCGCAATTGTTCCAGTCGTCCGGGTCGTTTGCGATCGTCCCGGGTCGTCTCAGAAGTGTTCTCGTATAATCGTCCCGATAGTCCGTGCACTTTTGAAACGACTCGGACGACCGGGACGACTGGGACGATTATATGAGAACCAGCCTTAAAAGAAGTAAATCCTATTGTTACAGTACCTTAGCGTTTAGAAAAATACATCCTTGTGCAATAGCCTCAAGGGGTGCTGGTCCTTCATACGGGAATCCAAGGCCTATAAATACCTAAATAAAAGACAAATTTTAACAAAATGGGAAACGACAATTATATGAAATACGGATAGAAAATCAAGGTTGAAAGAAGAAACGCGTTATGTTTTGCGCGAAAAATATACCACGACAGGCATCTAATACGCTACAAATAAGAAGGTCTGTTTTAACAAGCCAAAACGATCAGAATCGACAAGCTAATCATGGTGTCTTGTACCATGTGTTAACAAGGTAAAACGATCAGAATCGACAAGCTAATCTTGGTGTCTTGTACCATGTGTTAACAAGGTAAAACGATCAGAATCGACAAGCTAACCTTGGTGTCTTGTAGCATGTGTTAACAAGGTAAAACGATCAGAATCGACAAGCTAATCTTGGTGTCTTGTACCATGTGTTAACAAGGTAAAACGATCAGAATCGATAAACTAACCTTGGTGTCTTGTAGCATGTGTTAACAAGGCAAAACGATCAGAATCGACAAGCTAACCTTGGTGTCTTGTAGCATGTGTTAACAAGGTAAAACGATCAGAATCGATAAGCTAACCTTGGTGTCTTGTAGCATGTGTTAACAAGGTAAAACGATCAGAATCGATAAGCTATTCTTGGTGTCTTGTAGCATGTGTTAACAAGGTAAAACGATCAGAATCGACAAGCTAACCTTGGTGTCTTGTAGCATGTGTTAACAAGGTAAAACGATCAGAATCGACAAGCTAACCTTGGTGTCTTGTAGCAGCTCTTCAAGGTCCGGTTTACTGAGGATACCATGAGTGATGACATAGTCTGGCACATTCTTTTTTATTTCTTCCTCCTGCTCAGGAAAAATGGAAAACCGGTAATCCTCTATTTAGGCCCCCTCTCAAACAAGCCCCCACCCCCCCCCCCCCCCTCCATTTTTGACGTAAAAAAGTTATTAAGCCCCCGCCTCCTCTCCCTCCTTGGTTTTACGACCGAAGTAATAAACAACAAACTGTATTACCAGTACATTTTGCCGTTTTACTGTAACTTACCGAATTGTTTAGCAAATCAAAGGCTCCTATGAGAGAACGCGTAAATACAAAACGTTCGGACCCTCCCCTCTCATGGAAGTTTTGCTTCCCCTGCCCCGCCCCATGCTTCCGACTCCCTACTCCCCACCCCCACCTCTCTCTTCAACGCCGTCGTCCCCATGAGTAAGGCAGGTGACCATTACATATCGCGGGCTCAATGTTCACCGATCTTTTCCTCTATCTTACGTGTTTTGCTCCATCGACCCCCCCCCCCCCCCACCCCTGCGTCTAACCCAACCACCCGTCCTTCCAACGCCGTTCCAGTAGTTATGTAAGGCACTATACGGCACTTTACATCACCCATAAAAGTATCGAATTTTGTCCGTTAGATTTCCTCGTTAAATTTTTCAAGATTTTTTCAAAAAATCCTCGTTAAATTTCCAAAATTGTCGTTAATTTAGTGTATTTTGGAAATTTTCCTCGGTAAAAACCCAGTGGGTAACCATCTTACCCGTACATCAGCATTTTTGAGAAAAAATCTAGCCCACTTTCCAAAAAAACACACACATCCTCACGAGCCCACTTTCCAAAAAAACACACATCCCTCATGAGGCATTTTCCAGATATAGTGTTTTAATCGATACTCATTGTTAACACAGGACAGTTTGAAGAAAAAACTTCATCCTCTTCGCTTTCTTCAGGTATTGTTAGTGGAGAATCTTGTGGGTTAACATATATATCATGTACCGTAACTTGAAATGAAACTTCTTCTTTGCTGATATAGATACTATCGATTAACAGAGCCAATTTGACTTTTTCTAGCTTTCTCTTTGCGATTCTTGTTAAGATCTTATCCTTTTGTTTTGAATATCTGTTAAGTTTAACATTAAACATTTCAGATCGAATCGATCCCCAGTAATTCTTGTACCCATACCTTCAAACTGAAAACCATAAAAAATACCTTTTATTTTATTAGCTATTTTTTCACCATAAACACCTTTTAAATGTCGCCTACAGATGTCTCTAATAAAAACCATGCAATCAATAAACTTTTCTTCTTCTTCCGTTGACATTCGACTGCATCCTTCTTCACCGTATAAGCGAACAGGAATGGTGTAACCAAGTAGTTTACTACTTTCGTTTTGACTATATGTCTCTTTTACACCTAAAATTGTAAGAAATGGTGAATCGATTACTAGCGGACCTTTATAGGTGTCAATTTTGATTATTTCAAAATCGGTTTTACTGTTTTTTACCGGTTTATGGAAAATAATATTTGATGAAACTTTTGAAGGACTTAACAGTTGCATGTTGTTATATTACCATATTTATTTTTTAAGACGATTTTTTTCATTTCTAGTAAAAGAAATGAAAAATAAACAGATATTCAATCTTCTTCATCATCTTCGCTTTCTTCAGGTATCGATAATAGCGATTCTCGTTGTGGCAACGGTCTGAAATATACCTCATGAACCTTTACCTGAATTGAAACAGCTTTTTCACCAATATAGATACTATCGATCAGCAAAGCTAATTTCACATGACAATATGAATTAAGATAGTCGAGCGGATCAACATTTTTGTTTCCTTTCGCTTTGAATAGCGTTAAGAATTTACTCGACTTTTCCGAATAATTGAGTTTGGAATATAATATTGGTGGATTATTTCCTATATTACTGTCCTTGTAATATAAAAGGTTATTTAATTTATCAGCTATCTCTACACCACAAGCCTCTTCTAAGCGCTTGTAACAAAGTTCTTCAAAATTTTCCAAAGAAATATAAAACTCATTTTCTTCCGGTGTCGGTTCATCGTCTTTGGACCATAAACAAACCGGAATAGAATAACCAAGTAGCTCACGACTTGCGTCTTCTTTACTTCTTCTTTCGGTTACACCAAAACTGAAAAGAAACGGTGTTTCAATGACTAAAGGACCTTTTTTATTATCACCGTAATCGATTTGTATTTTAATCCTTTGATAATTGTAAAGGTCATTTTTTATCGGTTTGCTGAAAATAATATCTTCATTGCGAACATCTGAGAGAATTGACAGTTGCATGTTGTTATTATTACAAATTTATTTCCTTAAGACCATTTTTCATTTCTAGTAAAAGAAATGAAAAATATTCAAGCTTCATTCCTACCTGCAATCCTTGCAACAGCGTTTATCTTTCTTATGAATACAGATACCGTTTCCACCGCATTCTTTGCAATAATATTTCACTCGATTGTGTTCACAAAACTGATTTCCACTACACTCCTTGCAATAGTACTTGTTATTTCCATGAATGCAGATTCCACTTCCACCACAATCTTTACAAAAATACCGTCGTTTACCGTGTTCACAAATCCTTGATCCCGAACACTCCTTACAATTGTATTTATTTTTCCCGTGTGGGCAAAGTTTTTCTTTACGTTCTGGTGATTTCACAGGTTCTTTCAATTCTACAGCTTGTAAAGCATCGATGAGTTCGGCTTTCCGCATTAGATACCATCCTTTAATTTTCTGCTCTTTTGCTTCAGCTTTCAACTCTTTCACAGACTTTTCCATTTGTTTTATAAGGTACTTTATATTTTTAATACCATTTTTTGATTAGCAAGCGCTTTCGAGTCGTTTGTTTATCACGACGTTTCCGAGAAATCGGTCTTAATTTATTCATCTTTTCCGAGAATTGCGTACGTGTTCATTCAAGTGTGAAACCTTCTAAAGTGCATGCGCAGTCACGCGTGAAACGCGCGCGTGAAACTTGACACGTACCACATGTGTGAGCGCGATAACTTATTCCTATATAAATAGTTCGATGAAACTATATATATTAATAAGTCTGTAATTTGGTAGAACTCAGGGGGGAGACGGTTGGCCACTGTCAGAACCCTGCTTACGGTTCATGCAATGTCAGACCTACGGGGTAGCAGTGTAGTTGAGTCAGTTGACTACGCTCTGGTGAACCAGCCTCGGCCCAACTGATAACAGGGGGGTGCTCAAAGATCTCTTCGGAGAACTTAACCTCACCCAGAGGTATAAAATGGGATGACACCCGCTTTGTCAGCGGGAAAAGTCCTCACTTCGGTGAGGCAAAAGTCCTCACTTCGGTGAGGCAAAAGTCCTCACTTCGGTGAGGCACAGAAACAGCCAACCGAGCACCCCCCGACCAGGGTTTTGCACTTTTTTATCAAACGATGTTGTGAACTTTTACTAGAGGTTCATATATATCTAATTCAGCTAAAGCAGAAAGTAATTTAGCTTTTCGCATTAGATACCAACCTTTAATTTTCTTCTCTTTTGCTAAATGGCGTAATTCTTTGAAGGTATAATCTGTTCGATTAATCAACGGTCTTTCCCATCCATCATCCATTTTATTTATTTAATACCAAATCTTTATGTTCATTTGAATTTTTTATCATATCGATCTTCGATTCGACTATTTATTGCTGGACATAAATCGATGATTATTTCATCGATCAACCTCATATCGTTAACAAACGATTCGTGATCGAACTGTTTTCCGCGTAAACAAGACCGCAAATCAACCAAAACTTTCTGGTATGTCGTAAATGCAAATTTACTCATCTCAATCCTTCGGTTATAATTTTTATAATCGGTAAATGTTTTGACCAACAAACCTGCACCGGAAATGACACCTAAAATTATTGGATTCATCGTAATTCCACCGGCAATCGTACCGCCTGCGATAAGAGACGACGAAGACAGCTTACACAAGAGATTCATCCGTTTGAGATGTCTAAAAGTCTTTTTATAACACCACCATTTCTTGTGATAAAAACTGTAAAGGGACTTGATCACCATTAATTTTGTCTCGTCGATCGATGTATCGATGTGGTTAAATGCAAAAAGATCGTATTTCATTTTATAAAGATGACATACTGATTTTAAAATGATCGCATTCATTTTCATTCTTGTCTCTTTTATAAATGAGCATGTTCATAGTCCTCAATGGTTAAGAGAAACTCGAGACATCGCGAGAGAGGTCGTAGAAGCGCTTGAACACGCTAAGATCTGAAAGATCTAGTGTGAAAGATCATCTAATTTATTATACGTGGCGTATAATAAATTTAAATTTGACCGTATTTACGCTTCATCTTTCAGATTCATCTTCAGATTCAGATGAAATGTAAAATTCAACAGGTTCCCCGTAACAACGACGGTGAATTTCAATGTAATCGATCAAGATCTCTTTTGGATCCTCACCATATTCTTCCAAAATTAACATTAGATCGTTCAATGATAATGATCCAAGATGCTCGGTTGGAACACGAAGTAACCGTTTTCTATCCATTGTCTTTTTATATAACACAATATTTTTCTTTAATCCCATATTTTTCAAATCATTTCAAGTCGCAGACTTACCAAACATTTATTAACAATGGGTCCTTGTAAACTCACCTCTATTCTCACACTAAACTGTTCAGACTCTTCTAGAACTACATCGTTGGATAGGTGACAGACCTGTTTCTTACCACCCATTCCCCTTCCTATCACATTATTAATCAACACAGCAATATGAGGGTACGTTTCGAGCGTATCGAGAATGTTAACGCAACATTTTACGATCTTACACTTGGCTGAAACCATAGTATCTTTTTCTCCTGAAAATAGAGTAAATGTCGCATTTTTAGCTCTATCGTAAACACCGTTAATCTGAAAAACACCACTGCTCATCGCAAGCGATGGTGAATTGATAATTGTGTGTTTGTTCATATCGAGAGTAGTCTGCATAACCATTTTACGATTCTCAAAAAAATAAGGAGAATCGTAAACACTGGCCGGAACATCTGAATGATTCCCTCTTATTCCGTATATCACTAGGTAGGCTTGAGCTTGCGAAGCCGATGTTGGCGAACCGCTACATTTTAAATCGACCCTAATATACTCCGGCGGTGAAATTTCCCACTTATGCAGATTGATAATACTTCTACTGTAATTCGTAAAAATTTTCGTCGATTGTTTATTTATATTTATAGAAGCTGATTGAACATCGACACTGACACCACTAATCGTAGGTGGAATAAATTCGATACAAACGGTATATTCTCCCTTTGGTAATTTATACATATTAAAACCGATTCTTGAAGCGTAGCTATTTAGTAGATGCTTGTGTAATAAAAGACTGTAAACTTTTTTGTTTAGCGTATGCGGCGACTCTACCAAATCGACTATACCGGTGACGGTTATATCATGCTCGGAAGAACTTTCGTCAACATTTTCCATTATGTATCGGAATTCATCTTTCATATCTTCCGAAGTACTGATATGCGATTCGTCGATATATTTTTTGAGCTTATTTTCTACCTCGTTCGTATGAACTACCACATCCCCTATCATGAGATTAAGCTTTTTATCAGCACCGTCAACGTAAGATTTATTACATGCGTCGGAACTATTTTGAGGATCTTCTAAATTTATAATCTTATGGTTCGACATATCGAAATCTTCACCGGACGGATTACTCAATTTACCGGAAATCATACGATCCACGTATCTTTTATTAACCCCTTGGTCGGCAACCGTCGGGTCCTTTACATTGTAAACCGTATTGTTTCCCATATCCAAACTAGTCTCCATCGGAAACGTCTCTTTGCGGGATAAAAAAATATTCCTAACATCGTTGTAAGAGACAAGATTGTTATAATTTGCTCCTAAATCGTGATAAGTCTGTTGTTTCGATTGAACAACATTGAAACGTTCTTTCAGATCGATATTTTTCACAACCTCATGTGTAGGTTCAGGAGCGTTGGGATGAAATTTTTTCAGAGTCACCATATTGACAGCGCATAGATCATTATCTTCATCCGTGTCCATATTTGTGATTAGTTTTCTGTTCATATCGATCTCACTGGGAAAAATCAGCCTATTTCCTCGAAGATCTAAATCACCGGTCATATGAGTGGACCCATCAACAAGAATAACATCTGTCCGATCTGCTTTTGTCGATAACGCATTTTCCATCTGATGTTTTGTTATCGCATCATCATTTCCCACTCCTTCGCCAACATTTACAAGACGTTTTTGTTGAATATCGTAATTGTTATTGACATCTAATTTCAAACCGGTATTCTGATATACTTGCTGATTGAAATTTTTTATATATTCCGATATATCGAAATCGGTGAATCTTCTGATATTATTGAAAATACCCATACTCTATTCTTATTTCATATAATTTTAAAAACTCTCATCAAAGTTCTTGGTAACGCTTTTCTTTTCTTTGTCTAAAAATAAGAATTCATATGGACCGAGTTTATCGAAAAGAGCCGGATCTATTAGATTTTCTTGCGCAATCAGATTTAAATGTTTTTTAGTCGTCGGCGGATACAAAATCATGTGGGAACAGTTCTGCCGTAGTTTTTGGGGAACATCGTAGTAGGATTGGGATAGATAGATTGGGGAAATTTTATGATGTCGACCATCTGTATAATGATTGGCGATTTTGTTTTGAACTGCTTGGGGAGCGTTAATAAGATCGTCAAAAACCACCACTTTTCTATTATCGATCGGATAGTCTGTTGTATCCATAATATCATCCTCTCCGTAAAGTTCTAAAATATCGTATCCGACTCTTTGACTGGCGTTTTCCATTAATTTTTGCAAGTCTTGAATCTTATCCTGATGTTGATTTGGTGAGTATAGATAAATCTTATCAATAAATGAGCGGTTTTCTAAGAATATGCATTAGGGTGTTTGTTTTTCCGCATCGAGTTTGACCAGTTATTAACATACGTTTAACGAACGACTATTATCGTTACTTTTTACCACATCGTAATTCGGAATTTTCATTTTGTTACATCGCCAGAAATCAGGGACATTGGAGCAGCGAATTTTCGTGCGTCTTACACTGCGATGTCGCTTCATTGGTATACACCGCTGTTCCACCCTACGGGCTCAAATTCGTTTGGTGCGGCTTCGGTGCGACAAAAATGTTGTGTTAAATAAAGCGTATTCAGGCCCATATAGAAACCACTGACCGAAATAATTCGCTCGCAGTTGAAAACTACAAGACTTTAGCTTTTGAATGAGGGATTTGCAGCAAAATTTGGAGCATTCTGTGCCCAAATATCGCAGTTCGAAGACAGCGAACTTCAAGACTTAAGCGTGGACTGTTGGTGGAAATGATTTTTACAGCTCTGAACGATTTTTGAAAGCAAAAAGCAGGGCGAAGGAACCATCGTAGAAAGTGAGAATGCGATGATCGTCAGTTCAGTCGGTGCTTTTTCTCAGACGATTGCGGCAAGTTGGCTACCCCCATCACTTTACGAACTATGGTGCCTCGAAATCCCGTTTTGAGTGAAAATCGGCATTAATGGCTTCTAAATTAGAGAGCATTGTATGAGCGAAGCTTCGGAAATATGTTTTCTTGAAAAGCAGGGCCAGTAACAATTGTGGGGAAAATCAAGCTTACAAAAACACTTGAATAGATGTTCATAAATTTACCCGGAATGCGGCAAATATTCCAGGTAAGCTAAAAGCCAGCCAATTTGATTTTGTTTTATTTCTGCCATACAAAGTCTTCTAGTGTTTGGCGGCCATATTGCCACTGAAACTCGCGCACGCGCGGTGAACATGGCCGTTATTTCTGGCGATGAAATAGGGTAAATAAACTTAAAGCGATTTTTTAAAAAATAATAAGTGTTGATTAAACAGATATGGATATTGATAGGGTTAAAAAATATGCCGATTTAGAATTTGAAGGATTCAAAATCGCTAAAGCGGTTACCGAAGTAAAGAATGAGGTGAAAAATAAAGAACAGGTTCGCGATGTTGCGATGAGTGATTATTTTAAAACTCTGAGAGAACCGCTAATTGAACAACAGAAAAAAACAGATGAAAAACAGGACAAAGTCATTCAGCAATTAAAAGAAAATCAATTGGCTTTGACCAGCGGTTTCAAAGATTTGGTTGAAACCAATAAGGATCTTTTAACATTGAATAAAGAGCTACCATTTCCTGGTGGTGACCAATCAGCGGAAACGCTACCTGCAATTCCGCCACCACCGAAGGCCAAAGTAATAACCGCCGAACCGAATAAGATGTTCACAGAAAGCGAATTAGAATTTTTAAAAGAAACTTTTCACGAACCTAATGAGCTACTTAAGATGAGCGATCAACAGCTTGTTGCAACTTATAATGAAGCTAAAGATGAAAACAGAAGTGTCGGAATAAAGATAGGTGGTTTGAAAAGGAGAAAACCAAAGACAGAAGAAGAAAAACAACAACTCGATTATGATCTGAAAATATATGAAAGAACAAGAGATATACTAGACAGATATTTAACAACGATTAAGAATGTAAAAATTTTACCGCAATATACAAAACAAAAACAAGGTGAAGGGGTACGCAAGTACAAACAACCAAGACGAAACGCTTATAAAATTCAAAAAAACAATCAATATGGAGGACTATTAATCGACATGCCTAAGCTAATGAAAGATCTGAAATTAAACGCTTATCGTGGTGGAAAATTAATTTATCAAGCCGATGTTGATAAATCTCTGATCGATTTACTAACGAAAAGATACAATCCTAAAACAAAATATAGTATGAACGCTGTAAAAGTTTTTAATGATTTAAATATACTGAGTAATTTGCCTCCTCATAAATCATCGGGTAAATCGAAAATGGTCGGTTCAAGTATAGTTTATTATGATGATCCCAACAAATTGGCAGACAGAATGAAGATAATAATCGGTTCGATGGCCGCCGGTAACAATTCACCTGTTTTGAAAAACGATTTATCACAGATTATCGATGAGCTGTTAAGAATAGGAGCGATAGATAAGACAGCTCATGAGAAATTGTATAAAAAATATTTAGCGTAATTAAAAATTAAAAAGGTTTTATTATACGGATCGTATAATAAAATGGATGTTAACAGAACGCTAGTCTTCAAATCTATAGATGCAAGAAAACAAAATCCTAATAATAAACCGGGAAATTTTACTGTAAGGTTTACTCCCGAGCTGTTATTGGACGATAATAAACAATGTTTTTTGGCATTGGATCATCTTAGCATGACTGCGAGTTGGCATAACATTCGTCCTGAATATGATAACGACAAACTAAAAATATCGAAGGATAAAGGTCAAACATATGAAACGATTACTTTTCCATCAGGGGTTTATGATTACGAAGATATATTAAATGATTTTATCCACAAAACGATTGGAAAAATACCCAACATGGATGAATATGGAATTAGCGTATTGTTTGATCTCACAACTTACAAGGTATTTATTCAATTATCTACCGAATACCGCATCGATTTTAGTTCGAGTGGAAATTTTAATATTTTACTCGGATTCGAATCGAAAGTTTTAACGAGCAGCGGTTATGGGAAAAACTTCCCTAATATCAGTAACAGCATCGATAATCTTTACCTAAAATGTAGTTTGTTGAGCGATTCGATCGTTTCAGGAAAGCGAAGCAATACGCTATTCACATTCTCAACAAATACAAAAACAAGGTCTTTACCTTTTGAAATCTACCCGAGAGTAAATTATTTATGGCATAAGATGAATAGAAAAGACATATCCGAAGTAACCTTTTACTTGGCCGACGATGAAGATAGAATTGTTGATCTGAACGACATCGATATTTCTATAACTGTAGTGTTAAAAGAAGTATAGAAATTTATTTAGAATTTATAAAACAGTTTGTATAAATTAGACTTACGTATGGAAGAACAAAGAAGAATAAGAGATTTTGATACGGGAGAAATTTCTTATATTGACTCTGTAGAGTATGGTTCTGGTCTCTTCGATATTTTTACAAAAATCGGAAAAACCATAACAGGAAAAACAGCGAGTAAATTAGCCAGTAAAGCAGCAGAAAAACTTATTGAAAAAGGTGCTGAACAGGTCGGTCAAAAAACCGGTGAAGTTCTTGGTGAAAAAATTTATGACAAGTTTTCATCAAGAGGTAAAAAAGAACCTGCTGCAGCACCACCGCCACCGCCACCAACACCACAAATCTCAGGCGAAACAAAAGGAGTCGATATTATTAAATTTTTAAACGAAGAAAACGCCAAGAAGGAGAAGAAAGAAGACAAATTTCAATACATCAGAAATATCGTAAATGAACTGATTTAATTTTAAAAATAATTTCTTATTATAATTCATAATAAGAATGAATTTCAGAAATCCAGAATTGGTCAAACGATATGAATACGTGTGTTACGATTTGGAAACACCGCTAATCGATAATGTCGCAAATAATAATAGACAGGTTAAGAATAATTATCGATTCACAGTTGATAACTCTTCAGAAGCAAATCCGATCGATTGGTATAACGCTTATCTGGAAGTAGATTTCAAACTTGTTACGCTTGCTGATAGTACAGTCGGAATAGTAGCCGGACCAAATAACGGTAATCAAGATTGTACTACAACTAATGGTCATACATTTATAAGACAGATACAGGTTGAATGCAACGGGATGACAGTTTATAATAACACAAGAGCCAATGAAACATCAAACGTACTTTCCCTCTTAAAATATACAAAAAGTTATGCAGATACGATCGGTAAAGATCAGTTTTTATATTTGGATTCATCCACGGGAACAACAGAAGCACGACCGGCTCAAGCGCTATATAACGAAGGTTTTGCTAGAAGAAAAATCTTAACAGATGCTGCAGCTGTTAACAAAATATCGATTCCGCTAAATCTATACAGCTATTTTGCAGCTTTCAAAAATAATCTTCACCCAAATATCAAGACAAATCTTCTTATAGAACTTGAAAGCGACAACAATATAATTTTCAGAAAAAATGCTGCTCCAGATAGTAAAGTGATCTTAACAAAATTAAGATTGTGGTGTCCAAAAATTATTTTCAACGGTTTAGGTATGAAACAGTATCTTGAAGATTATCTGAAACCCAAAAAATGGACCTATTTGAGAGAACACACCGAAATATTACAAACATCCTCTGTAAATAGCTCCTTTCGAATAAGTACAGGTATTAGGAGACCGAGGCATGTTTTCATCTGGGTTGTTCCCGAGGCAAGTTATAGTAATCAGGAGCAAAATATATTTACTTTCAAAACATTTGGAATCGGTGCAAACAATCGATATTTTTCTAGAGCACACTTGCAAATAAATAACAGCATCCAATATCCTCAATTAGAGATGACATCAGATGAGGAGTCAAGACTTTACAGAGCTTTGTTATCCTACAGTTCCGCTTACAACGACTTTTTAAGCGGAACAATAATTGACCGATCAAATTTCAGAAATCTTTTTGGAATTCTATACTTTAATCTTAGAAACCAAGAAGAAGATGTAAAAGATGGTGTAGTTGCACTTACTTTTAATTATGAATTAAACGGAGCAAATCCAACAAATTATAGATTGAATGCTTTAGTCTTACACGAAAAAGAGATAGAGTTATACACGTCATCTGGAAAAATATTAATAAAAGCGTAAATCTAATTAAAATTATATTTTATAAAAATAAAAGATGGCTACAGCGTATTTTGCATATGGAGTAAATTTGTCTCAAGGACAGCTACATAAACTTAAAAAAGCATATGACGATAATTCAGAAATTACGATAAGGTTGAGCAAGAATAATTTGAAAGGGTCGCATGAGTTGATGTTGACAAAAACCCAGATTAATAAGATTAATAAAGCGCTAAAAAACGGTACCGGTACCGATATCAAAATATCTAAAACACAGATTCGTAAAGCGATCACCGTAGGGGGAAGTTTGTGGACCTCGCTGATGTCACTCGGTGCAAAGTTACTACCTTTTGCTACAAAAGCGGCAACAAAGGTAGTACCTTTAGCTACAAAAGCGGCTACAAAAGTACTACCTCATTTAGCTACAGGAGCGCTAGGCGCTTTGGGAAGTCTCGGTATCGATAAGATTTTTGGTAACGGAATTACGATACCGTTTGATTTTCTTCCTCAACTGCTTCGCATAAAAGAATTAACGCAAAGGCAAGCGCAAGCGGTGAGAAAAGGTATGCAAACCGGTAGCGGTATAACGTTCAAACCTACGCAAAGGCAGATAAATGGAGGATTTTTAGGAACACTTGCTGCAATCGGAATTCCTATGGCTATCGAATTAGCTTCAAAACTTTTTGGAAAAGGGTTATCTGTAAGTCCACCAACAGACGTTGGTGGTAGAGGATTACAAGTACCAAAAAGAGAAGGTAGAGGATTACAGATTTCTCCAAAATATCCATACATTCCTCCACCTTTTTACGGTTCATGGGGTGAAAAAAACCCAAATTTAGGGATGTACCGCTAAGTAATTTTGACCTCCTTGAATGGATAAATTACTTAATAAAAATACCCGATTTCAAAGGTATTTTTTCGAGAGATCAAACGGTAAGTAATATACATAAAACAGGTTGTTGTATAATTAATCTTGATGATAAGATAGGGAACGGTACACATTGGGTAGCAACATTTGTAAAAAATAAAAATCTCATATATTATTTTGATTCGTTTTGTTTACCGCCACCTCAAGATTTCATTGATTATGCTAATAGCTTGCGCATGGAATATCAATATAATATCGGTTACCCGTTTCAAGCTATAAAATCAGTAAGATGTGGTTATTATTGTTTATATTTTCTTGATAATATTTATAAAAAATCATTTTATGATTGCTTAAGTAGATTCAAAATCGATAATCAAAACTATAATGAAAAGTTTATTAAAAAATATTTCATGTAATTAAAATTAAAAAGTTTTATTATACAGATCGTATAATAAAATGGAGTCGCTAACGTATTGCGTCAAGGAAAAAATAAAAACCGGTTGTACTGAACCATCCGGTTATATGACAGCTAAAAACGGTAGGCCAATGTTTTGGTGCACTTGCGCTAATTGCGGAATCAAGAAAACCCGTTTCGTTAAGAGTTCGGAAAACTAGTTGGGCCCCCACAAGGTGGGGGCTTTTTTGATGTGGAAGGTAGTCATAGTCTTGGAGAGATAGCTATGAAAGCCGGTATGAAAGGTCTTTACAATTTAGGAAAAATAGGAGCGTCAAAAGCCATCAAATCAGACTTTGTAAAGAAAAAGATTAGATCAGCCGCTGATAAGTATATAGATCAGGCTTTGGACAGTTTCACAGGAGACTTATCGAAAAGACTCGATCCGCTTCACCACGGTAGCGGTGTCGATATTCATAAAATGATCGGTAAGCTTCCGAAACCAAAAGGCGGTTGGACATTACCCGGACATAAATACACAGGACCATACAATGACTTGGATTCGCAACTAAGCTATGATCCGGAAACAGGTAAAATACTGGAGATCTACGATAAACCGACGGGTGAAACGGATGCCATAGCGATGCAGCATGACGTCGATTATTCTGTGTGCAAATAAACCGGAACCGCGAAAATGTAAAAACGAAGCGGATAGAAAAATGGTGAAAGCTTTGGATAGCGTGCCCTATAACGATCGACAATGGGGTCACTGGTTAGCTAGAAATACTATCGACGTAAAACAAAAACTTGGGTTGGGAAACGGATAAGGCCGCCGAGTAAAAACGTAGAGACGTGGCAAGAAAAGCTTGCAGATGAGCTGCATAAACCTATAAGGCGAAAGTTTACTCGGCGGCGTGTTATTGTAAACGGAATCGATGAGATATGGTGTTCTGATCTTGTTGAAATGCAGAAATTAAGTAAGTGGAATAAGGGATATCGATATCTTCTCATGGTGTTAGATGTTTTCAGTAAATACGGTTGGATTGTACCGTTGAAGAATAAAAAGGGAGAGACCGTTAGGGAAGCGTTCAATTCGTTATTCAAGAAAGGAAGAAAACCGAAAATGCTGTGGGTGGATAAGGGTAAAGAGTATTACAACAAGAATATGAAAGAATTGTTGGATAAAAATAAGATAGTGATGTATTCGACAGAGAATGAAGAAAAATCTAGTGTTTGTGAAAGATGGAACCGTACGATAAAAGAGAAAATGTATAAACAATTTACCGTTCAAAACAATACTGTGTATTATGATATGTTACCGAAGATATTGAAAGAATACAATAATTCAAAACACCGAAGCATCGGCATGACGCCTGTGGAAGCGTCGAAGAAAAAGAACGAAAGTGCTGTTTATTTAAATTTGTATGGTAAGAAGAGACGGATATATACTAAACCGAAATTTAAAGTTGGGGATAAAGTTCGAATATCAAAATACAAACGTCCTGTTTTCGATAAAGGTTACACACCGAATTGGACTGAAGAGATTTTTACTATCGATAAGATTCAATACACTAACCCTATAACTTATAAACTGAAAGATGAGTTGGGTGAGGAGATAACAGGTTCTTTTTATAAGGAAGAGCTGCAGAAGGCTAAACAGACCATCTTTCGAATTGAGAAAGTGATTCGACGAGATGCTCGAAAAGGTAAAGCGTTAGTGAAGTGGAGCGGGTATAGCGATAAATTCAACTCTTGGGTAGATTTGAAAGAACTGAAAGATCTGCGGTGAATAGAATTCTTTTCATTTCATGAACGTGAAATGAAAATTTAAAATGGTATTAAAAAATAAAATATATTGATATAAGATACTTACGTATGGAGTCAAAAACTGTTGAACAGCTTAAGGCATTTGCGCGTGAAAACGGTTTGAAAGGTTATTCACGTTATAGGAGGAAAGCGGACCTGATCAAATTCATCGAAAGTAGATTAAATACTTCCCCTCCACGCGGTATCGTTAATTTTATAGATGAAGAAGAATCACCACCTAGGGAAAGAGAACAAACACCACCTCCACGAAAAGCAGAACCAAAACCTTATCAGATTAAACCCAAACAAACCCGCAGGCAGAAAAGAGAAGAGAAAAACTTTGAAGCACCCTCACATGTTGAATTGGCGGATAATAAAAGAAAAGAGAAACAGATCAAGCGGCTCAAGAAAAAACTCCAAAAGGTTAATAAAAAGTTGAAAAATAACAAAAAGCAGAGAAAACAGTTGTTTTCAAAAAGAGAATTGCTCAACAACGAGCTTGACATCTTGAAAGGAACAACCTTGTTGGAACATCCTTATGAGATAATCAAGATATCTTCAAAGGAAAGTAGAAAGTTCAAATCGTTTTTCGATGAATTCAAAGTTAAAATAGTAAACCCACACCTTTCAGGTGTATTCGATATTGATCAATTACTGCTAGAAATAGGGCTCAGAGTAATAAAAGAGAGAGGGTTACAAAACGGTGACAAGATTCGATGGATACTTAGTCATCCGAGTTGGTATAAACCGGTCAGTACAAAACGAATCACGATCACAGATCACCTTGGGACGGATCTTGTCGAAGAGATAGCTAGATTCATTGAATACAAGGATGTACCGCTCCCCGAGGTCAAAATAGAGATTCAATCGGTAAAGGTTCCCCGGGGAGCGGGTCGATTACGTGTAACAAAATTAAATGCCAGCACCAAAAAGAGTATCATCACAATCAAAAATTGTGACTCGACCTGTCTTGCACGAGCAATAGTGACGGCTCTCGCAAACATAAATAAATGTAGATGGACAAAAACTCAGCTACAGGATGGGTTCAATAAGTCGAGAAAATTGCAGAAAGACGAAGCTATCAAACTTCACAAAGAAGCTGGAATCGAAATTAACAAGGAAACCGGTTCTACCCTCGAAGATGCAAAGAGATTCGCGGAACATCTTAAGATTCAGATAAACATTGTAGACGGTGATCAGTTCAATGATCTGATCTTCACAACTGAAAATGAGCATGATGGACAGATGATATACCTTTACAAAAACAAAAACCACTTCGACGTTATCACAAGTATGCCAGCGTTCTTGAGTAAAGATTATTATTGTCACACCTGCAAAAAGCCGTACACAAAACGCGACTGTCATAGATGCCCTGCAAAATGTACAGCATGTTTCAAATACTTTCCTGATGGGAAAAAATGTTCTAAACCACCAATTCCATGCGATAAGTGTAATAGATCTTTCTTCGGAGTAGATTGTTTTATGGAGCATCTACGTAACAGATCCACATGGGGTAGTAAAGATACTGTGTGTAAAAAAGTAGGTAAATGTTTGAAATGCGAACGTACAATTACATCTTCTAAAAATTTTGACCTAAAAAAGCACATCTGCGGATATTCAAAGTGTAGTAATTGTGAGAAGTACTGTGATATGAATGAACATCTTTGTTTCATGTCTCAAACGGAATGTAGGGGTGGAAAATGTCAAGGTTACGGATGTAAGGATGGAAATCTGTGTTATTCTTGTCGGACAAGAACCGATAAATACATGTTCTATGATTGTGAGGCAACTCAGGAGACCGATGTTCATGAGATCAATTTAGTCGTCTGTCACGATTTTTATGGAGATAAATATACATTTGAAACGCTCGACGAATTTTGTAGATTTATTTTTTACAAGAATAATCATGTGGGGTATACCTTCATAGCTCACAATGCAAAAAGTTACGATGCTCAGTTTATTCGAAATTGGTGTATAGAGAACAGAGTGAAACCCGATATTATTTACAACGGAACAAAGATTATGTCTATGAAGGCTGAGGGTGTTAGATTTATTGATTCTATAAACTTTATCGCTGCGGGGTTATCATCGTTCCCAAAGACATTTGGTTTGAAAGAGTTGAAAAAAGGGTATTTTCCACATTATTTCAACACAAAGTGTAACCAAAACTATGTAGGACCGATTCCTGATAAGAAACACTATGATTATGATCAGATGAAACCTTCAGCGAGAAAGGAATTCTTAAAATGGTACCAACAACGTATTGATGAAAACTATGTGTTTGACATGAAGAAGGAGTTGAGAGATTACTGTGATAGTGATGTAGACATCCTCAGAAGAGGTATGTTGATTTTTCGAGAACAGTATATCGAGTTAGGTAACATCGACCCTCTTCAATATATAACCATCGCTTCTGTATGCATGACCATTTACAGAAGTAACCACATGCGTCGTGAAAAGATCGCTGTTGTAAAGGAAATTACACGTGGAGAGAACTACAGTAAAAGTAGCATCGCATGGTTAGATTGGATCTCTCAGAGAGATGGTGTTAACATAAAACATGCTCTGAACGGTGGTGAAGAGACTTTACCAGATATTGGAAAAGTCGATGGTTTTTGTGGGAATACGGTCTACGAATTTCAAGGATGTTTTTGGCACGGTTGTGAGAAGTGTTATACATGCGACACAATCAACACAAAAAATCAGATGGATATGTTAACTCTAAGAAAGAGGACGGTAGCGAAAAACGATAAGATTAGAGCTGCCGGGTATGAGCTGGTTGAGGTTTACGAATGTGAACTGAAAAAGGAGAAAGATTTTAATAAGTTTCTAAAAACGTGGAATCGAGAATTTGTAGGACCTCTTAACCCCAGGGACGCATTTTTTGGTGGACGAACAAATATAACAAAACCGACCTACACATTCAAAAAAGGTGAGAAAGGTAGATATGTCGACTTTGTTAGTTTATATTCAACGGTACAGTTCTTCAAGCATTATCCGATAGGTCATCCTACAAAGATATTCGATCCTCCTCAAGAGTACGATGAGAATTGGTTTGGTTTTGTGAAATGTAAAGTTTTACCTCCAAGAGGTCTTTATCATCCTGTGTTACCGGTAAAAATAAGATGCGATAAGGCTGAAAAGCTGCTATTTCCGCTCTGTAGAGTGTGCGCTGAAAATAAGATTCAGGAATGTACACATACAGATGATGAACGATCATTCATCGGAACATGGTGCACAAATGAGCTGAATGTGGCGATTTGTAAAGGGTACAAGGTACTAAATATATACGAGGTGTGGCATTTCCCTAAAAGATCAGATGACCTTTTCAAGAGTTATGTAAGAAAATTCATGAAGATCAAGATGGAGAGTAGTGAGCTGAAGGTTGGGGAAGGTTGTACATATAAGAGTGTTGATGAGTACAAGGCTATTGTTAAATCAAAGTTAGGAATCGAGCTTGGTGAGATTGAGTTCAATCCTGGAAGGAGGGCGATAAGTAAGATCTCTCTGTGTAGTTTATGGGGAAAGTTTGGTCAGCGTAATAACATGAATCAGACTGTGTACGTCACTGAACCAAAAGAATTTTACAAGATCTTGTTAGATGAAAGCATAGACGATCTGAACATTCAATTCTTAAACGAAGAGATGGTTGAGATGACTTACAACTTGAAAGACCAGTTCGTTGACAATAGTAATAACACAAACATATTTATTGCTGCCTTCACAACCAGTCACGCTAGAATGATGCTGTATGAAGTGTTGGATAAGCTCGGTGATCAGGTTCTCGGTTTTGACACCGACAGCTGTTGGTATATCGAACGTGAAGGGGGACAGCGAATCGAAACAGGTGACAGCCTCGGTGATCTAACCGATGAGTTAAACGGACATTATATTACGAATTGGTGCGGTTCTGGTCCAAAATCATACAGTTACAGTACAAGTGATGGGAAGATGGAATGTAAGGTCAAAGGTTTCACTCTGAATCACAAAAATAGTCAAAAAATAAATCAAAAAACGATGAAGCAGATCACCGAAGGTCAAAAGGAACAGATAACAACCGTAAACGAACGAGCGATAACTCGGGATCCTTTAACAAAACAGGTTGTAAATAAATACCAGAAAAAAGACTTTCGGATGTGTTACGATAAACGGTGTATGGTGAAGACCGAATCTGGTATCGAGACGTTTCCATACGGATATTAATGAGTATCGATTAAAACACTATATCTGGAAAATGGCTCATGAGGATGTTTTTTTGGAAAGTGGCTCATGAGGGATGTGTTTTTTTTTTGGAAAGTGAGCTAGATTTTTCTCAAAAATGCTGATGTACGGGTAAGATGGTTACCCACTGGGTTTTTACCGAGGAAAATTTCCAAAATACACTAAATTAACGACAATTTTGGAAATTTAACGAGGATTTTTTGAAAAAATCTTGAAAAATTTAACGAGGAAATCTAACGGGCAAAATTCGATACTTTTATGGGTGATGTAAAGTGCCGTATAGTGCCTTACATAACTACTATACATACATACATACATACATACATACATACATACATACATACATACATACATACGTACAAACATACATACATACATACATACATACATACATATATACTTTATTGCAACTCCCTTCAAGGGTATTTCAGTTACAAGACTACCTCTTATACCTCTCTTTCATTTCTTCGTACAAGGAAATCAGGAGAACCGTCTCCTCTCGACTCCAGGAGTATCCTTTTTTGAGTAACAACTCATTTTCTTCGCACATGGTCGCCGGCACGTGGTCGCCGGCGGTAGCCATTTTGTTTGTTGCTTTCAAAAAGGCCGCGAGGCGAGGACGAAGTGACATCATTATTCTGGATTATTCCAAGCATTCTGCACTAGGGAGCAAAATGCTTGGAATACATTCCATGTATTCTGGAATCGGAATAGCGACTCTCCGTTTATTCTTATTCCGGAATAAGGTCAATCGCACGCACCCTAAGTTTATAGCTGATGGAAGGAGCAAGTAAGTGAGTGAGTGAATTTAAATTAGCCACCATTACCAATAACCCGTTCATTGCATTTGCGCATATTCACGGTTCAAAAGTAAGACCACACTACATTCAGTAGCTGACACTTCAAAGCTCGATCGCTAAGCAAATTGCAAGTTATATAAAACACAAAACTTGCCGGAACAAAAATCCCACAGGCGAACACAATATCAAACGGTCCTATCCATCCATGTATGCCTTGCATTGTCTTGAAAACTTGGAATTGTATGCTGTAGTTCTTTCTTTTGCTTCTCAAGTCATTAACACAGAGAGATTTTGTGGTATGTATTTCATCGCTAAAAGCCATATAGTCGTCCACATAAACTAAAATATGTGTGCATAAATTTGCATGCGCTGATGTGACACACACACACACACACACACACACACACACACACAAAAATTGAAAACTCAGAGCCGGATTTACAACTCTTGTGCTGCGCCACGAGTAATGAAATGAACAAGAGGTTACAGCAATTCTCAAAAACAGTATTACGCGACCATCTGTCAACAACTGTACTCGTTTTGAATATTGTTTTGATTCTCGATAAAATACACACTCGTCTTTTATTTTGCAAACTATGACTTCTTTCTTGTAACACGTTACATTTGAAAAGCCTACTTTTAAAAGCAATGAAATCAGTAAACGACCAGGCTATTTTTTCAATTTTAACGAATCTCAAAAACAGAAATGCGCGACCGTCTGTTAGAGTGCACAAAAACTTTTTCTCAGTCTAGAACACTATATATCGTATGACTAATTGTCGAATAAAATACACCCGTTGTGTATCGAAAATTGCCCGAGAAACTAATTTGGAAATGAAAATTGCAAAACATACACAGACTTGCGTAAGGCAACGCGTGTGAAGTTAGAACCAGTTGTGTATCGAAAATTGCCCGAGAAACTAATTTGGAAATGAAAATTGCAAAACATACACAGACTTGCGTAAGGCAACGCGTGTGAAGTTAGAACTATAAAACTAAGTATTGTTTCGTTTACATAATTAATCAGATATTATTACGACTGAATTTGAGCGTTTTATAAACATTTCTCCAAAACTAACGAGAACACAATGAAAAAGTCAATCACAAATTGATATCAACATAAATTCCCGTCAAACAATGTAATATATTTTACGGTAAAGTCCCTCGGTTTGACTTGGCTGTTTGAAAATTCTTTAAAACTCTACTTCTTCGAAAGAAACATAGCCCCGCACTGATGAAAACGTATGAAGTTCTTCAAAGAAAGATTTTGTCGCTTAAAGCTCTCCTTTTTTCCACTACAGCGGCTTCTGAGTATTCTTTAAAGCTTTCTCTTTCCATTTTGAATATTTTAAATGTGTGTTATTACTCCGATAAGACAAAACTATGGTTTTGAAAACCAAGCACATACCGAGCACGGCAGCCATTTTTGTAGAATTTGTAGGTGACCTGACAACCCGGTAAATTATAAAATATTCGTGCATAAATTTGCATTCACTAATGTGACACCATAAAAAAAAGAAGAAAATCGGAGGGTAAACCTTACCTCATGCCGCTTCGTGCATGAGTAATAATGGCCAAATTTCTAAACAACGATTTACATTGGGTTCGCGTGTAATCGCATTTGTTTTTTGTTTTTTTTTCACAAGATGTAGTTGAAAATTGTTGAATGCCAGCATGACATGAAATGTTGGGAAGTGATGACAAATTACATATTGTTACATTTGCTGCAAGCAACTTAAGATTAAGTGGGATTTTACAACAATTCCCTGAGGTTTAGATGATTTTCTTGCATGCTACATAAATAACTCGGCCGTCTAGGAGGATTAAAGAGTGTAGAAAACATAAAAAGAGCGCAAGAAAATACTTCGAAATGCATAAAGGAAGGATATTAAATGTTGCACCGTTTCCAGTCAAGGTCACCGTTGCATAATTAGGAGTTCTTTAAAGGACTCGATTCTCTTACCTGTACAATGGCCAAATAAAAGGACAATCATGTAGCAAAGAACAAAGGTCACGTGGTTTAATATCATGATGATCGCATTCACAACATTCACAATTATAAACTTCTGACTTTATCGTTAGATCTGAAGAACAAACAAAGCAATATTTTAAGATTGTTAAAAAACAAGGTAAATATTGGCTTTGCCCTCCTGATACTTGCATCAGGAGAGTGGCCAAAAGCTCGGTCAGCCTGGCAAAGCCTGGCCAGGTCATGCTTTCCGGGCTTTTGGCCACACTTGCCTGGAAAGTGCAGCCTGGGAAAGCCTGGGAAGCATGGCCCTGGCCAAGCTTTCTTGGATTTCCTGGCCAGGAGAGCAGCCCAGTCAAAATATTTTTGAGTAGTAGGCAAGATAGCTGGAGTAGTAGGCAGCAGAGGCCACAAGCTTGCTTAGATGCCATCTTGTTTGTAACTGCAAGAGCATTCACCGCTGACCATTCACCTGGCTCATTTTCCCACATAATGCTCAAGGCGTTCGAATGCCCCAGTAACCCTGTCACTCATCATGCAAGGTTTGTTCGTGTGCGGCTCGATTCACAAGAAACATTTTATGTTTTTGTTGCTATTTGAACTAGAAGAGACCTCATATTTGTTGTAAATGAAGTTTAGTGTATAGTAGGCGGCAGATATTTCGTTGTAGGCGGCAAAATAGCCGGCTGCCGGCACATTTTGACTGGACTGGGAGAGCCTGGCATTCCTGTCTATGTCTCTCTGCTGCAGTGACAAAATAATTATTTTGCTAAAATTTATTATTTCTAAAGAACAGTTGGCCGAGTAAACCTGGGGAAAGTGAGCCAGCAGTCAGCCGTTTTAGCCCAAAGAGCAGGCGTGCTGTGGCACTCATTGAATTCGTTACTTTTTGGCGCAAATTGAAATGCTGGAACAGAAGTGCAAAGAATTCTTGCAAAATGTAAAGTCCATGTAGCCTAGTAAAAGACAAAATATGGATAATCTTCTTTCTAGATCTAGGTGCAGTTTTATTGTTTAAAACACAAGCACATTGACATTCGGTTTGAAATGAACATGCATGCATTTTTGTTTATTCTATAAGTTCTTAGTTTAAGTTATTCTTCAGTCTTTTAAGAACTGTGTTTCCACACTGAGTCCTTCCCAATTTTATATTAAGCACAGATAGCACTGCTTCACTAGCTAATGACAAAGGAGAACTGCGATGTAACTACAATTTGAGAGTGGGTGTCTCGAAAACGAAGACCAAAGACCCCTCAAACGGTTTGAAAACCCCTTGAAAACAAAGACTACAGTTATCCAAACGCTCTGACTTGGACGACATTAACTCGAGCCTTCGACTCAGCGGACTACAACATCAATCTTGAGCCCAGTGTCTACGGGGTCCTCGGACTGGATTAAAATAACACTTTACGTGACGCATTCAGTTACATCTTCTAAAAATGTAGAGCTGTCAACACTGCTGGGCCTTCTGGGAACATACCGTAAATGTGCTCATATTTGAGTCGCGGCAGGTTTAAGAAACTCGACTTTTATTTAGAGTTGTCCTTAAACATCTTGGCTTTCTAAAGATGCATTATACAAAGCACAAAAAGACCCCCAATAAGGACTTTTCTTTCTTTGTGTCGAAGAAGACCGAAGACCGAAGCCCCCAGGGCCGTAGCCAGAAAAAAAAAAACAAGAACAGAGGCAATATTCATGGTTAAATTCCCCTCCTAGCTATTTAGGGTCTTTATGATGACTACGTTTAAACAAAACACTGGGATCATGACTGAGGCAAGTGCCTCGGTTTGCCTCATACTGGCTACGGCCCTGGCCCCCCTCGAAAACAATGTCAAAGACCCCCTCGAAAACCCCTTGAAAAGAAAGACTACAGTTACCGACGATCCGACTTGGATGACGTTAATCTCGAGCCTTTGACTCAGTGGACTCTGGACTGGATTAAACTAGGTTTTAATAATAGCATTAAGGAAAATCAAATATTACAAATGTTATTTCAACTGTCTTTATTTAAACCAACAGGTAATAGTTAACTTTATATTTGTTCACTTCAATCTATAATGACATTTTAAGTCCATTCCTGTTTTAGAAAATTACTTTCCAATTAAAGGAAACAATCGTTTTCTAACGTGACAAAACACCAAGGAAATAATAAGAATAACAAAATTTTGTTTTTAACTTATCTACCTTTACGCGAATCGTGTCACACTTCGTACGATGAAAAAGATCAAGCTTCAAGGCAAATAGAAGTAACATATAGTCGCAATGCACACTGGTTGTGAGGAACCCTTTAACAGAGGTCCAACTATTTTTGGAACAACTCACTTTAATTGAGTTAAATTTCGCCAATTCTATTTTTTCAAGTAACAAAACGTAAGCTAAACGTAACTATAGCATCATGCAGGAAGACATAAACAACAAATAATAAAAAAAAAAGAAAACAAAAAAGGGCAGTTAGCCTGTCGCCCAAACCATTAAAAGCATTTTTATAAATTTCAAGCGCAGCTTATACTATTCCTTAAGATTAAACATTTTCAGCATTCGTGATTGAATACTGTTTTTGTTCAGGAATAATCCTGTTGATCAAGTTCAATACCAGTTCAAAAGTTTCTACATTTTTAGAAGAAGAAGATGTAACTGAATGTGTCACGTAAAGTGTTATTTTAATCCAGTCCGAGGACCCCGTAGACTCTGGGCTCGAGATTGATGTCGTAGTCCGCTGAGTCGAAGGCTTGAGTTAATGTCGTCCAAGTTGGAGCATCCGTGTAACCGGTGAACGGGTAACCATAGTCTTCATTTTCAAGGGGTTTTCGACCCATTTTCAAGGGGTAGTCTTCGTTTTCGAGGCACCCGAATTGTGTCGGTGCTAAAGAAAGTCATGGGAGCAACTGCCACACAACAGAGAGAAGAAATGAGGCTAACCTTTCTACACAAGACCTTGGCGCCTCATGGAATTAACATTGACTTTAAATTCTAATTTTCCATGAGGCTACATTGGCTTCAAGTTTCATTCTCTGTTGCATTTATGCGCGCTAAGTGCGCGCTCAAATTCGAGTTTTATTTCAATATTTTTGGATAGCATACACACAACAAATTGTACATGAGCACGAGCGTTTGTCTAGTGAGAACACAAACACTGATGAAGGGGTTATCCCCGAAACGTCTGACTGTCTTATGTAACAGTTTTTTCGGCACTCAGTCTTAACCGAATTTTATTATCATACTGTGAGTGTTGCGCAGCAAAAAGCATTTTTTGGCTATGGGACTCCTGTTAGCAGTTGGAAACTGGGTCTGAGATTTCGTTTCCAAATTTGGAATAGCAAAATTATGGGCTATTTGTTGCCTCTGTTGACAGTTAAGGTGGCTTGACTGGATTTTTTCGGGCGATACCTCCCAAGTTTGAGCATTGACTACGACTCCATTAACAATGTTGTGGAAAAACGGTCACCACAGCTATAATAGATAAAGATGAAAATTTGTTAAGACCAGTGTGAAATTAACATCGGAGTTGCCATAGCAACGTAATGACGCCATGACGTTTTTTACTTGCAGCACCTGGAGGTTTTTTCAGCAATCGCTTAAGGGAGCTTGTACTTCCCATAGCCGCCGCGAATATGGCAAAGATTGAACAAATTCTATGAGAGCGTTTTTGAAATTTGTGGGGATGAAGTTTTGGGGATTATAAATACCGTGAAAAACATACTATCGACATAATTGGCTAATATCTAAAGAAAGCGATGCGCTTTGGGAATGCAGTTTCCTCTCATAGTATTTTGATTCTATCTGAGATCATACGAAAAAGTAAGGGGGATTGCTTTGGTCGATTGCGAGAAAGAAATATTTGATTGGTGTGTGTTCAGATGCTGTTGTTGCCATTTTTGTATGTAATTTGGTCTACGCCTACAAATGTGATGATAATTTGGAAACCGCTTGATAATTTTTTTTAAAAATTTGATAATCTTGAGATTAATAATCAATTTATATGGCCTGCAAGTTTCAAGGACATTGAAAACATGTAAGGCAATAAAATAGGGCTTCCAATGTACCAATTTTTTTTCCGCGGATTTCGTGTTTACAAGTGAGCTTCCTCATTATTCACAGGTATTGTTTTCTAGTTCCATATGCACGTGCACAACTTTAGCAAAAACTTCATTTGCATTGAACAGACCGCTCGATTGCTTTCAGAAGAATTTTCTGAAATATGCCAAAAACTGGCTTGAGAATTGTTACAACATAACACACTCGACGTCATGCTATTAGATAAACTGCAATCTGTACAAAACTTTGCCTGTAGAATTGTAAGCGGCACGCGAAAATATGACCATGTCACCCCCGCACTAAAAAAGTTAAATTGGCTGCCAGTATCTAGCCAGCTTTATTATCGGAGTGCCACCCTGGCCTTTAAGTGTATGACAGGCTGTGCCCCCGACTACTTGATATCTAAATTTATTAAGCGTGAGAATATTAGTAACCGTTCAACTAGAAATTCTCAACAATTAAACATTCCTTTATTTAGAACTGCTTCTGGCCAGAGGACATTTTATTATCGCACTGTTAATATTTGGAACTCATTGGACCCTATTTTAAAATTTAGTAAATCTGTTTCGGTTTTTAAGAAAGTTTTAAAGCGCAAGCTTCTTAAGGAATTTTTAGAATCTTAACTTAATTAATTCAATTTATATTTGTAAATACGATTTATATTTATGATCATAATGTAATTAGTTATTTTTCGATTATTCTTGTTAGTTAGTTTTAATTATCTTTGAAAAGCCCCTTTGGGGAAAGGTAATAAAGTATGTATGTATGTATGTATTACGCTGTTATGCAGCCATGCCAAGGATCTCTATGTCCAGAAAACAAAAAGGTTTTCATTCCACAGAACAACAGAGCAGGATAAAAGTCTAGACCCACGTAATAGCGTGACATTGAGTGCGTAATGTTATTGCAATTCTCAAGCCAGTTATTAGCATGTTTCGGAAAATTCTTTGCAAAGCAATCGAGCGTTCTGTTCGATTCAAATGATTTTTTTTTTTAATTTTTATTTTATTTTTTATTTTTTTTCTTTTATTTCAACCTTATTTTATTAAATTATACATCAAATAAAGGAATAACAAAAGCAATAACTAATAACAATAATAAATACAGAAATATTGAATAAAATAAAACACGCAACTTTTGGCACATTTACATTGAATGGGCTGGTAAAATTATGAATTGACACATTAAATAAAATATTAAACGACTACTTTAAAATAACTTGAAGGGGGGCTAGGACACTATAGATAGGGTAATAGAGGCTCCCACTTTTTGTTTGGAATTGTGTTTCTATACGTCTCGATGTCCTTAATATACTTTAAGTGTTTCAGAAATCCACTAAGTTTAGGAATATGTTGTTTTTGTTTGCAAAGCCATATATAATATTTGGCGCATAGACAGCAAAAGTTGATTTGAAGCTTAAATTTAGAAATGTCCGGCCTCAGACCCAGAGCAGTAATAAAAGATAAGGTTTGATCTTTTGGAAATATTTGACAAGATTGTAACCAACACTTAAAGTTATGCCAGAAGTCGCCAGACATCGAACATTGCCAAAAAAGATGAATGAGTTTTCTTTTTCAGCCTGGCAAAAGGTACATTTATCGTTGTCCACAAGTCCAATCTTCTTTAGAAAGTCATTAGTGGGTAGTCGGCGATGTAGAAATTTAAAATGAAAAACTATAAGTTTTGAGCTTTTAGTGCAGTAAAAAGGTAATTGGAAAGCTGCTCCCCAATCAATATCATTATCCGTTATAATTAAAGCATCCTCTAGCCATTTTTGTTGGCTTACATTTGGTGTTTCGCTCTTTTTTTCGACAAGGTTTTTGTATGCTAAGCTACAAGATTTTTTGGTGGATAAAAATTTTGTCAAAAAAGTATCCGCACCTTCGGTTAAGGTTACAGTGTACCTTCAGATCAAAAATTTATTGAAATTTTTTTTTTGCGTTAAAATAAAGTTTACAGGATGAACTTTCATCCAAAAAAAAAATATCGAAAAATAGTGAAAATTGACGGAGAAATGACGGTATAACTTTTGTGGGCGGAGTTTGTTTATTTAGCGATATGTTTTTTTAAGCGCCGTTTTCTCAAAGTTAATTTTTCGCTTGTTGGGGACACTTTAAAGAGCTACAACTCAAAGGAAATTTGTTCGATTTTCCTCAAATTTGGACAGAAGCTAGGCTAACATATAATCAACAAAATGCGTCGGCGAATTTTTTAATTCCGAAAACTTTTTCGTCAAGAGCCATTTTCGTGCGATCATTCCAATTTTTTTCTCCCCTTTTCGAAAATATTCTGTAACTTTTCATTGCAATTGAATATGGGAAATCGCCGACACGTTTTTTTAGCGCTTCGTGTCCGGAAACCCGAGAACAAATCAAATTAGCAAAATATAATAATCGCTTTGAGTTATAGCGTTTTAAAGCTGATTCGGACGTTCGAATTTAGACGTCGTAAAAAATTCGACAATTCATTTTATTACCAAATGGTTTCCATATTTAGATAGCCAGCTCTATAAGCTTTAATTTGATATCTGGGTTTAGGTATATTAAGTGTAATCTTAAGACGCTAGAGCTGTTATACTGAAGACACCGCCGAAGGTACACTGTAACCTTAAGTTTCTTGTGCAATCTGGAAAGAGCTTTTGCAGACTATTTAACGCAGATATTATTCCAAAGTAGGAGAGAGGGCGGACATTCAGGTTATACTTCTCTTGAAAGGCTTTAAGCGAAAGGAATTTATAGGAGTCATCCATAAGGTGTTTAACCTTTGTTATACCTTTCTGAAACCACTCCCTAAAGAACACTGGTCTGTTTCCCATTCGTATGAGAGAATTATACCAAAGAGGATGTGAAAGAAAATCTTTATATGCTACCTCTGACTCAAAAATAATTTCCGACCAAGCTTCAAGGGTTTCACTAACAAAAGGGTCTAAAACTGAGGTCAAAGTTTTGATATCTCTCCTATTTAAGTTACCAGTAAGTAATGCTTCCCCTCCACATTTTTGGAGTTCTAAATCCAAAAAAAATCTTCCATGCTCCGTGGTTTTCTTTGTTAAGATATTTTTGTATCCAAGTAGATTTTAGCGCCTTATTGAAAGAGACAATATCAATCATTCTCAGTCCCCCTTCTGAATAGTCATTTATCATTATATCTCTTTTTATTTTATCTCGTTTGTCGTTCCATAGGAAGTTGAAAGTTGAAAAACAGAGAATTTATCTCTTTAATTACTGCATGGTTGGTTTGAAGAGACGAACATATATAGACTAACTGTGAGGCTACTAAGCTTTTTAATACTGTTATTTTAACTAAGAAGCCAAGCTCGCAAAGTTTCCAAGATCCCAGTATCCCTTTAACTTTTTCCAGCTTGTCCTTATAATTCATCTCTGTCAGTGCCCGCATCGAGCATTGTTGAGAACCACACACCAAGGGCTTTTACCTTTTTTTGGCCATTTAAAATCTTTTTCGGGACAAAGTTTAAAGTTGTTGTCAGCGTTTGAACCTATCCACAGCGCTTCCGTTTTTTTACTGTTGAGTCTGAGGCCAGACATAATGCTAAAGGACTCTAAGTTCATTAAAGCTGCTAGAAGAGATTCTACGGAACCGTTTTTTAAAATCAGAGTTGCATCATCGGCATATTGGCTCAGTTTGATTTCATTGTTGTTTACTTTTAGTCCCTTTATTTCTTTGTTGTTACGTATGGAATCTGCTAAAATTTCTGCTGAAAGAATAAATAAATATGGCGAGAGAGGGCAGCCTTGCCTGACTCCTCGGGTGGGCGCAAAAAGATTGCTTGCCCACCCGTTATTTAATATACAGCTTTCGATGTTGCAATAAAAAATCTGGACCTATTTTTGAAATGAAGGACGAAAACCAAAATAGCTAAGCGTTCGTTGGACGAAAGGCCACTCTAGGGTGCCAAATGCTTTTTCAAAGTCGAGAAAAAGGAGTAAACCTGGAATATTTTCTGATGCTGCATATCTAATAACGCCGGCTATCGATTAAGCGGATGTTTTCACCGATGAATCTGCCTTTTATAAAACCTGATTGATCATTAGAAATAAGATTTGGGAGAACGGTTTTAATGCGATTTGCTATGGCTTTTGCTGCCAATTTATAATCACAGTTTAAAAGTGTAATAGGGCGCCAATTCTTTATTAAGTTAAGGTCTGCATCTTTCTTAGGTATAAGCTTTATTATTCCACGGCGTTGTGTCACTGAAAGCTCTGAGGCTTCGTAGGAGTAGTTTAAAGCGGTTGTCAATAAATCTGCCAAGTCATTCCAAAAAACCTTATAGAATTCTGACGGGAGGCTATCTGTTCCAGGAGTTGTGTTGTTTGCCATTTTCTTCAGAGCTTGGAGACATTCTTCCCTATTCAATAATCCTTCACAGATATTTTTTTCCTCAGTTGTAATGCCTTTCTTATTGTCCTGTGGGAAGAAA
Source organism: Cladopsammia gracilis (assembly GCA_022457155.1). NCBI lineage: Eukaryota > Metazoa > Cnidaria > Anthozoa > Scleractinia > Dendrophylliidae > Cladopsammia > Cladopsammia gracilis. Next base: position 636,319 of record JAJGOT010000438.1, on the reverse strand, counting down.
ACGGTGTTTGCGGAATTGCAGGGCTGGCATCAATTTTTGAAGTGTATAGGTTTTTATAGAAAGATTCGCATTCTTTTAAATAAATATAATATTTCTTTATCGGTATAGACGGATTCATTATCATTTATGTTTAGCTGGGCTATTGTTCCTTGCTTACAATGCCTTTTTTCTAGATCGAGAAAGTATTTGGTGTTTTTTTCACCTTCATTGTACCATTGTGATATGGATCTCAAAATTGCTCCCTTTGTCCGGTATTCAATAATCTCCTCCAGTTCACGTCTCTTTAACTCGAGGTCTGCCCATAATTCTGTTTTAACATCATCTCCAATCTCCGCAATGCTGAGACGTTTCTCTATATCTGCTATTGAGTTTTCAATTTGCTCTTCTTTTTTGAGCATTTTTTTCCTTCAGTTTTACCATTTCCCATAATAAACTGGGAGACATTAAAACATCTGAAGCATATTCATCCTTGGTTCGTTGAGTGGTCAGTTTTATTTGGTTTATGTATTCAATCTCGGTCAGAAAGGACGTGTTAAGTTTCGAAAAACCTCTACCCCGAGTGTTAGAGTGCAGCGAAATTTGTAAGGTAATCATTGAATGGTCCGTTTTATATCCAGGTGCTATATCCGCGCAAACAGTATTACACATAGTACTTTGGCTTATAAGAAAAAAGTCAAGCCTACATTGAATTTCAGGGTTTTTTGTCGCCATGTGTATCTATAACTATCTGGATTCATTGCTCTCCATGCATCAATCAGATCTAAGTGCTCACAGGATTCACATACAGTGTCTCGCGCTTTTTTATGAGTTCTGGCAAGGCCACCCTTCTTGTCTTTTTCGACGTCAAGAACCAAATTAAAATCACCGCCGATTATTAGTTCCTCGCAATTAAATCTGTTCAGCTGTTCAAACACATTAATGAAAAAAATTGGATTATCATTGTTTGGGGCATATATGTTAACTAAGGTAAAGCATTTTCCATTCGTGGTTAAATCGCATGTTAGAAAACGTCCCTCAGGATCAGCATAGGTGGCTATGATTTGGAAATTAAAATTATTGTTGAATAGTATGGCAACACCTGCTTGTTTGCTTGAGCAACAACTAAATAAAGCTTCATAGCCCCACTCTGCCCGCCAATCATGAATATTGTCTTCAGTACAATGCGCTTCTTGGATGAAATATGCCGACATTTTTTGGATCTCAGCCAATTGAACGATTCTCGTCTTTTGGCCTTGTCTCCTAGTCCCCGAACATTTACAGAGGCTATTTTAAAATCCATAAGTTAAGTTATAAAGAAGATAAAACGTAAATAGAATGCCAACAGAAAAAGGTGTTAAAAAGTTATGAACTTAACACAAAAAACTCACGATATGACATGCATAACAGAATGAATCAAAACATTCACAGAAATTGAGACTAACTAAAACACAAACATAAAAATTTATCGAAGCGGTGGATTGAGAGGTACGCCGCATTTCTCATTGTAGGCGTAGCTAGTTTCGCCATTAAATTAAACGCCCGCCTAAAATGATATATAATATAAACTTATATATTATGTATATAGCGTAATATAAGTAGTGTAAGCTATCGATTGAATTTGTGCAGTCTAGACTAATTTGAAAGATAAAGGCAGACCTAATCTCCATTACGTATAGACAAAACGAATTTCATCTCCGTTTCACATTCAAGAAATGATAAATTCTTTGCCTGCAGGCCAAAGTTTACCCTTGACATATAACTTATCTGGTTGGGAGGCGCTAAAATTAGCAGGGATTCCATTACTTCTCGCTCTTTTCAATGTTTCCACTTGAGGTCTCCGTTTCTCGATTATTTCGGCTTGCAAGTCCTTGAACATTTGGAAGTTAGTTTCTTTAAGCCGTTGTCCTAAAGACAGAATACGTTCACGGTCCTTGTATTGTAAGAAGTGGGCCAAGATCGGACGTGGTGCGCCATTCTTACTTTTGCCGATTCGGTGAACGCGCTGTATTTCTACGGTTCTTGCGTCAGCATAGCCAAGATCTCGTTCTAGAAAATTCCTCACTGTTTAACTGTTTATTAATTATCACAGATTTTACAGAAAGCAACATATCCACTGCCCGCAGTTAGCAGGTTAGCTAGTCGAGGCGAGCAGTGGTTACACGTATGTAATACATATACAGATAAATCACAAGAAAGACTAGAGAAAAAGAGTAGTTAAATAAATAAACAAATAAATAAAAATAAATTCAATTTAGTAGCTCTTCAGTATCCTCTTGTTGAACGGCTGATGTCTTCTCTTCCGCAATATTTGTAAACTTGATATTCTCGCGTCGCGAGTAGGCTTCTATGTAGAGGTTTTTCATGTGTAGCTCATCAGATTTGCTCTTCTGCTCTGTTAATTTCACTTTTAATTCTGCCGTTTCAATTTCATAAGCTGCTTGTTTCATTTTAAGTTCCTCCAGCGCCTGTTCGTGATTATTGAGGCTTTCTTTCATTCTGCGTATGTCTTCTTTGGCTGATGATTAAAAAGCTTCGAGATGTTCCGTTCTTTGTTCAAGACTTTTTAGTGAAGCTTCAATCTTCTTTAAAGACCCTTCGATGCCATACAGTTTCTCAAGTTTACGTAAGATTATTTGTAGTTTAGTGGCAATTTCTCCTGACATTTCTGACATGAAGACTTCGTCTTCGAATTTCCCGGCTTCTTCTTTTTGCTCCACGTGCCCTAGTTCGTCTTCTTCGGATAGTTGTTCAGATAACGTGAGATTTTTTACCTTCTTGGCTTCCAGGGACGCCGAAAATTCGCTAGGAGATACCGGCGATCTATCTTTCCTTTTTGTAAAATATTTTTCGATGGCTTTTGCCATTAAAATTTCTTAAAATTTCAAGAAAAAAGGCGGACGGATAATGATTGCTTGCTACGCCATTGTCCTGCTCGTCACCAGTCCTGGCGCTCCATTCTTACCTCGAACTAGTAGAACCGGTCCCAAAAAATGTTTTTTTTTTTGCTAAAGTTGTGCCCGTGCATATGAAACTTGAAAACAATTCCCGTGAATAATGAGGATGCTCACTTGTAAACACAAAATCTGAGGGGGGAAATGGTACATTTGAGGCATTATTTAATTGCCTTGCATGTTTTCAATGTCCTTGAAACTTACAGGCTATATAATATTTGACGATTAATCTTGAGATTGTCAAATTTTAAAAAACATCAAGTGGTTTCCAAATTATCATCACATTTGTAGGCGTAGACCAAATTATATACAGAAATGGCAAAAAGAGCGGCTGAACGCATGTTAATCTCTTCTTTCTCGCAATCGGCCAAAGCAATCCCCCTCACTTTTTCAAACACAATTTAAATGGCATCAAACTACTACAGTTACTACTTATTTCCTACTGCACATGAAATTGAACATTAAGCCATCCGGTTGATAGTGTGTTTCCATTCTAGCCACAAAAAAGTTATCCAATCGACGAGACAGGGCGAACATATTTCACAAGCGAACGATGCACAACACATGTCAACAGAGACAACAAATAGCCCATCATTTTGCTATTCCATATTTGGAAATTAAATCTCAGACCCACTTTCCAACTGCTAACAGGACTCGGAAAAGATGGCTTTGTTCGTTTTGACAAAACTTTGCAGTTGAACATGTTACATTTAATATAGGTTATTTGTGGAAATTTACTGCCTTAGCTTTTTTGCCAAATATATCAACAGTTCACTGTTAAAAGTCCAGCTAATGGTATCTAGTTTACAAGGAGGTTAGGGCTTATGCCATGTTATATGTTAGGCGCCCACGCGGGCTCCTTGCACCGAAATTTGGTAGCCCACGTTCTTAACTTGGGCGCCTCTGGCGAACGGGCGCCCGTTAGGCAGCAGCCTTGCTCACCAAGGGATCTGAGTTGATTACAAAATGCCGGCATGAAAAATTAATAAATTCTTTAGCTGGCCTGTGGTTGGCCCGCCCTGGTCAGGGCTAACTGTGGGTGGGTGACTGGAGAGCAGGTGTTGTGGCCAGGGGAGACTTTTTAAGGCTTTGACTGCAATTCAATTTGTTGGTCTCTCTTAGTCTTTGCAGTCATGTTTTGTCAAATTCAGGCAGATATATATATATATATATATATATATATATATATATATATATATATATATATATATATATATATATACAATTATGTATACAATGTGCCCTCCCGGTTGTTACCATAATGGCTTTATGGCAACTCCTGAACTTGGGCACAGGATGTACGTCTATATATATATATATATATATATATATATATATATATATATATATATATATATATATATATATATATATATATATATATATATATATATATATATAGACGGCTGTTACAAATGCGAAAAGACCAGATCTGACCTCTGCGAGAATTTTCTTGTCAGTTCTAAAACTTTTTTCAGCGCCCAAACTGGCAAAACATATAGTATTCGACAAAGACTTTCGTGCAACTCCGATAATGTGATTTATTTGGTTCATTGCAAGAAATGCAATCTCCAGTATGTTGGATCTACCACTACGGAATTTAAAGTTAGATTTAGGAATGACAAATCTACGATGAAAACAAACAAGAAAACCTGCGAGGTCGCCATACACTTCAACAAAGCGCCACACATTCTAACAGATTTCACTTTTCAATGCATAGACCAAATTTATACAAACACAAATCAAGACACAGAAAAATTACTTGTAATTTTTCAGTAGTTTAACATTATAAGTCATTGTTGTAACCGTATTTAAGTCTCATGTGTAACTTGTCGGTATAACTGATGAAGGTCGAGAGACCGAAACGTTTTAAAACTAAATTTTTTATATTTTTTATACCAAAAGTTGTCCATTTTCGGTCTTTTTAACTAGTTTTATATATATATATATGTATATACACACACAAAGACAGCCAGCATGCTTCCACAGGAATAAACTTAAGGTATTTTTTGTCAACTCAAAACTGTTTACAAAAGCAAGACACATTTTAAAACAAAAATCAGTTAATGACCCTACAATCTATCATTAATTAAATAACTGATTTTGTCCATTTTTGTTTGAGCTTTATGAAGAAACCATAATAATAGCATAAAATTATGAGGGGTGGGTCATACTTAGACAGGGGATGGAAGAGAAAAGAAAGAAAACAGCTAGTGATGTTATAATGGTTTTATTTTTTTTTTCGGCTCTTTAACACCATGCAATTCCATATTTCCTCAAATAATAGCCGGGGGCGATTATTAATTTTTCCACCCAAAAAAGAGGCAATTTTACCACATTTTCCGGTAATCTCGCAATCTGATTGGTCGATGCAGGTGGTAAATGAGAGTGCAGACAACCGTGCTGATGCTAACATCATGCAATGCAAGTTATAGTCAATGCTTGCTCTTTCTTAGCTGTCACGTTTTGTAACAAAACTAAATATTGTGGTAAAAAACAGATTTCCACCGGTTTTCCATGGTGTGGACTCTTATTTACCACGATTTACGTCATCACATGGTCAAAATTTGTTGCTGACTCACTCAGCTTTTTGTCGGTGAGTTTGACTAACAATACGATTTTGGAAATGACATTAGCAATGCACGGATCGAAACGCACCTATCACTGACTTGAGTCTCAACAGCCAATAACATCACGGCTAAACTGACCAATGACAGCTACATGTATAACCAGACGTATATAATAATGATAATAATAAAAGAACATGTTTATCCAGGATGACTGCGTCAGTTTAGAAAAAACTGCTATCAACGCAGGTCCTGTTAACTAAACTAAACGAAAGACTGAATAATACTATACAAATCAGAAAAGTTAAAATTTGATGCTAAAAACTATTTATATAATATAATTGAAGGGGTTAGAATAACACGGAGCTAAGTGACTTTTTGGGAAAAAATAAAAATTTCTCCAAATTAGCCGTTTTTAACCCGTGAATATACGCGCATGCGAAATGAACGGGTTATCGGTAACGGCGACTGATATGCAAATGAGTCACTCGCTCACTCCTTCCATCAGCTGTAAACTTAGTGACGTAATGCTTTGTTACGAATGCGTTTTGTAACAAGAACAGCGTGAATCCAGCGATAACAATAACCGAATTGGTGTAAACGAATATAAACAACAATAAGCTTAAAGATGTTTCGCATTTGGAGTCTTTAATGCAACGTTAAAATCGATCTAAAAGGAATTTTCAACTGAGACACGCGTTTTGATGGTTATCTACGTTTTAAGTCAGTGGTCACGGTGATCGAGTGGTGTAAAGCGTAGACTCACAGTCGAAAGGCCCACGTTCGAATCTCGCTCGGGCCGTTCATTTTTTTTATATTTTTTTTCTTTCTTCTTCGGACTGAACATTATGAAAGTGATGTAGTGCATTTTTAGTTTTTGCGTTTGTCAAAAATCCTTACGTTTAATTTTAAAAAAAATATTGAACCGTGACAGAGTGAAAACATAAGCTTACCGCATTGCATTTAAACGCGTTACGCATTTCAAATTCACGGGTTGGCTCTAAGGAGCCTTTGATTTGGCACACGGACTTGTTTTTATGTTGTAAACATTGGCCTTTTTTTTCACTGGTGTTGTGCTTCATTTTCTAGAAAAAACGGTCCAAAAAATGCGGTCGGCTTAAAAACCTCAAACAAACACTGCAGCACTTTGTCTTTGTGTACTTCATTCCCCTTGGGATTCCTGTTTTCACTGCTTTTTAACCCCTAAAGTTGTTCGTTTCACTTGACAACAGCGCAAGTTGTTGGTTTCACTGCTTTTAGTGTTCGTTTCACTTGAAAAAAGCGCAAGTTGGTCAGGGTTATGGTTAAGTTTTGGCTCAGTGTTAAGGTTAGGGTTAGTGTTTGGAAAAGCACGGAAAAAGCACAAGTTCAGATGGCCAAGTTTGGGCCTGTGCCACTAAATCCCGCTCGAGAAAAAAAAAAAATCCCGAACCGAAGTTCATTCCCTCAAAACTGCTTCATTTTATCGCCAATAGTCAGCCACTTAGTTTCGCACCATCTCCTTTGCGGACCTCCTAGGAAGCGCTCCCGATTCTCTGCTGTCGGCTCATAGCCTTTGCCTGCCTTGCAAGAACTTACTTCGAGCTGCCAAAAGACACACGACTCGTTTCTTTGAGAAGTGCTAGAGACTTAAGGATTTCCGGACTTCATGATGTCTTTCCATCGCCGAGCGGGCCTTAAACATGGCTTAAACTAGCGCTCAACCACTGACTTGTTCGCTGTTCAGCCATGTTGTCGCAAGTGGCGAACGCCATCGATAAGCCCGCCTTAAATAATGTTATGTTCGTCCATATTGCGGTCGCATATTCTCATGACCAATCTGCTTTTAGTAATGGCGTCGTTTAGAAACTTCTAGCTGCAGTTTTGGAAGGAACTATGGTCGGATTGTACAGTCAAAGCACTAGAGGGCCAGAACTCTTCTTTTTTGCAGGTAAAATTTGTCAAATTCCTTAACGTTAGTGCCAATTCGACACTTCGGCAATGCTTACGACACCAAAACAAGCCTGTACACGAGAAATTAACAATTTTCAAACAAAATGAAGAAATCACCCAAAAAGTCACTTAGCCCCCTGTTATTCTCAGCCCTTCAATTACAAATCAAGACTTATTAAAATTATTAAAAATCCTCGCTCCTTTATAAAAGAATGATTGCTGCGTGCAAGATTGACTTTTTCCAAAATTATATTTTCATTGTTTCTTGTATTATGGTTATGAATGCGAAAACTGCGTAACTCAAAATATGACATCAACTGACTTTTCACAATTCACATGACTCTGAAGATGACTTCCGCTCAGGTTGTCGAAACGTCAGTCTCCCTGGGTTCAAACCATTTACAATGTTACCTGTTTTCCTGTGTCTTTTTTAGTCATTTTGGAAGCGATTTGCATCAGAGCAAAGACGGTTGACCTTGTACATTTCTCTTCGTAAATACGACGCGCCTATTACGTCTCTAGTTCCCATCCCCTGAGGAGCGTTAATGGTTAATGGTATAATGGGAACTTGAGTTAATAATGGAAACTTGTGACGTATAAATAGCGCGTGCAAGGTCAACCATCTTCGCTAGAATTCAAACCGCTTCCAAAATTACTCAAAAAGGCACAGGAAAACAGGTGAATAACAATATTTTTATTAAATGATTATGTTATAGCTAACAAAGCGTTTGGGTTCCCTGTGGTGACGGGAGTAAACTATTGAGCTTATGATTTACATCTGACACTATAGTACTGAAAAGCTTGTTACACAATAGACTGTGGTGGTGTACCATAGGTGTTACACCCAAAACTTCACAGGCATTGATATAGCTTTGCTGGGCATAATTATAGATAGCCCCCTTACTGCATGATGCAGCTACATGTAGGTCTAAATTTGTCTGCAGTAGGTCTAGCAAAGGTCTTGTAGACATTTTCTAGACCTTTCCAAGATAAACTTAATGTCTTGAGAAACTAGCAAATGTCTTGAATGACTTTAGCAGTGTTGCTATGCTTGTTGTTGTCGATAACGATTACCAAGGCCACTAGGTTTGAGGTATCGAGTTGCCGCTTATAATTACCATACCTGAAAATTGTCTTGTAGTTCGATTATTTTAGCCAAGACATAAAATAGACATTTAGGGGAGTTAATACATCTATTAAATTGCCACACGTTTTTCAGATCACGATAATGCTGGTGTGACCCTTTCATACTTTTCATTTCTGACATGGTTAAAAATATATATAATGATTATGATCATATGCACATTTTTCTGTTATGCAAAAAAGTATTAATTTAAAATTGTCTTTATCTTTTAGACCAAGAAGAGCTCAGTCAGATTTAACTGCTCTATCTTTGCCAAAATTTGAGGAGGACCCATGCATGATGACAAGCCTTGCAGAAAAGATTTTTCTGCAGCTTTCTCTTGAGCACAAACAGACGACAGGTGCTAACACATCACTTTCCTGTGTATCGGTTCATGACAGAGACAAATCTGTACAACTGCCTTCCCTGAACGTGGAGCAGAATTGCTCACAGATGTTATCTGAGATTGTTGCTCATTTCATCAGAAAAGTGGACAGTTAGAATGGGCATTATATTGCTTTTGACTGTAACAGATGTACAGTTCATTATGCAACCCTACGCAGGGTGAGATACTCAATACATCGGCAACCTGGTGCCTGTTTTTGTCAGATACATGTAAACATTACAATATCAAGTAAGTTCATTGATGCAGTTTGCATGTGAAGACTTCTTGTATGATTTATGCGCAAAGAGTTTTGAGAAAAACAAACATGGCGCCTATTCAGCGATCATTTTATTTTTCTCAGCGTGGATCGCGAAAGTGTTGTTTTTCGTCTTAAAATCAACCAATTTGTTCGTAAAAATGTTTCTTGAATTAATAGATAATTTTTAGAACCATTGAAGAAATACACTGCCTTTTTGGTCGTTTTTGTCTTTGGATCGAGAACCCAGTCAAATGCAATGCATGCGCAGTTGACCAAAAAATTGTGACTGGATGTTTAAGCGACTTTCCTCGGAAACATGCTGATTTCTACGGAACCACTCGTTAGAATTTCAGGGAATTTGGCACAATAATAAATCCGAATATGCCGAACTCACCTGCCATCAAAAATTTAAAATCTAACAAAGGAGACTTTTACAAAATGCAAACATATTAAACCACAAATTACAGAAGATCCCTCTGTCAAAATTACATGAGACCAGTGTTAACACGCGAATATGTTTACGAATTTACTGGAGATAAATGATGGACAAAATCTAACGACTAGATTTTCTGAAAATAAAGGAAACCAAATATTGCAGGCTGATTTACAATCCACTATGTTGTCATGGCAACACCCTAAGAGCTCACAAAAATCTAAAAATATATAGCTTGTTGCTTAATCGTATGACTCACCAATTTTGGACGCCCAGACTTTAGTGTTTTTAAAATGACAATGAATAACGCATAGGTACAGTGAAACTATGTTCAGTCACCTTAAAAGGAGAGTTCAAGTCAAATAATTGTTGCCTATACAGTCGAACCTCCCCTTACGGACACCTCCATAATACAGACACCTCTCTAGTACAGACAGTTCACTTGGTCCTAAAGATACCAAAATTCATACAATCCCTACCTCTATAGTATGGACACCTCTATAATAATACAATTGAACCTCTCCTTACGGTCACCTCCATAATACGGACACCTCTCTAGTACAGACAGTTCACTTGGTCCCAAAGATAACAAAATTCATACATTCCCTACCTCTATAGTACGGATTCAGAGGTTTCATAAGAAGCTGGCAACCGGCGAATTCCGCCGGCTACTTCCTAAATTATCGCCGCCTACTTTTCAATTAATTTCACTGAAGTTGATGCCCAGAATGCTGGAAATGCTATTTCCGAGTTCCTAGATTTCCTAGAGGAAAGGGGCTTTATGGCCCCTTTGTTGCCACTGCTGTCTATTTTATAAATATTGCCACTTACTCTTAATTTTATCGAAACCCCTGCCGGATACCTCTATAATGCAGACACTTGGGCCTGTCTCTTTGGTGTCCGTATTAGGGAGGTTCGACTATATATATAGCAAGACTGAGCGGATTGAAATCCTCATCTACTATAAAGTGCTCGATAACAGAACTAGAGTGATAATTATAATGTAAAAGCTACATTATTTGAACACTCACTGCAACTCTGAGTTTCATGCTTCGTGTGAAGCAATCATCAGGCAACTGCCAGAAATAACGGTTACAATCACAGATATTTGAAGTACAGAACAATGCATACATTACATACTAGGCGAGTCGCGTGTCACGTCACGCAGGGACGTTACCGCTGATTAAATAATGACATTTTTTAACAGAAATTTCCTAGCATGTCTACAACACGATGTAAGCTCATTTCTTTTGTTTAGACTTGCCATTTCAGGTTTACAAATAATGAAATATTTTTCCCATAAACACAAATTTGCATCTCTTAGTAACATTGGAATAAGAACTAGCTTGTTTTATTTTACTCCATTTGATGTCATACTTTATGTTCTTATCTTTGAGGTTCCATATATATTTACTAAGTTCCGTGGCGTGTTTGTATCGCTCATTGCGGAATGAACATATGTGTTTTCTGTACCGCAATTTGAACGCAGTGTCTCAAAGTCCGACGTATGTTTCCCTTGTGGTTTGTGTGGTGACCTCAGCCTGGTAAATGACGTTTACCACGTTACAGTTTCCATCCATGGGACATGTGTGAGGATTCACAGCATGAAAATTCAAATTTACGGAAAATTAAAGTTTGCTTTAATCCGCGTAAAGTTGGTAAACAAACTTTACACCAACTTTACATGCCCGTAAAGGTGTATAAAGGTATATTTACGTAATCTGAACGTAAAGCCTGTTTAAAGGGAGCGTAAAGTTAGTTACTCAGCTTTACGCTAATTTACGTAGGATGTAAAGTTTGCGTAAAGTTGCGTTTTACTTAGTCAAACGTAAAGCTGTTGTAAAGCTAGCGTAAATGTGTTAAGTCACATTTACGATTGTTAACGTTTTACGTACATTAAAGTTGCTTTAACCGCTCTCTTCAGAAACGAACGTAAAGTGAAGTTTGAATAGTGTGTGGCGCTTTGGCCGCAGCTACTGTACACTCGCGATCGGTTTGCGATACGTGACAGTCACGTGAGATCTTTCTCTCTTCTGTTCTTCCGCTGACACCTAGCACACTACCAAACTGCTTAATCGAAATGCTTGAACCAGTGCAGCATGGCAAAGAAGGGGGAAGGAAAATCAGTACTATAGTTTGGCTGCTTTATATAGAAGGCAGTTTGTGCTCTGGTCATTGCGCGGTGTGCAATAAACTAAAGATTCATTTGGCAGCGGTGTAAAGTGTGCGTATGTAAAGCTACCATAACAAATAGCCTAAAACTGCCTTTCATCACATCATACTCATCGTTGTGAAGGTTCACCCAAACCTAACTATCTGACTAATGTAGAAAAACCCTGGCCAAGGCCAAGGCAAAATTCAAGTTGAAGAAAAATCAGGGATATTTAAGGAACAGTAGCCTAGAAATACTCCTGATGTAAAACTGTAAAAAAAAATGTTCTTACGTCTGAAAACACTTCGAGTTTTACAGTTGTTGCTCGGCGAATATGAATATTATCGGAACTACTCTTAGTTTAATAGGGCCTGGAACGCCGGGGCGAACTGGCTCTGAGATAGTGGGCATAGGGAACCCACGCGTTTATCAAGAATGATCATAGAATAAAGTTACAAATGTTCTTACGTGATGTAGTGTTTCATTCCAAATGTGCCGTTACTTTTGTGCTGTTGAATAACCGGTGTTGAATAACTGAACTCATTTTCTGCTGGGATTTTTAGCAGCTACAACGGTCTGATCAATTTCCCGTCATGCGGGATGGTTTCGTATTTCGGCGTCATGCGGCATATCACGTAACCGTTTGTTATAAATTAAATTAAGAGTTTAAATTTTTAGAGAGAGTGACTCTCAATTTTCTCTTCTCCCTATTTCCAGACGCCGAAATACGAAACCATCCCTCATGACGGCTGACAAATTAAAATTTAATAACAGACGGTAAAATGCGAGACCATTCAAAAAATTACAGACACGATCATTTCGAAATTGATCGGACCGTTGTAGCTGCTAAAAATCCCGGCAGAAACTGATTTCAGTTATTCAACAGCACAAAAGTAACGGCACATTTGGAATGAAACACTACATCACGTATAAGTCCATTTGTAACTTTATTCTATGATCATTCTTGATAAACGCGTGGGTTCCCTATGCAGTGGGGTAAATTCATTATAGTGCACGCAAAAATAAAACGCCAGTGTCCTCCTGTGTTCGCGTTCGCATTCACATTTGATCTAAGAGTATATATGGAAGACCATGGAACAGGTTAATAGTTTAAGTTTAATATTTCCACTGAAGAAGGGCAAAGCCCGAAACGTTTGGAACTTATTCAAAAACTTTGGCACTTTAAAATACCATTTATAAAAGTTTAACAGTTTAAGTGAACTGTTTGTTCAGGGCTCAATCGAGATACGAACTGTAAGGCCCTGTATAGAGATCTGGTGACGATCAGTCACTGCATCGTGTCGAGCCAGCGGTTTCTCATTTGAGAGAGCGTGCCGCCATATTAGAATTTGAACGAATTTCAAAGGTGCGATATTTTGTCCGTTGCTGGCCGTGATCTCTTTTGCTTTTATCCTTCGCTAAAGAAAGTAGTTGATAAGACCGAAACTTCCATTTCTTCGCCTTACTTTGCATCATGCATATTTGAGCGGATGACTTTGGTGCTTATGCATCGTCTCGATCGTGCTTCAGATGGAAACGTTCTGCCCTAGCTGGACTTCAGCTCTTGAAGCTGTTTTGAGATGCATGGAGTCAAGTAGTCGAAGAAACGTTAGAGGTAAGCTATAATCTTTGTTTACGGTGTAGGGTCTTAAGTTGTCTTCGTTATGTCAAGTTATTAGGTTCTAATAGCTGATAATGGTTTGTATACTTTTTGAAAATTAAGCTTTCATGATCACAATTTTCAAATTTAACGGCAGTTCAAGGCAGAAGTTCTGTGGGAATTACAAGGGCTTTTAGTTCATCCTATAACATTATATAGGTTTCAAAATACTATGAAAACACATACTGGTATATACTAATTGAAAATTTGTATCGGTATATACCGGAATACTGGGTGTGTAGTTTTTGGTAACGTTCAAAATAAATTATGCTAGTGGATGAGTGCAGCTGAATTCACTCTGTAAATAGTAATCATGTGAGTGATTGAACAAAATTGCAGGAATCCAATTTGTTTAATCACAAGTATGATTACAGACAGAATTGGATGACACAAAGTCCTTTTACCAATAATTTAATGTCTTTAACAAAATTTGAGAGTGAAAAAGCAAAAGATCTGGCCCCGGTTGTTCAAAAGATGGATAGCGCTCTCCACCAGATAAATCACTATCCAGTGCATAACACAATTGGTTTTGTTTATGCTTATCCGCTGGACATTGATTTATTCGGTGGATAGTGCTATCCATCTTTTGAACAACCGGGGCCAGACTTTCAGGTGAATAAAAGGGTTGTATGCAAAATAATGTGGACTAGGGTCCATGGACCACCTGATGGACTACCCCTGATTTTAACCAATTTTAATTTTTTTACCAAATTTTTCTGTCAGTATAAAGAATGGACTGTGGACTGGAGACAGGGTATTTAAAAACACAGTCTTGCGTTGAAATAAATATGGCTTTCAACATCAATATTTGACTTCCTACTATCAATATAATTGCAATTTTACACTTTTGCCGACATTGTAATTTATACACAGTTGATTCCAGGCTGGTACTGTTGGGACAGGAGCACGTCAAGTTTTAGTGCTCTTGTAACAGATTTCGCTTGACAAACTTAGAACAAGAAGGACCGGGCCAAGTCCCAAGCTACTATTATTGTGGGATGCAAACAATCCCATGTGCTTTTCTTTTGGGTTCGTTGTGCATGTGCAGTCAAGAAATACTGTGTCCATCCATCCAGTCCATTCTTTTCACTGACAGAAAAATTCGGAAAAATTAAATTAAAATTGATGAAAATTAAGGGGTGGTCCATCTGGTGGTCTGTGGAGCGGGTCCACATTATACTGAAATATGTCAAAGTACATTACTTTAGCTGTTAAAATGGCTTTGCTTGTATTTTGCTTGACTTATTGTATGCTCTAAATTTGCACAAGCTTTTTTGTTGCACTTTTTGGCATTCCTTTACTTTATACAGTAGCCTCAGCCCATATTTTGCCCCCTTGGATCCAATTCATGCCAGCAGATATAACGGTAGTCCCCTGATCCAAATCTGCTAGCAGCTACATGTATATGTTGTGGTTCAATTTTATCCTTGGTTCAAATTTTCTTTTCTTTTGTTTTTGGCTATGGTAATGTATTATAATGAGTTTTAAACAAAGGAAAATAAAATTTTAACCAAGGATAAAATTGAACCACAACATAATATATCCATGGAACCATCTCACAGATTTGGACCCCCAATAATATGCAATTGAGCAAACGTTTATTTTCATTTGCTTGTGAACAGCAAGACATTTGACGCATTTAACATCATTATTATTTCCTGTTAGTACTTCTGGGAATGAAGAACATAAATGTCCATGTTGATATATTTACTACAGTAAGTACACTTGTTTGGCGTTGTTATCAAAGCTAAGGGGATAATTTTTTGTAATGTAATTTGTGCTGTTTTCATGGTGATGCAGCATGTTGAAAACAAATAATTTGTGGTTAGAAATACATTTTACAGGGGTCTGAATCTGCGAAAGGGAGTCCAAATCTGCTATTGGATTCAGACTACCAGACATCTTCATTCGCTATGGTATTTGGACTGGGAGGTTCACACTTTCAGGGGGTCCAAATCAGCTAAAACACTTAAGATTCTCTGTAAGCTTGAAAAGTAGTTTTTTGGATGGTATTATTAACCCATTTTCTCCATTATTAAAGAAATAAAAAATGCGCCGAGTGCATTATTGAATTTTATAAGCACGCAGGAATTTTTAAGAACACGAGAGAAGTGCAGAGAAGCACGAGCCAAAGGAAAGTGCTTCTCGCACTTCTCGAGTGTTCTTAAAAATTCCCAAGTGCTTATATAACTCAACAATGCTCGAGGAACAAGTTTTTTATTTCTTTTATAAAATAAAATGCGGTTATGATGAACCTTACATCACGCGCGTGCTTTATCGAGTTATAATGAACTCGGTTTAACCAATCATAGCGCGCGCATTTCCTTGAGCATTTTATAATAAAATATATATTATCCTTCCTAATGTCACCATATATTATTTCATTGTAGCAGTAGAGGGGAGAAACTGTTCAAATTTCAAGATAACTGATCTTGGGTGATCATATCCTTAATTCTCATGACCTCTCTGATTAATTAAGCATTCATATCACAAGAAGAAATGTGATGCTGATCAGTATAAGTGTGGACAGTTGAAAATTTGAATCAATGTGTATTGCTGATTGCTATCAGTTGGCAATGGCACTTACATTTGTGGCCACCTAAAGAAATACTTAGCTACAAAATAAACCTTGTTTGACAAGGTTAGAACTTTACTGTCACCCGTGGCCCAATGAGCTGTATTAACTTTTTGCCAAATAGAACCTTAAAAAGGTTTAAGTGTTGTCAGTTAAACCCATATGCCCTGTAACGCCTGTGAGGGTTTTCACTAGTGCATGTTAGTGTCAAGGCTGTGGAGTAAGTGTTGTAACTACATGTATATAACTTTAGTAAGGTCTGTTGATGATATGTCCCCTTGTTACATGTGTACATGTACCTGTGTGGAGAAATGGAACAGTTGCTGAAAAAGGTTTTGGAATCATGTGTTTCCTCTAATGAATTCTAGCACTTCCTCAAATAATCCAACTTGAATTAAGGAAACCATTCTAAATTAGTGCCCCTAAAATCTACCTTTTCCTTGAATTATACAGTAGTCTCCATTCAGTTTGGGTAGTACATCTAACCTGTTGTAATTTTGTTCTAGGCATGTATTCAGGATGGTGATCTGATGAACTGATCAGGGAATGGAAAATTCTGGACTGCAAACCATTGGATCCAGAAAGATGAAAGTGGCAATAAAAGACTCTGGGTCTTCTATTTAAAGTGTAAACAAAGAACATTAATACATGTACATGTATTGTGCCTTAAAACCATAAACAAAAAAATTAATACATGTAGATTTCTTTTTATCAAAACTAGGTGCTTCCTGATCTTGATTACATGTAATTAATATCTGTTTGGGATGTTCAAACCACCCTCAGATTTTCGGATTACAATTTAATGAGAAGTTAAGGTTCTCAAACCGGAATTTTTTTTTTTTGCAGTTTTTAATTCTTAACAGGGATTTGTTCTTTTAAAGTGGTAGTGTAGGTTCTTCAGCCGGTATCTTTACTATTACCACAAAAAGTACCGCAACTAAGAAATTCATCATGTCTGGTTGAGATTAGGGGATCGGTTTTCATGTTGACATAAGTTCTAGCAGACTACAGGTTCATGAACAATAAGTGTAAGACTTAAACTACACAACATGTACGTTGTAATAATCAACAAAATAAAGTATGTCAAGTACCATATTTATACATCTTGTCATAAAAGATAAAGAAAAAAGAAATAGATCTAGTCAAACTTTACATATAAGCGTAATGGTGGCGTAAATGTGGACTTAACAACAGATTTACACTGACTTTACGCCAAGTTTAAAGATGCTTCTTTACTCCAGCTTTTCACAGACAGCGCAAAGATAGCCAAAAGGTTTTCTTTACATCATGTAAATGATACGTAAAAATTGTGTAAAGTTAAACTTTACGCCATCTTTATGCGTCCAATACGTAGATTTAAATCTTGACTTTACAGCACATTTACGCCAGCTTTACGACCAGCTTAAAATGTTCTTTTACTTAAGCTTTACGCCATCGCGTAAAGATAGCGTAAAGATCAACTTTACAAAATGTAAATGTAGCATAAAGTTGTGTAAATTAGAACTTTACGCAAGCTTTAAGCTACCATTACGCCAACTTAAATTTGCCTTTTCATGCTGTGATTCCGACAATTGCAGTTATTCATTTGATCATTAGTTCCTGTGGATTTGTTAATTTCGGCTTTAAACAATCATTTCTAACCATAATAAAGCCGAAATTAACAAATCCACAGGTACTAATGATCAAATGATAACTGCAATTGTCGGAATCCTTACACATATCCCATGGATGGAAACTATTACCAGGCTGAGGTCACCACACAAACCACAGGGAAACATACGTCGGACTTTGTGACACTACTTCAAAATGCGGTACAGAAACCACATATGTTCATTCCGCAATGAGTGATACAAACACGCCACGGAACTTAGTAAATATATATATGGAACCTCAAAGATAAGAGCATTAAGTATGACATCAAATGGCGTAAAATAAAACAAGCTAGTTCTTATTCCATTGTTACTAAGAGATGCAAATTTGTGTTTATGGGAAAAATATTTCATTATTTGTAAACCTGAAATGGCAAGTCTAAACAAAAGAAATGAGCTTACATCATGTTGTAGATGTTGTGGTTCAATTTTATCCTTGGTTCACAGGCTTCCCAAGCTACATACGTGATGTATGCGACAGCTTGTGTATACAGAGAAATGTATGGGAAAATCATGGATTCTCTAAAATTGGGTAAATAACTATCTATTTTGAAATAAAGTTTACCTACCTCAAATGTGTCGTTTACTTGTGTCTTTTACCGAATTTGAAGCCTTTCCGACGCCATTTAGCGAAGTTATTAGAAGGGGAGACTTCGAATAACTTCGCTAAATGGCGTCGGAAAGGCTTCAAATTCGGTACAAGACACAAGTAAACGACACATTTGAGGTAGGTAAACTTTATTTCAAAATAGATAGTTATTTACCCAATTTTAGAGAATCCGTGATTTTCCCATACATTTCTCTGTATACACAAGTTGTCGCATACATCACGTATGTAGCTTGGGAAGCCTGTGCTTGGTTCAAATTTTATTTTCCTTTGTTTTTGGCTATGGTAATGTATGATAATGAGTTTTAAACAAAGGAAAATAAAATTTGAACCAAGGATAAAATTGAACCACAACATAGACATGCTAGGAAATCGATAGGAAATTTCTGTTAAAAAATGCACAGGGTCCAGAGGAGCTCTATTTGATCGTACAAGACGCTATTTTCTTCGAATCGTCGCCGTCTTGAAAGTTTAACTGATTGCGTTACACAAAATATGTACCGCGGGCCAAATTACTAAGGGCGCAATTATCTTCGGAAAGCGAAGCTTTCCAAACAAGGCACGAAGTGCCGACAACGAGGCACGAAGTGCCGAGAGAAAAAAGAAAAAGGAAAAAGGAAAGGGAGGAAACTTGTACCACGTGACGAGTTCGATGTGAACCGCATCATCTAGTGACGGAAGTGGCAGCAATGACCGGAAGAGCGACGAGCCGTTACTTATTCAAAATTCAAAAAATCAGCTGTGGAGGGAAAATCAACAACAGGGAAAATTCTTCTTTGAAAAGGTCCGAGAAAATCCGCCTAAGGAAAAAAATTATTGAGCAGGACAAAACATGGACACGTTTCGAAATGGTATAATAGCCTGCGAGCAAGCTCTCGGGTTCGGGTTTGGAGTTTTTTTTGGGGGGGGAGGGAAAGGAATGAGAGCTTGCAACGATGTCTCAGAAATTTGAATGCCGCCCCCAATACTTCCCGTGGCTTCCCGCTGTCCGAGCTGTCAGAATTCGGCCAATCAGCGCAAACCGGAAACGAGCGTTAATGTCAACAAACATGTAACAGTCCGCGTGAAAAAACGGAACTTGCTCGCAGCAAGTATGGCAAATATAGATCTGTGTAGGGAGAAAACCGAAAGCAGAAGATCCAAACGATTTAATATTGTAAAGCTTCGTTAAAACTTCGCTAGCGTGTTTATAATTTTGTGAATCGCGAGATGTTTTTTATTGAAAAGGTTTCAAATTACTTTCGAACATATGCAAATTGCGTGGTGAACAAAAATAAATAAACTAAATAGCACGGGCCAAAACACTAGAGCTCTTTCGATAGCTGTTCAAATGGCTGGAAATCTTTCATCTAAACGGGTACTAACATTCGCCGTTCGAAAGGGTGAAGATTTTTTTTAAACGTTTAACAGCCGCCGTTTGAACGGTTGAATATTTTTTCCCGTTAACTTTCAGCGTGGGAGGTCACAATTTTCTCGGCTGACCCAAACAAAAGCTGAAACTTCGCCGATCTTAATTCTTCATTAGATACATCGGCAACAGAAGCCGCAGACATTCCAATACTTCTGGCTTCTGCTACCTGGTCGTCGATGATGCGTTGTAACGGACAGACAACCAACACTGTTTGATGCTGCCTCCTTTCAATTTGCAGCCGCGGCAGCAAACAGTTGAAATATAAAGCTTTTGCCATAGCCCGTCAGCAAAACAGTGAGGACATCACAGCCTTTAAGTAGTGCTTCAACTGCTTGACGTTGCCCGGGTTTCAATTCCGAAGGAACCTTCACATATTTTGAAAAATTCTCGCACGCTTTATGAATACAGTCTCCTCCGCTCTCCGTGATTTTGTTTTCTTGATCACGCAATGATGACGTTATTATCCAATTAAATCTCAACCAATCAGCATTTTCCGCTAGCTTTCACGGGTTAAACATTCAAATTTCTGAGACATCGTTGCAAGCTCTCGCTCTCCGCTCTCTCAAACCCCGAGCCCGAGAGCTTGCTCGCAGGCTATGGTATAAAGATTATTGAAAATTTAACGCGTGTTTAATTTCTTTTGGTGCTCAAATGGAAGCAGTTGCCAGACTGTCGAAATTGCCAGCGGAGGCTTTAGTATAAACAGCGAGCTAAAATTACAACCTTGACTGAGACAAACTTCAACTCTCTATAAGTTGAACAGCTTTTTAAGCTACAGCTCTCTCTGCTATAAAGCTTGGATCCTGAAAATTAAAATCCTGCAAAGACAAAACTAAAATAGCTGGGCCCAACGTGACATTAATACGAATAGAAGACAATCACGCCAACAGATCATTTCAGATCCAGTCATGTCCGGTATTTTAGAGAGAAAAGTTAAAGAAATTCAAACGGCTTTCTTACATAAAAATCTACATGCTCATATTAGTGGCGAAAACAACACGCCAACCGCCAGGCAAAAAAGGACGCTATAAAAATGAGGCCAAAATCTACAAGCACAACACCACAGGAAATTGGAAACCACAGCCGACAGACTTGACCTCTAGTCCGCTGCACGCACCTTTTAAAATCCTTCTTAACAAACGGCTAAATGTAGAATACCCAGTTTACACTAGAACAGTAGAATTTGTGAAGAATTTCAGCAGACTTCTCAAGATCTACATCTTAATATTCCACGAAACTGCACACGGGCAATCGAATCATAACCTTCAGCGAATGCGATAACGACTGAAAACACTTCCGATCATGGGCACAATACCTGATGGCGTCATTTCCGTCACCAGATGTTGCGGTGCACATTGAACGAAAGCGATGCTTTCAAGCCGTAAATTTCGGTCGCCGCAAATGTTTACCTACTTTTTTCGATGGATTTCTTCGATATTTCATTAGAATATAGAAATTACAGATCACATACTTAAAATGAGGCGTTTTTACTGAATTTCGTCTGAGTTACAGGGATTTGAAAAATTGTGCCTAAATCAGTTTCCTCCCTTTCCGTATTCTTCTCGCAGCTTCCGAGCCCGTAGTAATTTGGCCCGCGGTACATAATCAGTTTAACTTTCAAGACAGCGACGATTCAAAGATCAAAGGGCTCTTAAAGCCATCTCGTTAATGCGTTAGAACGTGAGGTTAATAAAAAAAAGAAGAATGTTGATAGTTAAAGATATTAGGTGCTGGCGCTTTCATTGCGTCAAGCTGGGTTAAAATGGTTTTAGCGACGAGCAGGAATTGTGTTAAGCTTGTTATCTTTTATAAGAAAAAATTTGGACGAATAATCATTGCTTTGTGAATTTCAGTGAGCTGAGTTTTATTTTTCATTTTAAAGATTGCTCGTTTTAATCTCTGTAATTATGGACGCCGAAGGGGCAGAGTAAAGTGACGGAGAGTGATTCTGTGATAATATGCACTTGGTAATTGATTTTTAATGGTACAGGAAGTAAAAGTACAAAAGTTCCTCAATACGTCTTCTTACCCTCACCTTCTCTCACGTATATCACGAGACGTTATTTTTCTCTCTGTGAAAAGAAATGCCGTTTGTATAGCAGGCTGAGTTGCAGACAATTCCAATGAATTGCTTTCGAGCTTGAGTTCTTCAAAGTTCTATTTCACCCTTTACCTTAATTCTCAAACTGTTTATAGTCCGGAAGATAAGGGGTAAAATTGTTCAAAATGTGATGCAAGTGCCAAAATTGGTCTGCATAGTCCTTTGGCCATAAGAAATAAAATAAAAGCAAGACCCATCTCGGATCTTGCCTTGTACGCAAATAAACGGTCTTACAAATTCTCATATAAGGTTTGTATGGAAAACCACAGGGTACCCAACTTCTAAAAAAATGGAAACGCTTCATTTAGCTTATTACGGTCTAAATTATTATTGTATAGTTTGCAGTGAAATAACATCTTTAATTATTTTTTCCAGTAGGATTATTTCTCTATAGATTTCATCGTAAAACTTACCAATTTGAAGGTCATTCTTGGTAGCAACTTCCTGCACAGGAACACAGGGCAGTGCAAGGCAGGTTTGCTTTCGTACATTTACAAAGTTCACGGCAGGCCCTTTTACAACCGCATTTTATCAGTTCGCTGCAAGCCTTTGATGCCTCATCTAGCATAGTCCACCTCGGAGACCAGCCTTCTGGTGATTGTTGCCAACCCCACTCTGACGGACTTGGGAGTTCCTGCATAGGTTCCAGCGCTTGACCCCATACATGACCTGCTTGATAGGCTGCTCTGTTAACGTGCTGTTCAAGGGCGGCTTGGCGGGATATTTTCAATACTTTAATTGCCTTGTGCAAATAAAGCTTGTCTGGCTTCGTTGACTGTCTGTTGAGCGCACGTTCGGCTATACATTACAACAACAAATCGCTCCAAGAAACGACATTGTTCCTCAGAAACAGTTTCTTGTGGAGATGACAACACTTGAAAGGTTGTAGTGACTTCAGGATTCGACTTCCAAGCTTGAAAAGCTGTCTTTTTTCTTTACCGGAAAGGTATGACACAGTGTCACACCCTGTGACAGCATGAAGAAATGGGAGGGCTTCACACTGCTGTTGAGTTAGACAGTTGGCGACCTTGTGGACTGGTATAAATCTGAAATGGTTACCAACTCCAAAGGCAATCCACAGCTCTTGTAGATCCAGCTGTGCATCCCCAGATTGTGCATCCCCATGTCCCGCCGGATGGTACTATTTTCTTCAATGGGTAATACCGGCCAGCGGGACAAAGACAGCTTAATCAGACATTTCTACAAGGATTGCTTGCCATAGAAGATCGAGAAATTCTTCAAAGATTGTCACTATCGCAAACTTCGTAAAGTGTACCGTAAAACCACGCTTCTTTTCAGCTTAAACGCTTCCATTGACCGTGAGTTTCATCGCATTTAGGCCGCCATATTGGTTTTTAATCGGTATATACCTAATGGTAGTTTTAATTAATGCACGTCAAAGAATCCGGCACTTGCTTAGGGCTAAAAACTCATTTTAAAATGGTTAGCTTTTATTTACTGTTATGGATATCACTACCCATAACAGTAAATAAAAGCTAACCATTTTAAAATGAGTTTTCAGGATCCCTATATGATAGGATCCCTATATGGTGTGTTAGCATGAAGTATATACCTTTTAATCGAGAATTTCCGAAGTCGTTCCTAGTACTCCTCGGCTTTTTTGTTTGCGTTGTACTTTTTAGTTTGCGTTTTGCTTTTTAGTTTGCGTTTTGCTTTTTTGTTTGCGTTTTGCTTTTTTGTTTGCATTGTGCTTTTTTGTTTGCGTTTCGTTTTTTGTTTGTGTTGTGCTTTTTCTTTGCGTTGTACTTTTTTGTTTTCGTTTTGCTTTTTTGTTTGCGTTTTGCTTTTTTTAATTTGTGTTTTCTGTTTTGTTTGTGTGTGGCCCTTTTGGGCCACCGTACCCTCTGGACCCTGTGGAACTAGGCTCACAATTAGCTAAATCTATTAACTTCCTGTGGACCAAATTTGGAGGCAATCGGAAGTAACGCAATTTTTTGCGAGTGTTTTTCGTCATCAAACGAATTCGTCTAAAGTTTTAAAGACCTGAAGACGATGAGTTAAGATTTGTATGGTGTTACCGTAACAACAAATAAAAGCTAACCATTTCGAGGCAGTTCTTAGCCCTAATCACTACAGATCAGCGCTTCACCCACAAAGTTTAAGATGTGTATGGTGTTACCGTAACAATAAATGAAAGCTAACCATTTCCGTGTAGAGCCCTTGTAGATCAGCGCTAAACTCCGAATTTTAATTGCCAAACAATGTAAAAATTATATTTTCGACTTATCAAAGCCCGCGTTCTTTTATGATGCGGTATTCACGATACCGTGCCTAGGTACTTGGTGTATCCCTGATCATAATGTATGGTACTTTATGTATCCCTTATTGTAATGTATTTAGATATATTGCAGTGTAATTTAGGGTCGGATTACAGTATCTAGGGTTGAAGCACTGATTTTAGTATTTAGGGTTAAGCACTGATTCCAGTATTTCCAATGTATCGAAAGGGTTAGTTCTTATATATTGTCTGGGCTAGCAGCATATTATCTCATATCCCTTAAAAATTACAATTTCCGGCAGCTAGTCCTCGGTGGTGTAGTGGATAGTGTGCATGGAGTAGATCATACGGCCCGCGTTCGATTCCCCATTCTGCTGTTTTTATCTTCTTTTTCTATTGAAATAAAAACTAAGTGTTTAAATACAAAATAATAAGGGATACACCAAGTACATACCATACCGTGGGACCGCGGACCGCGGTGTCACAAATTTGAACTTATTCATTCACCGTGGTACCGCGGGCCGCGATGCACGAGTAATGCGACTTCAGAGTGGCCGGGTATTGTAAAGTCTAGCAACTTGGAATAAAAATTCTTACAGAAATAAGTTCCTTATATAACAATACTTCTAACATAACAAAAGTTGCAATTAAAACTATAGAAAAGTTACGTAATAGAGTAAAGCTGACAAGTTACATAAACTAAAAATAAAGCTAAAAAGTGAAAAACATGACAAAGTGATGGTGGCTCAAGTGAATTAAGGCATGGGTCTCCTGCCATTTCACACAAAAAGTGAGGGGGTGGTCTATCTTTTGAGTCTTTATCCATAAGAACGAAAAACTTTGGCAGAATAAACAGTTTGCAAATGTGGTCATTTTCGTGCGCAGAAAATATGGAAATTAAATCACGTGACTTGTCAGGGCTATTTTTAGCTGAAAAATCTTATACACAAAATGGGAACACTTTTTACTATTTCCTAGAGTCTGCCATCAGCTTTATGATTTTAAGGCCACAAGGTACATAATTTCTGTGCTTGGAAACTTTAAGATAATTTAAAAGAAAGGCAGGAAAAAAGAAATAACTGTTATGGGGGACTGGGCACTAGTACAAAGTACCGTTTATTTTCAAACATAATGAAATATTCAACAATTTCCAAGCACAGATCTTTTGTTTCTCCTCTTAGGACTTATCTGGTAGTAGTGAAATTTATTTACGGTTGTCATAAACTGTTCCCATCTTTGATTTTGGTTTTTGTGGCCGTATCAAGTCACGTGACCTAATTTGCATATCTTCTATATCCTAAAATTACTGCATTTGCAAACTCTTCAGTATTGCAAAGTTTTATGTTTTTATGGCTAAAGCCTCCGAAGATAGACCACCCCTACCTTTTTTTGAAAATAACCGTTAACCCATGCCTTAATATACCTGAGGGTGTTGTGATTGTGTTGTTGTTTAGAAGCCCTGCTTGGGGACCTTGTTACTACATTGGCCTTGCTATAATTCGGGGGACCTAATTAGGGAGCTTGTTATGCTTTTACAATTGCATTACACCATTACATTGTCATGATTCTAGAATTAGATTCTAGAATTCAAGATGGCAGAATGTGCCTGACGAGGCTGAGATTTCGGCGAAATTTATAGCAGTTTTTATAGCAGTTTTATGAAGATATACACATTTTTAAGTTTTTGAAGTGTATTAATTCCAAAATCGTGCGTCAAAAGAATAACAAAGACAGAGATTGTCAAGCAATTACCGAAGTTTATCTAATTCTTTTATCGCTTCGACAAAAGAACTTTCTGAAGTATAAATGATTTTTATATATTAAAATGGGAATGTAAAAGGGTTTTAGATAAATTAGAGACCAAAACAGTTGAAGTTGTATCTATGTACATGTAATGTTAAATGGTGTTTGCGGAGGAAGGCTCGTTGCAAATCTGAATAGTCAGGCTCCGCTTCATGTCTGACACAGTAAGAATAAAATGCCCCATTTTCTTAAACTCCGTTGATTTATCTGTTTCTAAATACTTAGTATTTACCTAGCATAACGCAATTGTATTAGAAAAATATGCGAGAAGAAAAATCTTTCCTTACCTTCCCTTGTGAAACTTCATGGTTGTCAGGTTTCTGAGCCCGCGAGAATGAGAACCCCCTACCCTGATTTTGGAGTAGTGGTCATCGTGACGTCACGAAGAGAAGACCTCGTTCCCAGGGCCTCTCTCTCTTCAGTTACGTCACCTCTCCCGATGATGACGTACTGAAGAGAGAGGCCCTGGGAACGAGGTTTGCGAGGCCGTCGCCATTTGCAAGTACAACTTTTTAATCTACTTATTCAAGCTTCAAAGTGTTTTGTGTTTGGACAGAAAGGGGTAATTATGATTTTTCTTTCTGTAGAGGTAAGTCAATTTTCATTGTAGTTGATAAATCATTCGTAGAGGAGTTCTAAAGAGTTTCGGTCATTTTTCTCGAGTGGAGAATTTTGTGGGGAAAATTGGTTGCTTGCACAATAAAATTGGTGGAGACACGGTGGTCTAGTGGTTAGCGCGTCGGACTTTCAACCTGAAGGTCGGTGGTTCGAAGCCTGGTCTCTGTCGTCGTGTTGTTTCCTTAGACAAGAAACTTTACTCCACACTGTCTCTCTCCACCCAGGTGTATAAATGGGTACCGGCGACAAAATGCTGGGGGTAATCCTGCGACGGACTAGCATCCCATCCAGGGGGGAGTAGCAATATTCCTAGTCGCTTCATGCTACAGAAACCGGGTTAAGCTCCGGCCGTTTGGGTCATCTGGCTCATGTGGGACTTTACAATAAAATTGCCTTTTCTCGAGATCGGTTCAATATAGAAACGTGAAATTTGGTCCAGGAATAGGTTATTTCCATAGAAAAACACTTCAATTGAAGTTAATGTCGAAGAATCTGCAGAAAAAAATCGGTCAGTGTAAAACGCAGACTGCAGACCGGGGGTTAAATGCAAACTGAGGGTAAAATGCAGACTGCAGACTAGGGTTAGGGTTAGGGTTATTAATATTTTATTTTACCCTCAGTCTGCATTTTACCCCTGGTCTGCAGTCTGCAGTCTGCATTTTACCCTCAGTCTGCATTTAACCCCCGGTCTGCAGTCTACGTTTTACACTGACTGGAAAAAAATGATCAGTCCATTTGAGTGTCATTGTACAGCAGGGTAAAAGTTTAATATATAAGCTCCTTGAACTAGCGCCAGTAATTAAGGTGTTTTCTTGTTAAAATGTCAAAAGATCATGTGAAGCTTTCACAAAGCTCTTTGTCAAGGTAAGGCCCGAGAGATCGACTTTTAGCATGTTGCAGAATGTAAACAAGTACGGTAACTTCATGTAAGAGCTTAATTTGACTGTCATGGCTAATACCTATTCCACTCGTTTATGGCCTGGGTCATTACAGAATGAATTAGTGGATGTCAACAAAACGAAGACCAAAGACCCAAAAGCGAAGCCCCCTATAACATTATTATTATTATTATTTGTAGGTTTTATCTATTCATTTCTATACAGGTTATATCTGGGTATAAACCATATACCTAGGGTATATAACCAACAATCATGTAATGGAAAGCACTTTCCGTAGGATATGTGCAGTTCCCAGCAACGGAAATCTTCTGTATCTGACTGATCTCACTTCTTCCTGGTATTCTCTCAAGGTACTCGCTCACTCCCTTTTTGATCAATCCAAGCGCTCCAATTACCACAGGAATTGTTGTAGTCTTCATACCCCACATTCTAGTTACTTCAATTTCCAGATCTTTGTATTTTGCCAATTTTTCAAATTCTTTCATTGAAACATTTTTGTCCGATGGAATAGTGACATCAATCAAAGTGCACTGTTTATCGGTATGGTCTTTAACAGTGATATCTGGCCTATTGCTGCTTAGGGCTCTGTCAGTGGTGATTGGCATATCCCAGAGAATCATGACCATGTTGTTTTCTTCCACTGTTTTTGGTTGATGTTCATACCAATTTTCTTTGGTTTCAATACCCTGTTGTAGTGTATACAGATATTTGGGTGGATATAGGCAGCAACATTATTATGCCTGGTTATGTACTCTGTTTTAGCCAACTCTGGACATCCAGAAATGATATGATATGATTGACTGTCTCTTGGGAGGATCCACATACTCTGCACATAGGATCTGTGCCATCATTGATGATGTAGTGGTGGTAGACACGTGTTGGTAGGCTTTGGTCCTGGGCTGCTGTAATAAATCCCTCTGTTTCTGATTTTAAACCTGAGCTTCTTAGCCATTCATGCGTCCTATTAGTATCTACATCTGGTTTCTGCATTCTTTGTGGAAATTTAGCCTGTGACAGCCGCTTCCTCCCCTCAGAAAAAAATCGGGGAGAAAAGCGTCTGTGTAACGCCGTCGCTAATCTTGCTCGTCGCTCCGGGTGACTTTCCCGGAATGCTGGGGACGTATCATGAATGGTTGTTATTGTAATCCTATTACGTAGGTCATTTACCGTGTCTTCATTGGTTAATCGGTCATTTCTGAGAATTTAGCGCTACTTCCGAGAAACTTGCGGGAAAATTCACACACAGGAAACGTCGATAGAAAATTTATTCGGGCTATTCGAAGCAAAATGTAAAGCAAATTCCCGATAATGTTTGCTGGCTCGATCGCAGGAAATAGCAAGGGTTTACAGGCAGCACACTCTACCGGTGTGAAACATTTAAAAACCTTTTATATTTTCATCTAACGAGTATATCTCTTGTGAAATGGAGGTGGTAGGCCTGTACGACTTTTACAAAATGTTGTTAAATACCGTTTGCCACCTATATATGTATTTTAACGGGTATCATTTACTTGGTTTTGGAGGAGTTTAGTGTTCACTGAAAAAGTCGCGTGTAACGGACTAGAGGTCAACTGTGTTATGTCTGTAATGTTTTCCTGTGATTTTTTTCTTTAAGTATTTGACCTCTTATAACGTCCCTTTTCATGTTTTGCTTTTGCGGTTAGTGGGTTGTTTTCTGTTGATTTTTAACACAGAGGGTTCAACATTTCTAGTTTTTTCTCTCTTTGTAGTGATAGGATCTGAAAAGATATGTTGACCGTTTATTGTGTTTTCTGCTTTTTTTTATCACGCTGGGCCCAGCTATTTTTGTTTGTCGTTGCAGGAGTATGTCACGGTGAACTAAATGTAGATCCAAGGTTAGCAGAGAGAGATAGTTTATTAAGCTTTAGTGGGATTACCCAAGGATTTAAGATAAGCGACTTGATCTTCTTCCATCAACGTTTTTAGCGGTGATATGATGACAATTTTGCTGCTTCCAAGCTGTCGTTCGAAGACTTCATCAGCCACGATCGAACAGCATAAAAGGTAAGCGACTTCCCATACCCGGTAGGGAGACTTGCATATACATCTTTTCCCTTCAAAAGTGCTTTCAAACATTCTTCTTGTTCTGGATAGAGTGAAGGAATCTTGAAACTCTCGCAAACACTTGCAATCGCCCGATGAAAATTTGCGTGATCCGACACGTTCGATGCCATTTTGAAACTGAAATTCGAGAGTCCGTTATTTTGGTCAACGGAAATTACTAAATTTTAATTTATGCAAAATTATTCTGGAGCAAGATTAGCGACGGCGTTACACAGACGCTTCTCTCCCCGATTTTTTTCTGAGGGGAGGAAGCGGCTGTCACAGGCTATGGAAATTTCCCATGCAGTGGTTTTTCTGCCCATTTTTCTCCCAGTTGAGTGAGTCCAGCTCTTTTTGCTTGCGAACGTTCATTTCTTGCTCTCATGTTTGATGTTGTATGAGTCGCCTGGGGGCAAGGGGTTATGCCCAAATGCGATCTGAACTTGGCAGCCTCTTTCACAACTGAGCATAGCTTCTTCTGATGATGATGCTTGTATACCAGTTGCATCAAGTTGTCAGTATTGTGTTCAAGATATACTTGAAGGCCAATCGTGGTTGTCATGTATTCTAATTCCAGCTGTAGTAGACCCCTACCCCCTTGCGCGCGTGGTATATATAGTCTCTCAACATCTGCTTTAGGGTGGTGTATACGATGCATTGTAAATAGCTTTCTAGTTTTGGTATCCAGCTTCCGTATCTCACTTATCTTCCGTCTTTCATCATCTTATTATTATTATTATTATTATTATTATTATTATTATTATTATTATTATTATTCTGTTGTACCATCCTGAAAAGTCACAAAACATCAAAAAACGTAACTCATATGCTAAGACCAACCATTTACAGTCCTGTAGCAGTGAAATAATCAGGGCTTTCGTTTTATCTTTTTATAGTTTACCCTTTTTATTAGGACTTCAACACGGTCAAAGTGTGTAATTCATTATGAATTCAGTAATTATTCCTCTCATGCGCAGTTTAGAGCTAATACTACCGTGGGAGACTTGGAACTAATAAGTATCTTAGCAACGCATCCAGTTTCTTTCCGTCGATCAAAACCTGTTTTGAATCCGCGAAAACGAAACGTGCGAACGAGAATGGCTTTGTGGCTGTAAAGCAGAAGCGATCGATGATTATACAGTTTGGCGTGTCTGCACCGTTGTTTCTTCAACCCAAGAGGCAGTGATGGTTTCATTTGATGGCTGGAGTTCCAAGTGCAATCGAAGGATCGAAGATGAGCGCGAGATTCGCAAAGAAACGATCGCAGTAAAAGATGGCGTCTAAAGAAAACGCTCAACCCTTTCGAGCAAAAAATATTGAATGGAGCTTATTAGATTTATAGTTCCTGCTCCAGTGATCAATCAACTTCAGCGTTCCAGAAATTTATTGAAATTATAAACACAGAACATTGTTTGACTGAAAAGACAATACGCATCACTGATCGCTTGATCGACGCGATCATGGCCTGGCCTGGCTCAGGATACCAAAACGAAATAAAACCAGTCGATTTACACCACTCGCATGGAATTGTCTTAATGTTTAAGTCCTTCCGAATTTATTTCGCTTTGAAATGGGAAACTTTTGTGCAAGAACGGCTCGCTTTCTACTTGTAAACAACGAGCTCAAATTACGGTGAGAGCTTAAAATTTGCATAAAAATCTACACGAACGAGATGTGATCAGATCTCTCTGAATTGCGAAGATTACAACATCCATCTTTGACCTCTGAATGAAAAGAATCATATTAAAAATATCACAGTCGCTATCCTACGGCACCCGTACGCGGACTTCGATTTGCTATTCGTACGGAAGTATTCTTTGACACGAAAACTTTCTGTCACTATGAGTCGCACGCATAAGTATACAGACTCTGCAAATTTAGTCTGAGCCAAACCAACATCGCTTACCAGAAGCCCTTCGTAAAGCTAAACGAACGTTAATATTGTGGACCAACAAAAGTTAAGAATAACATGGAAAATTGTCGAACATTTTGGACTCCCATACGAATAGCAAATCGAAATCTGCGTACAGGTGCCGTACGAATTCAGATTACTGAAACCTCGAGAAACCAGTTTTTACTTTAAGACTCTCAATCGGAAGTTACGTAAAAAACGTCAACCGTTACTAGGAAACAAGGCTCATAAATATGCACGAACCCCACTCAAGTGGGGTTCGCATAATTACACACTTTGACCGTGTTGAAGTCGTCATGTTGCAGAGTTATGGCAAGTGCACGCACGAGTCTTTTTTCTAAACATAAAAGCATTGCACGTGGTAGCTGTAAAACTGAGAAGCATGAAGTTTTTTAAGAATACTTGTAGTTACCTCTGTAAGCAAAACTGCGAGCATTGCGTCCTGGTCTTAAGGCCGATTTGCACGGTACAACTTTGTCACATGCGATACACTCAAACCATGCTTACGACATGCTTACAACGTGCTTACAACATGAATTGCTTCGTGCAAATCAACTCAAGTCATATCGTAAGCATGGCGTAAGCATGTCGTATGCAATAAAGTTGTACCGTGTAAAGCTGATAGGATTGATTGCCCGTTAATAAAATCATTCAAGATTCAAGGGAAGTAAGCAAGCAGGAGTTTAATTAAGATTTTGAACAGGAGGGCAATGAGTTCGAGGAGGTGGGCACACAATTGGAAGGGCCAAAGGCCCTTCCCCTCTAGGGGGTCCGGGGGCAAATTTTTACATTTTAGTCTCCTGGAGATGCTTTTTCCTGCATTTTAAAGGATCTTACTGTTGCTTGAAACACTGTATATTGTTTGTTTAATCAACTGAATACAGGTATCTGTAGTGATGGAAATCAAGTTATCAAGTTCATCTTATTGGAGTACAAAAATATTGTTTAATCAACCGTTCTGACCTTTTTCCGGTCGCCATAACACATGTGGAACTTGTTTGCAACTTAGAGACATCATGCAGAACATAATGCAGAGCACTAAGCTGGCAATGCATTGTGTTTTGTGTGGCAATTTCAGTTGTTTGTCATGTTTCTTCTGTTCAGGTAGCAACAGGAGGTGAATAAGCAAGAACTTAGTTGTTTTTTAAGTTGAGATATACTTTATTTTTTAGGACACACGTCAAAAAGGTCAAGTTAGTAAATTATTTAACTTGTTGGCGAAAACAAGAAGATTTAGATGTTCAAAGCAGCTGGGCAAAATGGTGTTCACAACCGATCAATTTACCCGGTGCTCGGCCCTTAATAAAACCCTTGCCGGCGTAAGGATGACACTATTGATGCAAAGAAACTCTAAATATAAAGTTCATAGATATAGTAAAAACATTTCATCAACTCTTTTATAATAATGCTATTCTTTTTAAGAGGTATCATCAACCATGTATGCATGAGTTCCGGACTCATTTCCCTTTAATATAATAATTTCCCCCCCCCCCCCCCCCCCAATGCACTTAAAATAAATAAGCCCTCATGCATATGGCTTAATAGAGAATTTGCAGTATTTGCAAAAAACATTGACACATAAAAATATTATTATAAGTAGTTTATTAGTTTGTATTTATTTCTTCTTTTTTGACAGTATAATTATGTCACCTTTTTATACTGCTTTAGAGTTTGTCTTGGAGAAAGGAATTTTCATAAATGCAGACAATTATCAAGAACTGGAGGTTATAACAGAAATGATGAGTGTTCATGGGCAAGTATAAAATTATACGCTAAATTATGTTTACAGGGTTTATGAACAGATTTTTATACTTGTTAAATATTATCTCTTGATTGAACAAGATTGAACAAGATTATTTTTCTCTGATAAACACAGGCACACAAAGTCAAAAGTAGGACTCAGATTAAATCCACTTATCGGCGCTGGTGACATTCAAGCTCTGAGGTGTGTATATACAGGGATGTAAATAATAGGCGAAGGCGGAAAAATAACCGCCTGAAGACTGAGTTTTCTTGATTTTTTCCGCCTGGAAAACTGTCTGCTTTAAACTCTTTCTCTCTTTTTTTTAACAAAATTTTCCGCCTGTGCTGAACAAAATTCCACCTGTTGGATATCTTAGCTGCATCCCAGATATACATGTAACTCCAAGGGAGTCGGGGGGGGGGGGGGGGGGGAGAGGTGGTAAGTGTTAAGTTTTTTTTGAGCAATGAAAAGAAGCAAATGAAACTATGATTTGAAGCAGCAATGTCACTTTGAAAAGCCAAAACCACATTTGTATCATTGGAAACCTGAAAATAATTATGGTAACTATTAAGTACTTTACCAGTGCAGGGAAGCTACATCATGTATTATAATTATTTTATTGTCGCTGCCTGCTGCTTTATGGCAAGGGATGAAATGGATAATTTGCAACTTGAACATTTTTTCAATTTTTTTGTACACTCCTGTACCCCAGGCTATGGGGAGGTATTTAGAATGTAAATGTGTTGTGGATGTGCAAATCAAGTAAACAAAGACACATCATAAGTATCAGTCTGTAACATCTTGGCATTATTTCCTTTTTGGTTTTATTTACAGTGTATGCACTCCAGATTCAAAGTTTGGTGTACAGGTGAGCTACTGACTGTATGTTATTAAATATGAAATTATTATAAATTGTTATGTATAGAATCCAGCTTTGTACAGTACTTCTAAAAAGTAAAAAACATAACTTTTTAGCTCAAGTATTTAAGTGCACCTAAACCCCATTAATTTATTTTTTTTCTTTTAATCAACTCAATGTACGTTGAAAAGTCGAATAGTGAAATATTTCTTGTTTTTAACGTCGCGTTAGTGAGTTATAGCGGAGCACCTCGGCCCGGCTGCGCAGCCCATACTCATAGAACCTATGCCCGTCATTTTTCATGGTCATGGCTAGCACAATGTTTCGCGGGCGCGTGTGTGCCCGCCGCCGTACGCCCGCCGTATGCCGTACGCCGTATGCCCGCCGTACGCTTTGGGCTAGCTTGCGGGCGCGTATGACTTCGCAAAACATGCGCGTACGACGTCATCAACATCCGGGATCTTTGAGGCTTTGTTTTTCACGCGGCTGCACAGCTGTAAGCTCGGTAAACACTTTAGTTGGATTGTTGTGTTTAGCGGAGAATTAAAGTGACGTTATTCCCCTGCAGTTTTTCGCGGTTTGCTACTGAAGACAGGGATACTAGTTAAGGGATACTCAGAAGCCGCTTTAGTGGAAAAAGAAGAGCTTTCAGGGATAAAATCTTGCTTCGATGAACTTCATATTATCAATGCAGGAGCAATGCGGGGAGATGCCTTGTTTTTATTATGGATTTCAGAACCGAAGAAGCGGAGTTTTAATGAATTTCCAAGCAGTCCAGTGACTTAAAGGAAAAAAAATCACATTTTTCGATGGGAATTTACGTTGACATCAATTTTTGATTGACTTTTCCTTAAGTTTCGGAGACATGTTTATGAAACGTGTTCAAATTAAGTCGTGTTGTTATCTTGAATTTCATCAAGGACAGCTCTGCCTTGATGTGCTAGAAATGGTATGTGTTTTGCTTTTAAACATAAATTAATGGAGATTGAATAAAATTTTTCGAAAGAAGATTGTGTTGTCCGTTTTTATGTCTTTGTTCATTCATTACATAGATTAAAAAGCGATTTTATGTAAACAAAACAAGACTTTATAGATTTTCTGTCTTCACTCGCGTCGCCTTATGCAAATAAGCTTATGTTTGTGTATTTTTGCAATTTAAATTTCCAAATCAGTTTCTCGGGCAATTTTTGACAAACAAAAACTGTATTTTATTCGGAAAGTAGTTGTACTAGTTATTCTGGACAGAGAAAAGTTGTTTTTGTGAACTTTTGTATGGTCTAAATGTATTGTCCAGACGGTCGGGTAATACTGTTTTTGAGAATTGCTAAAATTGAAAATAGCCCGGTCGTCAATCTTAATTCTTGTGCTTCCAACCTTTCACCTTAGTTAAGTTGCACTTTAGTTAAGCTTGCATGTTCAATTAGTGCAACGCTGATAGGCTGGGCCTATCTATATAAATATTATATTAGAGATTTGAATTTACAAAATGCTAATTAGATGACGTCAAATCAAGACTTTACCATTATTTCTACTTCAATTTACAATACGCAGTTCACAGCTTAAGGATAATCAAATTAAGAAATACTAAATAAAAATTGCTAATAGTCAATTGATTTGTAAAAAAATATTACTTGGGGGTGGAAACAAAGTAGTTGTATAATAAACGATTCTTGATTTGATGTCATCTTATTAACATTTTGTAAATTCAAACCTCTATAATTCACTAATGCAACGTTAAAAACAAGAAAAAAAAATTTAACTATTCAACTTTTCAACGTACATAGAGTTGATTAAGCGAAAAAACAATTTTGGGGTTAGGTCACTTTAATTTGTAGTCAAAATATCCTATTGACTCCTAGAGTATTGAGTGAAAAATGGTAGTTTGAAGCCACTAATATAATGCCATTTTTTGACTATGTCTAGACAAATTTTTTATAATTGCAATAGACCATTCATATATATGTCAGCAGCTGTTGAGTAGTATTTTCTTTCCAAATGTTTTAATTACATCGTGTGGCACATGAGGCCCCACTTTCTTGTGTTGATGTTTGTTATTTCATATACATGTATTTTTCTCAATTATTTTTTTTAACTGACAGCTTAGGGGAATCATGAAGAAACAATTATTGTGCATCTTTCATTCTTCTTTGTTTTAATAGCTAACAGAAGCATCAAAGGAAGAATTAATCAGTTGGTATGTGGAGCGACCTTGGTTGACAGGAGTCCACGTACACATTGGGAGTCAGGTAAGTGATAAGTGTTAAGTTTTTTTTTTTTGAGCAATGAAAAGAAGCAAATGAAACTATGATTTAAAGTGGCAATATCACTTTGAAAAGCCAAAAC
This sequence comes from Cladopsammia gracilis, assembly GCA_022457155.1. Classification (NCBI taxonomy): domain Eukaryota; kingdom Metazoa; phylum Cnidaria; class Anthozoa; order Scleractinia; family Dendrophylliidae; genus Cladopsammia; species Cladopsammia gracilis. The sequence continues at coordinate 600,054 of JAJGOT010000438.1, read as the reverse complement.
CAGATAGTAGATAAGTAGATAAGTAAGATATCAACCTCATCCCCAAGGAGAAGGGAAGTTCCAAACCCTGGGACATATAGCTACAGTAGATATCAACGTCATCCCAGGAAGAAGGGAAGTTCCAAACCCTGGGATAGCTACAGTAGATATCAACCTCATCCCAGGGAGAAGGGAAGTTCCAAACCCTGGGACATATAGCTACAGTAGATATCAACGTCATCCCAGGGAGAAGGGAAGTTCCAAACCCTGGAACATATAGCTACAGTAGATATCAATGTCATCCCAGGGAGAAGGGAAGTTCCAAACCCTGGGACATATAGCTACAGTAGATATCAACCTCATCCCCAGGGAGAAGGGAAGTTCCGAACCCTGGAACATATAGCTACAGTAGATATCAACCTCATCCCCAGGGAGAAGGGAAGTTCAAACCCTGGGACATATAGCTACAGTAGATATCAATGTCATCCCAGGGAGAAGGGAAGTTCCAAACCCTGGGACATATAGCTACAGTAGATATCAACCTCATCCCCAGGGAGAAGGGAAGTTCAAACCCTGGGACATATAGCTACAATAGATATCAACGTCATCCCAGGGAGAAGGGAAGTTCCAAACCCTGGGACATATAGCTACAGTAGATATCAACGTCATCCCAGGGAGAAGGGAAGTTCCAAACCCTGGGACATATAGCTACAGTAGATATCAACCTCATCCCAGGGAGACGGGAAGTTCCAAACCCTGGGACATATAGCTACAGTAGATATTAACGTCATCCCCAGGGAGAAGGGAAGTTCCAAACCCTGGAACATATAGCTACAGTAGATATCAACCTCATCCCCAGGGAGAAGGGAAGTTCCAAACCCTGGGACATATAGCTACAGTAGATATTAACGTCATCCCCAGGGAGAAGGGAAGTTCCAAACCCTGGAACATATAGCTACAGTAGATATCAACCTCATCCCCAGGGAGAAGGGAAGATCCAAACCCTGGGACATATAGCTACAGTAGATATCAATGTCATCCCAGGGAGAAGGGAAGTTCCAAACCCTGGGACATATAGCTACAATAGATATCAAAGTTATCCCAGGGAGAAGGGAAGTTCCAAACCCTGGGACATGGCTGCCAGAGTACAGTGTATATTTTGTGACGTAAAACATGATTAAATATCTTTGATGTTTCATTTGAACAACAGATTCAAGTTACACTGTACCGCAAAACAAACATGACTGCATATCGCTGGAATGAACTTCCGAAAATGCTATTTTTATGATATGTCAAGCCTCATGTGCCATAATACATTCCACAATATTATTCTTGGTGTATCTTGGCAGCCTTGTCGCACTTCGCCATTTTGAAAGTGGAGAAGACCCATGGTGATGAGGTTGGTAAGATGTTAGGGTGCCGTCGTGAAATATCCAAGAAGTGACTTGATTTTTCTTAAAAGTACAAGCGAGTGTGTATACAAAGAAAAATCAGCTCACAAATGTGATATTCATAGTGAAACATGACGGAGCAAGGGAAGCATTATGCATAACTCCTTTATCTTATTCCATTATAAACTTTGGTCACTTAAGAGATCCAACAGTTTTCAGAAAATTGTTAGATATTGATAGAAATTATGCTCTTTGAAAGTTTGCGATCAATTTCTGAATTTTTCCAAAGTTTGCTGAAGATTCCCAACAATTTACCGAAGATATGTTCCGAAAATTTCCAATGACTGCAGTCTCAGGAAGGTCATTTTAATCTTTTCAGGGTCATTAATTTGTGAATTTTAAAATTGCTAATTAGACTTCCAGAAGTTACCAACTGAAGGAAGATGTTTCTACATGATTATATCATTAATTTTTACACTTCTGGTTAAGACGCCCAGCCAGCTAATTCAATTTATCAGATTCCGAGAAAGTACCATCATGGATCCATGGTACCATTGAATACAGCCCATGAGATACTACAGAATATATTTTACTTAACAGCTTTCCTGACTTCTAATTGGCTATATTCTATCTAATTCACCACAAGCCCAACTTCTCCTTTTTATTTTATCTCGTGAATACACGAATGGTGTTTAATGAGATATATTATACGGGTACAGATATGCAAATTTGTCACTCGATGTCCCTCAGTAGTAAACTCGTTAACTAATGTAAACTCCCCAGGGTATTACATAATGTCTCGTTTCAGACAATGTCACCCCACTCATGCTAAGATGTTTTCTTATTTATAAACTAATTAAAATATGCTTATTTGCAAACTGCAAAATATTATTAATGGCATTAAAATGACAAGTTAAAATTTATCATTTTACTGTTTTTTTTTTTGCTCTTTGATTTAGGCTTATTCCCTCAAATTACTGCTTGCAAAGGCCTGCAGCGTTGAAAGCGTGGATTCTCGTGCATGTCTGCTAGCGAATTTAATACGTTATGTCTCGTTTGAGACAATGCATATTTATGTCATGCTAAGATATTTTCTTATTTGTAAACTGAATATGCTTATTCATTATTGTAAACATCAAGAAAAACTAAAAATTAATTAACCTTAAGTTGTTTCGTATTCACAAGATGGCTCTTTTATAGAGCCCCTTTGATCTCTTTCTAGTGACATTTGCACACAGTTTGTTTATTGCGTCTGCATTGCTTCAAGAAAAGACGTTAGTAATAACTTTTTAATAAGTACTGTCCTCGAAAAAGTACCGCATCAGAGAATCAAAAAAAAAGATAAAATATTTAATGCTGTGTGGTGCTTTTTCAATTAAATATGGTATTGAGAAAACAGTTCTTTACTAATATACAACTGTTTACATAATTATATGGCAAAAGAGGGCTCACATTCATGTACATGTACAGCTGTAAAGGTGCTTTTTAAACCACAAAAAGTTATTTTTTAAAAAAATAGCATTTTTTTACCTTTTCTGGTTTAGGCTGAAAAACAATAGGGAGTTAATATCATTCTTTGTTTTGTTTTTTAGAGTTTTGGTTACGATTCTCTTACTCAAGGTGTGAAATGTGTTGTACAATTTGCTTTGGTAAGGAATAATTGCCAATTTCTTTAGATAACATGACAAATAAAAGCAGCTTTGTTTTATTATTGGGATGTACATACAATGTACATGTACTGTATTTTATTATTGATCAGAAAAACCCAAACAAATGACCTAGTATTTTACACTATTTGCAATAAAGCATTTTATAGCTATCAAATCCAATGGCTGCTTTAGCACAAAATCTTTTAAATCGAGAATATTGGCAGCAATCGCATGTGAACAGAGTGTGGATCAGTTATCGTAGCATGATGTTGTTGGCACATTTTTCAATTAAGTGTGAACAGGTGTTAATTTCCCCCACCTACATGTACACCGTGTGGATTTCAGATCTGAAGGTTTGGTGGTTGGATCAAGGTCTGGTCATGGCCATCATGTTGTTTCCTTAGAAAAGAAACTTGACTCCACATTGCCCCTCTCCACCCAGGTGTATAAATGGGTACCAGTAACAAAATACTGGTGGTAATCCTGTGATGAACAAGCATCCCATCCGAGGGGAAGGAGCGAAATCCCTAGTTGCTTCATGCTACAGAAACCAGGTTTAGCTCCAGCAAAGTGGGCCACCTGTGGCTTGTGTGCAACTCTCCCTTTACGTTACCAACCAGAGTACCCCAAACCAGTGAAAATGAGGTGCTTTTCCCCACTACATTTACATGTATGTCCTGTTCATGCCTGGGGGGGGGGGGGGGGGGTACCAGGAGTTTCGGGACCAGACATCAAGTCTATATAATTGTTATTATTATTATTATTATTATTATTATTATTATTATTATTATTATTATTATTATTATTATTTTTCAGGAAGTAAACCGCAGAGTAGGAAAAAATCAGGTTGATGTGGTTGATATAGGAGGTGGACTAAAGGTAAGATGAAAGGTGTGAGCAAGATGAGCTGCACCAAGCAAAACAAACGGCCATTTAGATTATTATTATTATTAATGTAAGGTACAAATCTACAAGTTGTCGGAAGTATATTTTTGTATAAAGCCAACATCAATCAGAACTACAGGTTGGAACAATTTTAGTTTTTTTTATCTACAAATACACCGCTATTTAGAGTGAATTTGAAGCATTAAATTGCCACAAACTATATGAGCACAGGCATCTTTGCCAGAACACAAAGCGTGACGAAAATGGCTGGATGAAAAAAAAAAAACGGGAAATCCATCCACGACAATTACCAATTGAAACAAGTTTAGTATGTAAACCCTCAACAGGCTCTGCTAGCTGGGGCTGGGGGGGGGGGGGGGGATGGTATGCATGTCCCACAAGGAAGAAATCAACCAATTCTTGAATTAATGAAAGAGGAACAAATCATGGTCTGTTCTAGCCAATCTTGGAAAAGAAAATGTGAGAGCTTGATAAAAGTTAGGCTAACATTTTTCAGGTTACAATTCATTCAGACACGCTTTCTGTCTGACAAGAGACACTCGTCAACAGTTTTGGTACACTAGGTTGGTGATTTACCACAAAACTAGATTTATCATTGTTTTCCAGTCATTTTTTGGTTTTGAAATGACACCAAATCTCTGTTACACTGCTCCTTTTAGAATATCAGTCAAGAAAGCATGCTGCAAGTTCATGTATTCATCCAATCCTGACCAATAATAAATAATATTGCACTTTTTTAACTTGTCAGGTAAGCACAGAGGATGATACTTTTCAAGTACCCTTTGAAAAATATGCACAAGATCTGAAAGTAAGTCCAAATCAAAGGCTCCTATGAATATGAAACAACCTTTAGACATTCCCCTCTGCCAGGCATTAGAGAGCTTAAGCAACCATGACGGCGACGGCAGCGAGAACAGCACAAAACAATAGGTTTAATGAGCGATCACAATGCCTCTACACATGCGTTTTACATTTTGGTACATTTATTTGCCATTCCCTGCAAAACAACAACGTCAAATATTCAAATTATAGGTTTTGTGGAGAAGGTGAACACACGAACTGGAAAGCCATCCCTTCAAATTCAGCTCCTGGACAATCCGGTCACATTAGATAAACTAAACAAATTGGAACAACTGCAAAGTAGTTTAAAACAGCACAATTCCTTTCTTCAAGTGGCGTTTTCCTTGGTGTTGCCGTCATCATTGCTTAAGCTCCCTAATTTGCTCCACTGACCTCCACTCCCTGCATCCAACTTGCCACGCACCCCTCCCTCCAACGCCATCCCCATGGGCAAGGCAGGTGACCATTACATATCGCGAGTTCAATGTAAGCTGATCGAGCTAGTGAAAATTTGCATAAATTATTTTACCCCGTATGCCATCATTCATTCAGTGCTTTGTATATTCTCACCTGTGAACCCATCTGCATCTTGCTGCTCCTGATCGCATGGGAAGAAGCGTCTGTGCGAATGCCCCAAGCGGCCAGGAGCGATGAGAAGCAGTTACGTTCGCAGGCTGCGCGTATTCATAACTTAAAATGTATCCTTGCTTCTAAAGCACTTTGTAAACATAACAGTCTTAAGAACATAAAATGTCCAAAATTATTAAGTAATAAATTCTAGCAAGTAATGGCTACCCAGAAGCAACAGAATTACTCATCTTTAGGAAGACTTTGGAAGAGAAGCTATTTTCCTTAGCATTCTCAATTTAATGCAGCACTGCAGCTTTGAATTTTAGGTAGTAGTCAGTCTAAGCAAAGAATTTTACTTTTCGAGTTTCAAAATCCAATTTGATGGTCACATTTGTCTTGTTCAATAAGTTTTTCAAAATGGATTGTTCTCATAAATTAGTAGTTCGAATGTTATGGCAAGTTATGGCCCAATATAGGATTCAGTGCTAATTCTGAAAGTAAAAGGGGTTGCCATATGTATATGTACTTTTGGAATTTTTTATTCAATTTTAATTTTGTCTGTTATCATTGCATCTTATTTCTTGCTTGTTTTCATGTTTCATTAGCAAAAAGTCCCAGAATTGTTTCCCAGCCATGGAGTATTCAAAAAAGTTGTAACTGAATTTGGTCATGCTTTCAATACAAAGGTATGGCACAGTGTTCTTACCAGGATTTTCTGCAATGGGGTCCACAGGACCCATAGAGAAGCTAAAAGGGGGTAATTTTATTCCAGCAAATACCCCAAACAAACTTATAGATAATAAATGTTCTGGGTGCTTTCGAAAGAGGCCATAACCAATCAAGTTTTGGCTTATATTATAGAGAAATGTATGTTTGTATGTTCTTTTCTTTCTTTCTTTCTTTGTTTCTTTCCTTTTTTTTTTCTTTTTTTTTTTTTTTTTGCTTCTTTGCAACCTTGGGACCCCTTGGCCTTATAATAGTGCGGCATTCCCCGAAAAAGTGATGCAATGCCGCAATGCCGCGATCTGGTAAGAACACTTGCGGCACCTTATGAGATGTCCAACGTGAAATGACCACCTCAGTTTTTTTTATGAGAGCAAACAAATACGAACTAAAGAGACAAAAGAACGGCTATAAAAATCTCAAAGTTCCACCAGACATGCAATATTTAACCAATATATTCCATTTTGCCGTGTGTCTGTTCAGTTATAGATCACAGATGATGTCAAAATGTGGTAAGAACAAAAAGGTGGCACACGAGCCGCAGGCGAGTGTGTCACTGATGTTCTGACCACATTTTGACGTCTTCTGTGATCTATAAGTGAACAGACACACGGCAAAAGGGAATCTGTTTGTTAAATATTGCATTTCTGGTGGAACTTTGAGATTTTTATAGCCGTTATTTTGTCTCTTTAGTTCGTATTTGTTTGCTCTCAGAAAAAAAACTGAGGTGGTCAATTCACGTTGGACATCTCATAAGGTCATCTCACTTGCTCAATCCAGAATAATCTCGCAAACATTTTCAAAATTGTGCGCCATGTTGGACAAAACAAAGCAAACAAGTTTTTCTATGACGTCAGCCGTACATCTGTACTCTGATAGATCATAGGCAAAGACCAATCACAGAGCGCGTAATATTCAGTTCATTGTATAAAGATTTATTGATCACCTGTCACAAAATCAAATTTGATGAATTAATTGTAAACCACTCTATCCATGTAATTCTTCACTTTATCCCCAAATTACTTATGTTTTGTTTTGCTCTGTATAATCTTTTTATCCAATTTTTAGTTGTATATCTGGTGGCATTTGGCAATATATTATAACAGAAATTAGGGAACCAAAATTTCGATATTTCCACGGGACGGTGTCTCTTTGACCTTTAACTCCCCGAGTCAATTAAGGAGACATGTACATGTAATGTTGTTCTAACTTTTGAGTCTTTTGACGAAATCCTATGGTGTGACCATTCAAATGAAACCTCTTCAGCAGTACTTTTGCATGGTACCATTTGTTCTAACTTTTGAGTCTGTTAATGAAATCCTATGGTGTGACCATTCAAATGAAACCTCTTCAGCAGTACTTTTGCATGGTACCATTTGTTCTAACTTTTGAGTCTTTTGACGAAATCCTATGGTGTGACCATTCAAATGAAACCTCTTCAGCAATTTTTTTGCATGGTACAATTTGTTTTTCAATATTTTGCGAAATGAAATTTGGGATTTTTCTTGAATTTCGATTTTTGGCGCTATTGGCGGTTAAAGGATTAAGACAAACTGGTTGAAAGTTCCAGGTATAAAGGTATAGCTCACAGAATACCCATTCAAACCATTTGACTCCCAGTCATGCCACTAAGTTTACACCTTAATGCACCTTAATTAAGTTTCAAAGGTTTGGCATTTTATTTTGAAATTATGTCTTAAAAGTCTTTCACCTAATTTTTCTAGACAGGTTGGCTAGCCAGCAGAGTGGAGTACACCAAGATGGCATCAGATGAGCTTAGAATCGTTCTTACACATTTTGGAGCTGTAAGTACAGTGCATGTACAGTGCTCTGACAATATCGGTCACGTTAATTTTTTGTTGGAACGGTGTCTGCTTTCTTCCCCTTCTTCTTCCTTCAATGTCGATGTTCAAGATGCCAGAGTGAAAAAAATATGCGAACGCGACATTGGGGAGAAAGGAGCAACATTGGGGGGAGAGGAGCTACATTGGGGAGAGAGGAGTAACATTGGGGAGAGAGGAGCAACATTGGGGAGAGAGGAGCAATATTGGGGAGAGAGGAGCAACATTGGGGGAGAGGAGGAACATTGGGAGGAGAGGAGCTACATTGGGGAGAGAGGAGCAACATTGGGGAGAGAGGAGCAACATTGGGGAGAGAGGAGCAACATTGGGGGAAGAGGAGCTACATTGGGGAGAGAGGAGCAACATTGGGAGGAGAGGAGCAACATTGGGGGGAGAGGAGCTACATTGGGGAGAGAGGAGTAACATTGGGGAGAGAGGAGCAACATTGGGGAGAGAGGAGCAACATTGGGGGAAGAGGAGCTACATTGGGGAGAGAGGAGCAACATTGGGGAGAGAGGAGCAACATTGGGAGGAGAGGAGCAACATTGGGGAGAGAGGAGCAACATTGGGAGAGAGGAGCAACATTGGGGAGAGAGGAGCTACATTGGGGGAGAGGAGCTACATTGGGGAGAGAGGGAGCAACATTGGGAGGAGAGGAGCAACATTGGGAGGAGAGGAGCAACATTGGGGGAAGAGGAGCTACATTGGGGGAAGAGGAGCTACATTGGGGGAGAGGAGCTACATTGGGAGGAGAGGAGCAACATTGGGGAGAGAGGAGCAACATTGGGGGAGAGGAGCAACACTGGGAGGAGAGGAGCAACATTGGGGAGAGAGGAGCTACATTGGGAGGAGAGGAGCAACACTGGGAGGAGAGGACCAACATTGGGGAGAGAGGAGCAACATTGGGGAGAGAGGAGCAACACTGGGAGGAGAGGAGCAACATTGGGGGAGAGGAGCAACACTGGGAGGAGAGGAGCAACATTGGGGAGAGAGGAGCTACATTGGGGGAGAGGAGCAACACTGGGAGGAGAGGACCAACATTGGGGAGAGAGGAGCAACATTGGGGAGAGAGGAGCAACATTGGGGGAAGAGGAGCAACATTGGGGGAGAGGAGCAACATTGGGGGGAGAGGAGCAACTTTGGGGGAAGAGGAGCAACATTGGGGGAGAGGAGCAACATTGGGGAGAGAGGAGCAACATTAGGGAGAGAGGAGCAACATTGGGGGAAGAGGAGCTACATTGGGGAGAGAGGAGCAACATTGGGAGGAGAGGAGCGACATTGGGGAAAGAGGAGCAACATTGGGGGGAGAGGAGCAACATTGGGGGGAGAGGAAATGATCCACACATGCTCTACATTTCTGAACTGACAAATCTGGACTTTTCATGATATGTTTCAACTAATTCTGTCTTGTATTGCAGATTTTGTGACTGGTGAGATATTTCCTAGAAGATATACATTGTATCAAGTGTTTCATCATGTATCCAAACACCTCGAAGTCGCTAAAAAATAACTTGGCTGCACCTCGTTTAAATTCACTTCTCGGTGTTTTCGTGTCCTGATGAAACACCCTTTGTCATGTTTGGCATGTTAGATTTACATTTTTTTTAATTGTAATGTAGGATATGTTGGTGAGGACATGTTACAGCCCAGACGTCCCAAGTTATCAAGTAGGTATTGATGTAACATTTAATTTTTTTTCCATGAAATACGCAAGTTTGTGTTATTATATACTTAAATTACACTCTTTTTATAAGAACTTTTTTTATAAGAACGTTAAGGTTGGGATTGGCCAAAATTTTAAGAATGTACTAATAACATACAAGGCTGAGATTTTGTTAAGAAGGTCTTTAATCTGTCCTCATATTTTTTACACTAAGCTAACTAAGAATAAAATAGAGTTTAATAATTTAAATGGTCACAGTAATTAAATACAGTCCAACTGAGCCCAAAATATTTCAATTTTTACAACATCACTGGTCGTTTTCCATTTTGAAATAACAAATTAATATGTATTAAAAACAATTGGGAAATTGGTAGTACATGCATTGGTCATTTTTTATTTCTTTTCATTGAGAACTATGATTTACTGAAATACTTTGTACAATTGTTAAGAACGTTTTCAGGATCCAATCGCCAAAAAAATTAAAATATTTAGTCCCGGCTCAGCGTCAACTCAACTGGCTTTGCTATGGTAACTGCCATTGCTTGGAAACCCTACACTTATAAAGCTTGCAATACTAGCACTTCCATTCGGTCTGTTGTAACATTAACCATACGCTACTACAACACTAATAATTAACCTAAATTAAGATTTTGTAAATCCCAGTCCCAATAAGATGTTTTTTGTAATATTCGTAATATAATGTAAGCACATGTAAATATTCCTTTTTAATGCGAAAATGTGGTGATTAAACATTATTACTATTATTATAATAAAAGTCTACAATGCTACAACGCTACGGTGCATTGTAATGTTAATATGCTGCATTAATAAAATTCTTTGATGTGACATTAACAATATGCTGCGCTACTAAAATCTACGACGCTACGGTGCTACGGTCCAATGGAAAGAAATCACTAATTTCCATACAGAAAATAACCAATAGAAAATTTACAGCATTTTATAGACTTGTAGAAAAAAATCTTTTAAGCAATGACAGTGTATGAATAGTCTTTGAGCTTGTACTTTTAGAAATTACTACATGTAGTATAAAATCAACCACATTGTGGTACATGAAAGTTTTTAACACTGTGCTTCCTGTAGAGACGTGTCCAAGTTTTTGACAGCAACGGACATCCTAAAGGAGGAAGGGTAAGGTTTGCATTCATCATCATAGTAATTGTAAATTAATACATGATTGGATCTGCACCTGTGACAGCTGGATGGGGCTGTTCTTTGTCCCCCAGGGAGAAAACGGAATGGGAACCAGGAGAGAGGGTGGGTGCTGGGACCATTAGAAAAGTTATAGTTGGGGGGGGGGGGGGGGATTTATCAACTTACATTATTTTTTTTCCTCGTATACAGTATAATGTTTGCATACAACATTTGATAGGCGCATGCGAGCTGCTTTAACACCTTTTAGCAACCTGATGATCGCCACAAAGCGCAAAACTCAAGTTACTATTTTGTAACCTCACATCGTGTTCAAAAGCGTAGACACATGTAAACATAGCAATTTTATCTTCACTGTGAAGAGTGAAGATATCATTGTCTTCTCAATGCTGCCATGTTTTTAATTATTTGAGTTAAATACTCGAAGACAAATTTCATATATCCATTACCCATGTATTATCTTCTATTTTTATTTAATAATTCTCTTATCATAGTACATCAATATGTAATCTAGATAGCGTTTTAGAATATTTTAACAATGTTATACCTTTAATAATTATAATCTGTTATCATAGTATATCAATTGTGCAATCTAGATAGTGTTTTAGAATATTTTAACAATGTTATACCTTTAATAATTATAATCTGTTATCATAGTATATCAATTGTGCAATCTAGATAGTGTTTTAGAATATTTTAACAATGTTATACCTTTAATAATTATAATCTGTTATCATAGTATATCAATTGTGCAATCTAGATAGTGTTTTAGAATATTTTAACAATGTTATACCTTTAATAATTATAATCTCTTATTATAGTATATCAATTGTGTAATCTAGTAAGTGTTTTAGAATATTTTAACAATGTTATACCTTTAATAATCAGATAATCTCTTATTATAGTATATCATGTAATCTATAGCGCTAGTAAGTGTTTTAGAATATTAAATTTTTACAATGTCATATACCTTCAATAATCTGTTATTATAGTATATCAATTGTGTAATCTAGTTGGTGTTTTAGAATATTTTAACAGTTATACCTTTAATAATTATAATCTCTTATTATAGTACAGTAAAACCTGTATTAAGCGGACACCCTCGGGACCCTCGCTAGTGTCCACTTAATAGAGGGGTCCGCTAAATACAGGTTTGTTTTACAATTAATATGGGGAAAAAATTTGGGGACCCAAGCAGCTAGTGTCCGCCTAATAGAGGGTGTCTGCTCAATATGGGTTCTGCTTAATACAGGTTTCACTGTATATCAATTGTGTAATCTTGTAAGTGTTTTAGAATATTTTAACGTTATTCCTTTACTAATTATCTCTTATTATGTTATGTAAATTATGTAATCTAGTCAGCGCTTTGGAATTAATAGTTTTTAGCACTATATTATTATTATTATTATTATTATTATTATTATTATTATTATTATTATTATTATTATTTACAGGTATCTTAAGATTTTTTTGTAGTTTTTAGTTCACAGTTAATTTCTTATAATTGTTAATTGTACTTCAGTATGTGTCTTTTTTTTACTGGCATTCAAGAAAGGACTAATTTTTTTTTCGTATTCTTTATCCCGCAGGAAATACACCATAACATTGCTGGACCTCTGTGTTTCTCTGGAGATGTAGTCAAAAGAAATATCCTCCTTCCTGAGGTATTTAAAATGCTACTTTGATCAAAATTTTGCTGTTACTTTTGGAAAGTAGAAGTGCTGAATACTTTCCATGCCAAATTTTAAGTTTAAATTCCAACAGGAAGACCAGTTATTTCATACGTACATGTAAAGTTCAGCGTCGGGATCCCGCCAAAAAGGTACTTGCTTCAAATGGCCAAATCAATTGGATGACGTCATTTGACGTCATATGACATCATATGACATCATCCAATCAACACAAAAAAGGCTGCTTCCCGGGGTCTGTTTTACTGTGTGGAATGGCTGATGTCAAATAGACAAGGCCTTTTTTATCATAGTGGTTCTAGGACACGCTTTACAGCGAAGATGTTTTTGTATAAAACATGCAAGAAGATATTCGCACGTGAAGCCATTTTCTAGAATTATTGCAGGCTTGAATTTTGTGAACTAATTTATGGCGGACAGGGTTTTGATGGTTTTAAGTAAGCTTATAATTATCGTTCTAAATTATAGCGATTTGTGTAATTATGAACCCATTCAATAAATTGAAGAAAAATAACAATAGTTTTCTACATGTGTAATAATTCTTCTGTGTTTTTTGTAATTATTGTAATCAGGATTTCATCTATACCCAAAAGAAGGCACTGGGCAACATTATAAACCTAATTGCAAACGCCAATTACAATATCACCCCCAAAACTTCTTTGCACATTCGTGTTACTTTAATTTAAGTTTCAGTGTCGGGTGTTAATTTTATTGTTAATTTTTCTAGGTGGAACGAGGTGATTACATTATTCTTCATGACTGTGGTGCTAATTCACTGGCTTTGTTTTCCCGACATTGCAGTCGCCAAGCACCTTCTGTCATAGGTGGGTAACATTGAGTTTTTGGCACAACATAATTTGTTTTTCTATCAGGTGAAGCTTTGTTGTGTAGGAAAACACAATTTAAGTAAATTTTTTTGCAAAAATAAATGAAAATTTATCATTTCATGCCAATGCCAATCCGTGACAGCATTTTTATTTATATACTTTGTGACCTAAAATGTAATGACAATAGTATTATTTGTTGTTTTAGGTTATCGAGTGCAACAGGATGGCAAAGTCAACTTTGAAATACTCAAAGTATGTGTTAACTACATGTAACATTCTGTGTTTTGCAACATAAAATAGTTACCAAACCATTAATCCTCACTCTGTTGAATGGCTACTCATAATGATTTTTCTTTCTCTCTGTTCTTTCTTAGGAAGCTGAAACCATGGAAGACCTTCTAACATTTTGGCGAGGTTTGTACTGTGATGGTCATCTTCTGTCGGGTTTACCCTCGGGTTGTTCTGGCGAGTTTCTTAGCTTCTGCTTTACTTTGAGATTGGTCCAAGTATTTTATAATTCTAATTGCTGCCACAAATCTCGACCCCCCCCCCTCCCCCCCCCCTCCCCCCTCCCCCCCCCCCCTTTTTTTCCTTACCACCATTCTGGTATACTCTGCTTCTCCCCTGCAGTGTTCCTGTATATCCCACCCTTCCCCTGCCAGTATTCTGTTATACCTTACTTTTCCCTTACTACTGTATTTGTATAACCCACCCCTACCCTACCACTGTTCTACAATAACCTCACTCCACCTCTGTCAGTGTTTTTGTACTCCCCACTACAAACCTGTATTAAGCAGACACCTTGGGGAATGCTCCAGTGTCCGGTTAAATTGGGTTCCCATAGAAAACGTCATAATTGATGCCAAATCAAATCGTTGCGAGTAATCGTTAACTTAAACAGTACGTTTCTGTTCATTTCTTTTATTGAAAGTGAAAAACTGTTCAAATTATTATGTAGAAAGATTATATTTCGCACAACCAAGCAAGAAAAATGAGTCAGTTTTAACAATCAAAATACATCAAGACAATTCTCCTATTTCCCTTTAGTTTAAGAACGTGAAGGAGTGGGGCCTACATTAATTTGAACAAATTCGTTATCACTTTAGTTTCTGCAACTACGAGAAATTTTCCTTGTCTTCACTGGCTTGAATAAGTGTCCAATAGAAACAACCATTCCAGTCAACTTTTAGGTGTCTGCGTCCGCTTTATTGAGGTGTCCGTTTAATACGATATCCTTTAAAGTAAATGAGGGAACAAAATTTTGGAACTTTAGCTACTGTCCGCCTAATAGAGATTTAACTGTAAATACAGATTTAACTGTACTCCTTTACCAATGTAGTCCCCCCTCCCAACCCGGTGTGTTTAGTAAAACGCTTGTGGTTGAACAGTTTAAAAAGAAATTCTTTTTTTTTTTAATTTTACAGGTAGAAAACCTAAAATGACAGACCATTAAGAACCTTTCAGAAAGAGTGGCACATTTTTAAGTTTGTATTAGTGAGCCAGTACAAAAGATAAGTCGTGCGAGTATGTTTGCATGTGAAGTACTGAAATAACGGGGGATTATAGGTCTATTAAATGGCAACGATTTAAAGAAGAAATCTGTTGATCTAGACGCTAAGCTTAGCTTACAAATATTCGTCCAGGTCAAAAAAAAAAAAAAAAAACAGACAAAACGTAAATCCCTTGATGGGATGTGAAACTCTTTTTAGGTAGAACTCATAGAGTTTTATATACCCGATAAAATATATTAAATGAAGTCAAATAAACTTACTTTGTGGAAATAAGCTTATTGATTTCTCATCTAAATTTGAGGGAGTACTCCCATATCCGGCCTTAACAGTGAACGAATAAATACATTTATGCTGGGAAACCGGTTGATGAACAGTTTGTTTAAGAGAAGAGAGAAGGGAAAAAAATTAATAAAGAAAGGGGAACCATGGGCTTCTGGGACACAAAGCTCTGTTTTCCGAGTTTAACCCGAAGTTGGTAATTAAACGTTTCTTGGTTATTTCTTGGTGTTGCGGTCTGACTATTGTCCGTTAGCTCAGTATTGTGTAGTGGTGTTGCTATTGTTAATTGTCCTTTGCATATTTTGTGTTACGTCATTTGGTTATCGCACCATCCGTAACACCAAGAAACGGCCATTTTTTTCATTTCACTTTAAAGAAACATTGATCGCAATTTTAAAGTAACAAAATGTATATTTAATTTCTCACTAAATCTCGGTTTTTACATTATTCAACAAAGGAAAAAGTTCTGATAAACAACTTAGTAACCTTTAACACAACAACAGAAAACGTACATGTAGCATTTACGTTTTTCGATCAAGTGAATATGTGCCTATCTTTCTTCTACGAACAAAAATATTAAGTTTTTTTTATAGAAAAATAGGAAAAGGAAAGGCGTATAACCATTTTGAATATAGGTTTCCTATAATATTGCTATATTTGGTAATAACAGAAATTCATACGGGTTTCTAGCAGTAAGTAAAAGTTATTGACCTGGAGCGAGGAAATATATCACATATCCCCGAGGGACAGGTCAATAACATGCTTATTTTTCACTTTGTGAGGTTTTCTTAGGCCCGGTTCAAACGTCGAACTTAACATGTGCCGAACCTAATACCTATTTAGGTCGACCCAAACTATTAAGTTCGACTGTTGATTCAGACGGTCGAACTTTACATGTGCCGAACCTAATTCGTGGCGAAGAGAAATATCATTCTTACCGCTTAAAATAGGGAAATAAACCGAAAAAAGTAAAATTCACCAAGCCTGGAAATTCTTGTTTTGATTTTAGTGTGCTTTGTGTTCTGTTATGGCAAGGAGACAGTTGAGGAGATCGTGATCGTGATATTTGGACAAAATAAAGTAACGCCATAAATTTTAAAATACATTTCGATCTCTTTATGGATATAAAGAAAAGCAACTTTTTAGAAGACCGATTTAAGCTGTCCAGTTTCAGTCTAAAAATCGACAACGTGAATGCTGGTAACTGTCGTCACGCTTCTGTGAGTTCTGTCTGCAAAGGCGCGAAACCCACTAAATAGCCAATCAGAAGCGCGGTTATATTTACTGAATACGTTAGCATAATTTATGCATTAGGTTCGGCACATGTGAAGTTCGACGTATGAATCGAAGTCGATCTTTTGCCGTTCTATTCGACAAGCTCAGTCGAATAGAACGGCAGAGTCGACCCAAATACAAAAGTGTCGTTCCTAATTGATTCATACGTCGAACTTTACATGTGCCGAACCTAATTATTAGGTTCGGCACATGTAAAGTTCGACGTTTGAACCGGGCCTTAAACAAAGAAACTGTTAATTTTTTGGAAAGTAACATTTCAAATGCAAAAAGCATGATTCCTTAAGACCGCATTGGGATCACGGCACATGACGAAGCGAGACGGTAAACATGTTTTGCTTTTGCCAAATTTGCATTGCGCACGTTGCTTCGTTATGAGTAGAAGGAGGGAGATAGAGAAGAAAATGTATGAAAAGTATTCGTGGTCTCGCCATGGCCCAAATGCTCGCCCTCATCTTTCGAAGATCAATGGAGTGGATGTCGGTGTGATTTCCAAGGGAAACCGGCGGAAAAATATTCAGGTTCAAGCGTAAACTAAGGCGTCATACACTATTGAAGACCCGAAACCTAAATCGCGGTAAGATACTATCGAATAATGTTATCAATATTTCCCTTTTTGGTCGCGACCCGGCAAGTTAATGTAGGAATATGATTGATGAAGTGTTCTTTTTATGTAAACAAAAAAATATTGACTGATGATAGTGTGTTTTCCTTGTTAAGCCCTATTTTTAACCCGTGAATATACGCGCATGCGTAATGAACGGGATATCGGTAACGGCGACAGATATGCAAATGAGTCACTCACTCGCTCACTCCTTCCATTAGCTGTAAACTTAGTGACGTAATGCTTTGTTACGAATGCGTTTTGTAACAAGAACAGCGTGAATCCAGCGATAAAAATAACTAAATTGGTGTAAACGAATCTAAACAACAATAAGCTTAAAGATGTTTCGCATTTGGAGTCTTTAATGCAACGTTAAAATCGATCTAAAAGGAATTTTCAACTGAGACATGCGTTTTGATGGTTATCTACGTTTAAGTAATAAAATTTATCTTGTCTCAAGTCAGTGGTCACGGTGGTCGAGTGGTGTAAAGCGCGGACGTACAGCCGAAAGGCCCAGGTTCGAATCACGCTCGGGCTTTTTTTTTTTCTTTTTTTTTTTTTTTTCCTTTTTTTTTTCTTTCTTCTTCGGACTGAACATTATGAAAGTGATGTACTGTATTTTTATTTTTTGCGTTTGTCAAAAATCCTTACGTTTAATTTTAAACAAAATATTGAACCGTGACAGAGTGAAAACATAAGCTTACCGCAATATTGCGATACGCTAGCATTTCATATTCACGGGTTGGCTCTAATGAGCCTTTGATTTTCTTCCCGTTTGTGCTATTCTGTTATTAGGGGACTAAGTCGAGGGGAATATGTCGGGGGGAATATGCTGAGGGGAATGTTAATATTGTTTCAGCTCCGCACTGCCCTGTTAAGCAGAGCCGCCACCAGCTTTTCAGACAGTTAATAATGGTCAGGGGTTATTGAATAAGAGTCACTATCTCATTTTCTTTGTTAATTTAAGGTTGACATCAAAAGTCAGCATTGATTCAAACTAATTGGTATATTTGATACTTATGGTGGCAACATTGCCCAACCTATCAACCTCTAGTGACGTAATAAGTCACATGTTGCATTGTCGAGAGGAAGATTCCTATTCTGCCACTAATTTTGCTAGATGTTGAACGTGCTCCCGAGAACTGTGTAAGACATCTTCCATGTCCGAGTATTTTTCAATCTCCGATTCAAGAAACTCACTCGGCTCATACTTCTCATCACAGTCACTCTCAGAATCCGAATCAGACACATTGTGCCATTCAGTAGACTCCTTTTCAATCAGTAACTTAGTTATAAAATGAACGTGATCTGGGCAAGTTTCCAACTCTGAGAAATTTTCTATGGTCTCCAAGTCCAGTTCATATTCATCGTCGGAGTCACCTTCTGGATCTGAATCTGAGCCGTCAGCCAAATAACAAGCAGGATCTATAGGCGGTACAAGTTGGAGTTGTTCCATAATCAGCTGATCTCTTGATTTTAAAGTTGCCTCTTGTCCTATCACCTCAGAAGTTAGTGTCTGTCCGGTCGCTGTAAATTCTCTGACATTTGGCTCACCTTCAGAGCCCTCATTGTTAAGTCTAGATTCCACTGCAGGATTGTATTCTAGTATTGCACTACAGTCGATGATTGGTTTTGGCGCTAGTGGCACCTTTGGCTCTACATTGGGTTGTGCGGCTCGCTGCGCCAACGGTCGTTGCATTTATGATTGCATAGCTGGCTGTGTCATTTGTTGCATTACTGGTTGCGTCCATAGCACGAATGGTTGCATCACTGATTGCCAAGCTGGTTGCATCACTGGCTGCGTCACTGGTTGCATCACTGATTGCATACCTTGATGCATAACTTGTCGTGTGACTGATTGCATCATGTGTTACTCAGCAGGCATTGCCTTAATTGGCAAAACTGTCTCTCAAAACATTCCAACTATAGATACCAATGGTCTCTTGGTATCCACCAGCTCCCTGAATGGACTTGCTACTGACCTGTCTATTTGAAGTTGTTGTTCACTGATCTCCATTTCCTCATGTTGTGATAACGTATTGGCTGCTGTTGATCTTCTCATTCCAGCTGCTAATGCATTCCACTTCAGATTCTCTTGTTGTCCAAAAGGCGCTGCCATTTCAAAGGATTGTTGGTTTGTTTCCATTTCCTCTTCCTCTGAATGTGAGGGTGTGATCGGTACTGTCTGTTTTTCCACCTCCATTTCCTCTTCGGAAGGTTGAAATGTGAAGGGCGCAGCCAAAAATGACGGCAGAGAAAATGAAAAGAACTTCCATACTGAAGTTTGCTCTTGAACAGTTTCATTTCCTCTTTTTCTAACTCTGCGTGAGAACTTGCGCTTGCTGGCTCTACTTGTGCGTTAAAGATTGAAGATTGCATTCGCGGGAGTCTGCAGCATATAGGAAGCTCCCGTCACTGCACTTGGTTCTTGGCATACTTCCATTTCCTCTGGCCGTGTAATACTTAAGGGATTATCCACACTTTCACCCACCTCCATCAACTCAGTCTGCTTCACTGCAGATCCATGCAACTGTTGTGTTGCTGGTTGGGCTATTCGCCTGTCTGAGTCCAGTACAGTTGGTTCATACTTAAAGCCGGTCCCTGTATTATCATCAGCTTTCCTTTTAATGTTCTTTCTTGGTCTTTCCATAAAAGCTGTGGCATTCAGTATGTTCGTCAACTCGAACGGCTTTTGCATGACTTCGGAACTCTCGGAAATACCATGTTAAATCCACATTGCGAAAAGAAGGACTTAGAAGCGTGCACATTGGTGGAGGTCGTTGCTGACTCGGTGTTTCGCCGTTTTGCCCGAGAGACTGTACGTTTGGCCACTTCCTGTATTTCACCCTAAGACTTGTTGTCACTGCTACGGAGACTAGACGTCACTGATTCTTCACTGACTTTAGCAGGCATTACCAAGTTTGAAAGCCCAACTCTTGGAGATCTGATTTCTTGAACATTTACTTTAGCACGGGCGACCACATTCACATAAGAGGGCAGAATCAACTTTGGCATGGCTTTCTCGTTACTGTTGACAGCAACTGATGTTGTTACTGGCAAATCCACATGGGTAGCTGCCGCAATCTTTTTTTGCTTCTTCTTTCCACCCACGTTCGCACTGACGGGTTCATCCACATTGGAGGGCAATAACCGATGACAACGATTCTTTGACCTTTCCCTTGCCTTTTGTCGATACTTTCGCTTGCCTCTCTCCAGGTCCTGGCAAATGCACGTGGCCAACAATCGGTGAGGCATTCAACTGTACCTACTCTTTTTTGCTGGCCAATGTTGCGTCGCTGGAACTTATTGGTCTGCGCATGAAGGTTGGCACCAGTTCGTTTTGGTGCAGGTTGCTTGTCATTTTTGTTCGTTGGATTCTGCAACACATCTGAGAACTGCGAAAAACGACGTTGCTCTGATGTGGGATAAATGCCTTCTGTCTTGACTGGTGAAGAATTTGTAATGCAAGACTGGTCCGCTACAGTTTCAGTTGTTGACACCGCTTGATGCTCCTCATGAACGCAAGCAGTTTTGTCTCTTTTCGGGTCTTTACTGATATTTGACGAAGCGCGAGTTATTTCATGAGAAGTATTTTAATGGATTTTTAATCCTGTCCACGTTGTGTCTTTCCTGAATACCGTCCCCAAAGAGAGCGTGTCGTTCTTGGATCACCTTTCTCTGTCCTATAAAAATTGCTTTTACTTGAAATACATTCATCAACCATCACCTGCTTCGTGACATTAACTAAAACTCTACAATTATGTGCCTCGTGCGTGTTAATCTTCTTCTTTTATTTGCAAGGCGGCTTGTTCTTCATGTTTTCGCTTGTTGTTTTCAGTCGGCGACTCTCAATATTTCCAGATGTAACAGGTACTATACCATTGCCGCAGATGCGTACTGTTATTGTAGGCTCTGTTCGTGGCATGGCCGTCGTGTTAGCGTTGAAAAACTGGAATTTGCGTAAAGGGCGATTTAGACGGTACGATTTTGCCTACGATTATCGCATGCGACACGCTTACGCCATGACAACACGAATCGCGTCGTGTAAATCAACCTACAACATCCTTACGACAGACGCACACAACACGAAAAATGTCGTAGGATTTTAAAACATGTTTTAAAACTCTACGACAATCGCAGCCGAGAACAATAAAAAGATGACGTTTTAGTGACAAAAATTTACTGAGAAGGAGGAGGGTGGAAGTCGTGGTGTTGCGTCAAAATGGGAAACTCGGAGTCGGAGGAAGTTGTTTCGGTACAAGTTTAAAATGCCTGTAAATCCGATAAATCCAAGGGTAAACCCAAGGTATCTTTTTCTCAAGAAGAGACAGAACGCCTCATATCATTGTGGAGTGAGGAGGAGGTGTTGTTCAATTGTAAACACAGACTATTTCAAGACCGATCCACGACAAATGCCATCAAACGCATCTTGTTGGCTTTGGATAAACAAATACTTGCGATAGTTTAATTCGTTTAATTCGTCTTCAAAAAGTAGTTCCTTTGTCAACTGCCGGAACACCCCTTTCTCCCATCTTCGCTGTAACCATTTCTTCTCCCTAACTTCTCGTACCCTTCGCCGTTTTCTTCTTCTCTTGCATAAAACAGCCACAGCCATAGCCAACACGATTTACGTGTCGGCCATTTTGGCAACATTGTATGCGATTTTGTGATGTCGAAAGTGAAAATGTCGTACGCGTGTAAATGGTGGTAAGTCATGGCGTAAGCGTGTCGCATGCGATAATCGTAGGCAAAATCGTGCCGTCTAAATCGCCCTTAACGCAAGCGCAAAGCGTCTTTGCCATCCATTCAAACACTTTCACCCAATTACTGCGATAGAAGGAATAGCCATAGCGATAATAATAAGCAGATTGTGAAAGAAACATTTTAAGATTTCCTTTTTTAAATTTATCCGTGTAGGACTATCTGAACAAATTTGTTCTTTAATTCAGTAGCGTGAATTCACAAATAAATTGAGCTCACAGGGTAAATACTGACTTCCTGAAATATGTCAGTAAAACAAAAGCCATATAGATCTCAGTGTAGTGTTCACAACCGTTTTTTTTTTTCCAAACTTCATTCGTCAGTTATGATTTGTTCGCGCCATGATTCGCGGGTCATGATTCGCCCGTCGTGATTCGCCCGTCTTGTTTTGCGCATTGTTAAAAAATGGTAAAGGAAATTCACAGATCCTTTTCCGTTTTGGGTGCTGCTATTTCAGGAAGTACGTATTTAGTCTTTGAGCTCATTTGTTGGGAATTTATTCATCACTGTCTTGTCATAAAAGGCGAACCAAAACTGTTGACTCTAAGGGGCACAGTGCAGTAACTTCGCGGTATGACCAGTACCTTACGCATGTAAATTGCCATATTACCCGTGGAATGGCAGCCATGGACAGCTGTTTCGTCCTTGTTAGGGCTCATCAGCATTGCATAGCCGCAGGTAACGAAAGACTCGATAGTTTTCCTAATGTTAAACAACCCTGGTTTTTGCTGAAGCGGTGAAGCACCACCGGCCAAGAGGGCCGGGAAAAGGTATAAAACATTTTCAACAATCAATACATTTGTTATAAAATACATTTAGAGATTTCCGATATTCAGGTACTGACAGCAGTTTCGCACTTACAGTACCAAGCAACACTACCGAATTGAAGCATCTTGTCGCCTGTCTTTCTGAGGCCGGCATTACGCAAAAATGCCAGTCTCTCAAAAAATATCATAAATATTATGTTAAAGCAGGTCATAACAAAGCCCTCAAAACTTATAATTCATTAATATGTCGTTGAGACGATATGTTATTTCGAAGGCAGCAATCCGTATCAATATCCGTAAAAACAACAACAAAATAAAGGCAGAGCTCACACAAGTCCGACTGCCGTCTATGCTACAAAGAAAAAACGCTTATATTCCATCTTATCCATGTGTTTCGTCTTGGCGCACTGTTTTATTGCCAACAAAAACAATCAAATGTAAATAGGAAATCTATATAATTATAGCTCGTAGCACCAATCCAATCCTGAGCATAAGTGAGGTCCAGGGGGGGTTAGAGTGTTTGTTGGAGGGGACTCGAAGGGGGAGGCAAATCTTTCTCAGGCGATAAAAGCAAGTGAAGGTAACCAAAACCCTCTCACCGAAAATTTGGACGATGGCAATCAGATAACTTACAGGAAATAGAGATTTTCGATTTACAGGTGCAAACAGTAATTTCACACTAAAAGTACAAAGCAGTAATACAGACACGAGGTAACGTACTTCAATCTATAATATTGAGTTTGTCTGAGGCAAAAAGTTCGAATAGCAGTCTTTAGGATAA
This sequence comes from Cladopsammia gracilis, assembly GCA_022457155.1. Taxonomy (NCBI): domain Eukaryota; kingdom Metazoa; phylum Cnidaria; class Anthozoa; order Scleractinia; family Dendrophylliidae; genus Cladopsammia; species Cladopsammia gracilis. Next base: position 576,811 of record JAJGOT010000438.1, on the reverse strand, counting down.
GTTACCTCATAAAAATGTAATTATATGTCGTTGAAACCATAATTTATTCCGAAGGCAGCAATCTCCATCATGATTGTATGGTGTTTTCCCTCACGTGACTGGCGGCCATATTGGAGTGCTAAAACAATAGGAAACGTTTGAATAAGAATAAAGCTAAAGTCGTTTAGGACACCAATATGACCGCTATTTCATTGTTTTGGGACACCAATATGGTCACCGTAACTTGACGTCACGAGCACATAAAAACAACATAAAGGGCAGTGAGAGTTCCAAAATGCCCTCAGTTATCCCACAGAAAAATAAGGAGCACCCAACCAATCGTTTTGGCGGAAAGCTGTTCGGAAGGCCTCGATAGCTGTTCGGAGGGCCTCAAAAGCTGTTCGGAAGGCCTCGATAGCTATTCGAAGGGCCTCAAAAGCTGTTCGGAAGGCCTCGAAAGCTGTTCGGAGGGCCTCCAAAGCTGTTCGGAAGGGTCCAAAGCTGTTCGGAAGGCCTCCAAAGCTGTTCGGAAGGCCTACAAAGCTGTTCGGAAGGCTTCGAAAGCTGTTCGGAAGGTCTCGTAAGCTGTTCGGAAGGCCTCGAAAGCTGCTCGGAAGGCCTCGAAAGCTGTTCGGAAGGTCTCGATAGCTGTTCGGAAGGCCTACAAAGCTGTTCGGAAGGCCTCGAATTGAAAATTACATTTCGTAACATCGAAAAATTTAACGCCTTTTACACTGTAATTAGTTTACGGAGCGATAAAAATGTCGTTTTGAGTATGAATTAAGAGCAGCTGGGATTTTCGGAAACGTGAAAAGCAGGTAGTAAATTCACCGAATAAGATTTCTTTTCCTGGAATTTTCTGCTGCTGAAATATTCATCTAAAGTAAACAAAAAGATCAAACTGCATGTATTTGCTTTCAGAGAGTTTATTTCAAAGGGACTAAAATTTTAAAGCAGTACAACGTCATTAAAATCGTTGTCCTTAACATTCCTCGCTGGGTGACCCTGAAAATGCTCTTTTCGGGTCTTTCGTGATATTTGACGAAGCGCGAATTATTTCATGAGAAGTATTTTCTTGTTTTGGCCTACTTGCCCTCAATTGAAAGACAGCTGCGTGTATGCGGGAGATAAACGCTGCCACTATCGATTTCAATGCTGTAACTGCACTTGTAATAAGATCATATAATACACGAATTGCCCTCCATAGCAGCCTGAAGATAACATCCTTGATTACTTTTTTGTTTTCACAAAGTGAATGCATTGCTTCCAGGACAACAACCATCATTGCATTTGCGACAGCCATCAAGATACAAAAACATTGGTTGATTCTCCGACTTGTCTCAATGTTTGCTAACTGCGCCCTAACATAACAACAAACCGGCTTCATTGAGCCCATCACAAAAACCACCATTGCATTAGCTACGGCCATCAAGATAGAAGAACAATGTTTGATTCTCTGATTCCTGTCGAAGTTTGCGAGCTGAGCCTTAACTTCACTACAAATCGGCTGCATTGCGCCCAGCACAAAAATCACCATTGCATTAGCAACAAACATCAAAATCCTATTACAATGAAAATTGTTGCTTCTCGCCGAGGTCTCGCTGTTTGACGACTGCCCCATAACCTCCTCCAATTCCTTTGTAGCCGACTCGGAAACACTCTCGTTAGTCTCGCAGTAGTCTTGCCGTTGGTGGTCACTTGCAGGAGTAACCGCTTCCGCATCAAGATTGACAGACCACAGTCGCACAGAATGTTGTGCCGAACTTGCAACTTTCTTTTGTGGTTTCACCTGGAAAATATGGTTGAGTTGATAATGATGATTTTTCAGTTCCCGGCTAACATTCGTATTCCAAACATCAGAATATAGTCTCTTTGAAGTGCATGTCGCGGAATTCGAGCTTGGAGCAGATTTGCCGTCCGTTTTATGAAAAAGGTCTTTTCTTACAACTTGTTGCTTTAATGTATTTTTAATCCTGTCCACATTGTATCTTTCCTTGTTGTAATTGCTTGTTTTCCGATTCTTAACATCAGAATACTGTCCCCAAAGAAAGCTTGTCGTTCTTGGGGCGCCTTTCTCTGTCCTATGAAAATTATTTTTACTTGAAATACATTCATCAATCATCACCTGCTTCGTGACATTAACTGAAACTCTCCAATTATGCGCCTCGTTTGTCTTAATCTTCTTTTCTTTGTAAGGCTTCTTGTTCTTCATGTTTTCGCTTGTTGTTTTCACTCGGCGACTCTCGATATTTCCAGATGTAACAGGTACTGAACCATTGCCGCGGATGCGTACTGTTACTGTAGGCTCTGTTCGCGGTACAGTCGCCGTGTTAGCATTGAAAAACTGGAATATGCGTCGAACGCAAGCACATAGCGTCTTTGCCATCCATTCCAACGCTTTCACCACAATCACTAAGATAGAAGGAATAACCATAGCGATAATAATTAGCAGATTGCGAAAGAAACATTTTACGTTTTCCATCTTTAAATTTATCCGTGTAGGACTATCTGAACAAATTTGTTCTTTAATTTGTTTCGTTTGTGACAAAATTCTATTTCAACTGTTTCGTCACTTGCGCGTTTATGCACGCGCCATTCAACGCGTGCGCTTCAGACTTCATTCGTCAGTTATGATTTGCTCGCGCCATGATTCGCGTGTCATGATTCGCCCGTCATGTTTTGCGCATTATGCAGATTTAGCAAAGACAACGTGACGTGAAAGAGGACGCGACGGTGCGCGGAATAGCCTGGACCCGACTTCCGGTGCTCACGTCAACGTTGTCGAGTCAAGGTCGCGTCACTTTCACGACGGCATTTATATTGTTTTCACGTCGCAAAGACAACACCGAAGTTTGGGGATTTTTGCAAGTGAAAAAGGTAAGAGAATTTATCTCAATGATCGAAATATTATTTTTTTGATGTATTTTCTATGACTTTCTTTGGGAGCTGCCAAAAAGCAGCGCAGAAAGTTGCGACATTTCGGCGATGTTTTGATCGAGTGGGTTTTCTAGCATTCCAGGCTCTCGGTTTTAATATTTTATTGGTTTTCTATCGTCATTTTGTCATTTTTTTTTAATCAAAACTGTACTAGTGTATTGTACTATTGCACGTTTTTGGACGGTCGGAAAAACAGTAAAATCAGTGCAACTTGTGGTGGATTATATGTTTATTTATTTCTTGTTTTTTTTTTTTTTAACAACAAACAACAACAACAAACAAAAGTTTATTAGACATATTAAACTTAAATACAGTTGCCCTGCCGCAAATTAGCAAAAACGCTATTCGAGGTAGGGAAAAGTAATGTAATTAAAAATAATGAAAGTAAGACAATATAACAATACAGAAGCTGATCTGTAGAGTTACAGATTATTTTACGCACGCTCAATGCGATATCTTGCAAGCTATTGCTTTTTTTTTTTTTTTTGCTTTTACTCTACAAGACGTTCGTGATGGAGGCAACTGGTAGCGATTCCGAGAAAACATACCTAAACCCATTTTTTTTTTACCATGGCGAACTGATAAAAAAAAAGAAAACAGTAATTTTCAGTATATAAATAAAGTTTATAAAACTGAACAGCACTAAGTCCATTTTCTTCAAGTGAATTCACGACGAGAGCAACCTTTTTATAAACAGCAATATGAAAATGACTTCCAATTCTAATTTGCTTCTTCGAATTTTCCCATGATCGTACAATAGCTAAACTTTTGTAAACTTCATCTCACTTGGATGCTGCTTCGGCAGCTGCTTAAAATGAGCAAAGACATAAATGAAATTTCGGAACGTCGCGAAGCGGCTGCTAAATCACTTCAAAATCGACAACACAACGCCGTTCTCAACCTAGTCTCTCTCGGTTATTACCCCTGCGCGCGCCGTTGTCCGTGACGTCACGCTGTCTTTGCTAAATCTGCCTATTGTTAAAAATGGTAAAGGAATTTGACAGATCCTTTTCCGTTTTGGATGCTGCTATTTCAGGAAGTAAGCATTTACATTTTATTTTGAGCTCATTTGATGGGCATTTTCTTCACCATTGTCTTGTCATAAACGGGGAGGGGGTATGTGAAAGGAAAACTGTTGACTCTAAGCGGCACACTGCAGTAACTTCGCGGTATGACCAGTACCTTACGCATGCAAACTGCCATATTACCCGTGGAGTGGCAGCCATGGACAGCTGTTTCGTCCTTGTTAGGACTCATCAGCATGGCATAGCCGCAGGCAACGAAGGACTCGATAGTTTTCCCAATGTTAAACAACCCTGGTTTCTGCTGAAGCGGTGTAGCCCCACCGGAAAAGAGGGCCGAGAAAGGTATAAAAACATTTTCAACAACCAATACATTTGCCAAAAAATACATTTAGAGATTTCCGATATTCAGGTACAAACAGCAATTTGGCACTTATAGTACCAAGCAATAGTGCCAACATTCTGACAGTATTAAAAATTGAAGCATCTTGTCGCCAGTCTTTCTGAGACAAAAATGTCAGTCTTTCAAAAAATATCCTAAATAACTTGTTAAAGCAGGTCATAACAAAGCCCTCAAAACTTATAATTCATTAATATGTCGTTGAGACGATATGTTATTTCGAAGGCAGCAATCCGTATCAATATCCGTAAAAACAACAGAACAAAATAAAGGCAGAGCTCCCACAAGTCCGACTGCCGTCTATGGTGTAAAGAAAAAACGCTTATATTCCATCTTATCCATGTGTTTCGTCTTGGCGCACTGTTTTATTGCCAACAAAAATTAGTCAAATGTAAATAGAAAATCTGTATTATAGCTCCTAGCACTAATCTAATCCTGGGCATAAGCACCATAAGTGAGGTCCAGGGGTTTGGAGTGTTTGTTGGAGGGGGGGGGGGGGATCGAAAGGGGCAGGCAAATTTTTCTAAGGCGATACAAGCAAGCGAAGGTAGCCAAAACCCTTTCACCGAATATTTGGTCGATGGCAATCGGATAACTTACAGTAAATAGAGATTTTCGATTTACAGGTGCAAACAGAAATTTCACACTAAAAGTGCCAAGTAATAATGCAGACACGCGGTAGCATGCTTTAATCTATCATTTCGAGTTTGTCTGAGGCAAAAATTGCGAATGGTAGTCTAATAATACTTCTTAAGATACCTCATAAAAATGTGATTATATGTCGTTGAAACGATGATTTATTCCGAAGGCAGCAATCCCTATCATAGTTGTATAAAGTGTTTTCAATCACGCGACCGGCGTCAATATTGGAGTGCCAAAACAATAGGTAACATTTGAATAAGAATAAAGCTAAAGTCGTTTTGGACACCAATATGGCCGCATTGACGTCACGAACACATGAAAACAGCACAGCAAAAAATAAAAGGCAGTGAGAGTTCCAAAATGCCCTCAGTTATGCCGTCTAGAGTACCCAACCAATCGTTTCGGCGCAAAGCTGTTCGGAAGGCCTCAAAAGCTGTTCGGAAGTCCTCGAAAGTTGTTCGGAAGGCCTCGAAAGCTGTTTGGAAGGTCTCGTAAGCTGTTCGAAAGGCCTCGACAGTTAATTGGAAGGACTCGAAAGTTGTTCGGAAGGCCTCGAAAGCTGTTTGGATGGCCGCGAAAGTTGTTCGGAAGGCCTCGAAGGCTGTTCGGAATTCCTCGAAAGCTGTTCGGAAGGCCTCGAAAGCTGTTCGGAAGGCCTCGAAAGCTGTTCGGAAGGCCTCGAAAGCTATTCGGAAGGCCTCGAAAGCTTTTCGGAAGGCCTCGTAACATCGAAAATTTAACGTCTTTAGTTTTCGGAGTGATAAAAACGTCGTTTTGAGTATGAATTGAGATCAGCTAGGATTTTCGGAAAGGTGAAAAGCAGGTAGTAAATCCACCGAATAAGATTTCTTTCCCTGGAATCAGTTTTCTACTGCTGAAATATTCGTCTAAAATAATAAAAAAAGATAAAACTGTATTTGCTTTCACATAGTTTATTTCAAAGGGACTAAAATTGCATGAAAAAACAAACAAACAGTACAACGCCATTCAAATCGTTTTCCTTAACATTCCCGCTTGGTGACCCTGAAAATGCTTACGTTCCACGTGATCCTATTTCTCTGATCGGTGTTGGCCCACTTTTTGATTACTAATAAAAAACAGTCCAATGTGAAATGCAAATTAGTGTGATATTATTAGTGCCCAGTTCTATAAATCGGAAATCTCTAATAGCATCTGAACGTGCAGTGGAAGACCAAAAGTTCGGCAAATCCGCAGAGTGCGGTGAGTACAAAGGAATCGGTGATCCTGTAACAGGGACTTTTGGGGTGAACGTCAGGTCACCTGCTACATGTGGTTATCATGGGTTACGTAACCCTTCATTCGGGGTGTTACATGGTATCACTAACCCTTCATTCGGAGTGTTACATGCGCCCTTTTTATTGATCCATCACAATAAAGATACATGAAGGTTGTGGTTATTCTCACAAGACACTCAGTAAATAGCTATAAAATAATAACTATAAATATAAAAGGTGGGAAAAAAAACTAACACTGAAATAGAAAAATAACAGACCCTAGGTACAACAGCTATAAATATATGACTGAGCTAATGAGTGAAAAACTTCAACGCGAGGTCATATAATAAGACCCGAATCTTTACATAATTTGAAAATACGAATAGGAAATTTTTTCCCTATTCATTGGGTATTTAATTTTCAGGGCGAAGAGGCGGACGTAGGACGCGAATGAACAAAAATGCGAACTTCGCTGTGTATACACTCAAACGCCCGCGCTAAAGGCTGGTTTTCACTAGCGCATAAGCACAAGCATAAGCATAAGCATAAGAGATCCAGAAGCAAGTGAGAACTCCCACGACATAAGCATAAGCATAAGCACAAGAAAAACGAACACGTTCCATTCTTCTTGTGCTTATGCTATGCTTGTGTCACGTTTATGTCAAGTGAGAACGGGGATGAAATAAGCACAAGCATAAGCACAAGGCGGTCAACCAAATCATCCGCCATCTTTGATTCAGATCTCACAGCCGAGAAAAGCTGGTATCGAGAATTTCGTTGATACTGCGCTTGCGTATGTCTTTATGCTTATGTTCTGGCGTTCTCGCTTGCTTTTCGGCCGATTATGCTTATGCTTATGCTTGTGCTTATGCGCTAGTGAAAACCAGCCTTAATGAACCAATTGTGTGTACATACCATGTAACAACCCGAATGAAGGGTTACGTACATAGCATGTAACACTCCGAATGAAGGGTTACGTAACCATGATAAATGCATTTCTCTCCGTTACCTGACAGAGTCTGTGCGCCAGCACAGCTTGGGGCGGAGTCTTTAATATTCATTACTTCGCGTGTATATATTGAGCTCTTGGGTTGCTCAAGACTTTTCACGGTAAAACCTGTGCTACCGAGAGCGAGGATTCTGCAAGGAATGCAGTATGGAAAGACAACCTCAAGGTAAGAAACGAAATTCAGTTTTTGTAAAAGACAGTTGATTTCTATTTACCTCCGCTTGTCACATTCACATTTCGGAGAGGAGAAATGGGGGTTTGTTTATGGCTAATGGCGGCTATACCAGCATAGTCGGCAGTTGTTAAAGTGAAACCAACAGCTACGAAATCGGTGAAAACTTTAATTCCAAACGTAAACAAACATTTTGTATAGTGATAAGAAAAGACGGGATAAGAACTGGCATGAAATGCTATTAGCAAGCAACAGTTTAGTATTCGCCAAGTGAGCCGTTATTTCAATGACACCAGTGCGCATATGTAAATTGATAGGTAAGCAAGTGGATTCAGCGATGCAAGCTGCTTACTGATTGCTACTCGTTCTCTGTTTCCCCACGCTTTTCCGATCAATACAATGGCGCAAGCCTGGGGTTGAGGCAGGATGGAGATGTCTTTAATTTTTTTTTTCTATACCAGAAAATCTCCGAGCATAATGATCAGAGTAACTCGTACATGTTAGCCATGAACCAGTTTGGGGATCTTTCTCAAGAAGAACATCGTAGACGACGCACCATCTATATGGGGTCTCTCCAGAACCACTCGGCTTTCAGCGAGAGAAGCTCGATTATCTTACCGACTTCAGTGGACTGGAGAGATCAAGGATACGTTACTCCAGTTAAAAACGAAGGTGAATACCTTAATTAACCTTGATACGAGATAATAAAAGACAGCACTTCCATGTATAAATGAAACTGATCTAAATGCCACAAAATAACGATTTGCAAAGATTGATCCAATCAGCTGCAATCATAGTAGCCCGGAGACGAAGTACATCTTCGAGATGAATTATTCATCCGAGAATAATTGAGCAGTTTTCAATTGAGTGTCGTAAAACCAAAACCAAAGTAATATTATTACTCTGACCAATCACAGCAGTCGTAAACAATCCAATGAACCAATCAGAGGTCGAAGCAATTACATGTCGGCGGCGCCAACCACGGGGAAACGCGTGCGAGCAAGTCACGATTGGGTTTGGTTTTATTTCTGATTGGTCAAGAAAGTGGCGAGAGATTTTTTAGCCAATCACAAAACGTAGCAATGCAAAACCAAAGTAATTGTGTAATTACTTTTGATACTCAATTGAAAACTGCTCTAACTTGTTAGACTCTTGTGAGTGATATCCGATTCATCTAGCCGCGCGTTTTGTACAAATGCAACCAGATGAATGAACAAGAACTCTGCGAGTACTATAATCGGGCTGTTAAGGATATCTTCACTCCTTTTACTTCAAACTCTTCGAACTCTTCAAGAGAACTAACTTCAGTCAATACACACCATTCCTGTATGATCTCTACTATGTGAATCAAACACTTTGAATACACCATCGTTTGTCTCAAAAATATCAACTGTTTAAATTATTATTGTCAAAATAAATGACTTATAATTATCACGTTACAACGATTTAAAAGCCTCAAACAAAGTTAAACAACTCCCTTCTATTATACGGTCATTTAAATAAAGTACATTTCCATAATAACTTTCACTATACTCTAATAAAACTCTCCCATACAAACAACATCAGGAACTTCAGTTAACATAAGGCATTCTTTTTGTGTTAAATTAGAAAGATAAGTATAGTACTCATTACCAAAATTCGTAATTTCAACAAGATCTGACGCACATGTTATCATGCGACTAAAATTATACAATATAGCTGTTAAACTCATCGCTACACACTGACAACCCGCATTAGAACCAAAAACACTATTTCCTTGGCTATAAGGAGCACAGTCAAATAGTTTTAGACGAATCTACACCAAGTGGACCAGGATTGTTTTGTGTTGTTTTGTTTGGGACAAATGCATTGATATAAGACTCCAAGTCATACCAAGGGTAAGACACACAAAACCCCTTCCCCCCCTCCCCCCCCCCCCCTTCCTCGCGCTCCCTTCGCGTTCTCGCGCGCCTCAATTCTCCCCCTTCCCCTTCAAACGCTTGCCACGCAGGCTACTGTACTGAGCCGTTAGAAACGAAGCATATAGAACCAAGCGGTAAAGTGGTCCATGGCCAAAAAAGGCAGGTTTCAATGATGGTGAAAAGAAATGATAATCTGTCCATTGCGGCTCCACTGAAAGGATACGTTTATTAATGCTGTTTATGCGGCCGCAGGTAGTAATAGAAGAGTTTACCCGTTGGACGAATACTCGAAAGTAAGCAGCTCTCTAATTTATCCAATTGCAGCCTATATACTCTCCAAACTTTAAAATATATAATCAGTATCCCTCAGAATATAGACTCAAAGACAGGATTTTTGCTCAAAAACAAATTCGCGTTGTCATCTTCGTCATCTATCTATTTATAGTAATAATACAAAGCAATATAGAATATACTTCGGAGCCAATCAGCACTCACAAATATCCATCTTGCGGTCTCTCGCGAACAGTTCGTATCAACGATGATTTGCCGAAAGTTCCCGATGAAAAACGAAAACCTCGGCTGCCCATTCGATCTCTTTGAAGTTATCTTTAAAATATAAAAAAAATAGACCTAATTTGCTTCGTTTTAACCTGTTTTGAATTTGTAAATATAGAAATCAAATCAATTTCAAAATCATTCAAACTCTTGAACAAGAAAGATACTTTCGTTTGGGAAAACGTGTAGGTGACTTGACCTCTTTGTTTATGCTAAATGAACGTGATCATGCCTTGAAGCTCCGCATGATTTTACGCATAACAAATTATAACGCAATGCAGTTTCATTCTTTCCTTCGTCGCTTTCGTAACAGAAAAGGAAAATCGTCCTCCAAACAAGAAATTTAATCACTTCTTAGTTATTTCAAATTATTGCTTTATGGCATTAAATAATATGATGTTTGTTTTAGTGTTTGCCTTTGCGATTAATCGGAAATAATTTCCAGTTTCGTTTCCGTCCGGTTCATTACCATTTCTCTAACCAAAATGCAAAATGGCTAGTGAAAGCCAAAATCTATTAGCCAAAACTGAATTTTTAATAGACTATATTTACTTCTCACTTCTTTCCATTGGCCGGAAAAGCAGATTTATACATGTTGCGACCCGAATAAGGTGAGAATCGTTTATTCATAACTCTCGATCACGTGGGTCACCGATGACAGATATATAAAGCATCACCGTAACAGTACCCTGTAAAACGCGAGATATGTCTAAACCAAAATAGAATTCAGAACTTTCTAGACAGCACAAAATTCAAAGACTTTTCAAGACCTTATAAAGGAATTTAAGGACTTTTCAAGGATGTATGGAATTCAAGGACTTTTCCGGCAAGGACTCCCTCTAAAATTCAAGGACTTTTCAAGACTGTGCGAAACCTGTTAGCGAAAACTCTATCTTCTGGTCTTTGTTTCATCGGCTTTTATTTCGCGTACCGATTGCATGTACATTGTTATGTAACACTATTCCGTGCGGAGAACTGATTTACGGACAAACGTAAAGAAAATTCAAAAGCTTTGATTCCTAGCGCCTCTATAGTCCTCAAATTCCCATTTCGCGCCATTTTGTATCTCCCGTAAGTTAAACATTAACTTACAGGAGTATATAGGGGTCTAAGATGCATTCTTTCTTGCATTTTTGTTGCATTTTTGTTAGATACTATTAATAGACTTTTTACTGAATCTGTGGGGACATTTTGGTTGCATTTGTCGCATTTTTGTTAGATACTATTAATAGAGTATTTGATATGAGAGTGTTGTAGCATATTTTTGAAAGAGCTTAAGCGAGGGCACGTTTGTGGGGGTGAAGCTAGTTTCTTTGAACCGTTTATGCGGTTAATTTCACTCATGATATTGAGAGAACGGATGTCTGTATTTAGGGTTCCATTTAATTTGTGTGGATGTATTAATAGCTTGGTTTGTAGAGGTCTGAAAGGTGTTCACAAAGGGTTTGCAGAAAGCTTGCAAGATTTGACAAGGGTTTGTCACGGGTTTGCAAATGGTTTGCGGGTGTTTGCAAAGAGTTTGCTAAGTGTTTGAGCACAGTTTGCACAAGTTTTGTCAAGGTTTTGAAGAGTTTATGACGGGTTCCGTCAAAATCTCTTAAAGCCACAATGAAAAAGTTTAGGAAAATGAAAATTTCTGTGTTTTTTAATTTAAGGATATAGTGATGATATCTGTCTACTTTTGCTAATAGAATATTGTCATATTTTTGTGGATGAAGATACGATGAAACAGAAATATTGATGTGAAAGAGAAACAAGCTGGAAAGTCTGCTAATCGTGCTGTAAGGACGAAATGTTGCTGTTTATCCGGGGGCACCCAACGAACAATCTTTGGTAAAATGTATTATTTTACTCAAATAAATTAAAATAAATGATCGATATAAAAGCATTTCCAGGTGTTCTTCTACGTTGCTGGGGAAAATATATCTGTCCCTTTTTCCCAGCATAACACATAGGGAAATTCCCAGCCAGCTGGATAAAAAATGTCTGTTTTCCAGCCAGCAATTTAAAAAAATGAATAAATGAAAAAACAATTATAATAATAAGTTACCAAAAGGGGCTTGGGAACTAATGAAACATTAATCGAAGACTATTTGAAGGTTTTTGTTTATTTTTTTTTTTGTAGATTCCAACTGCCGTCACGAACTTACCCAGTTCGGGTATCTCTTAGTACTCCTTAAATTTGTTAATATGAAGCTGAACCCTTTTAAGCCCCAAAGTGTCCTCCGATTTTCTTCGATCCAGTCTCTTTTCGATCTGCTCAGGTTAGCCAGCACAGTTGTTCTTGCGACTCCTTTCTCAAGTCAACCACCGCAAAAATGGTAATTAAAAAAAATATGTGCAGAATATTTTGCCAGCCAGCAAGAATTCCGCTGGGGAACAGATAAAGTGAGGAACAGATTCGTTGGGTGCCCCTGTTTATCTGAAAGAAGATCAGAGAAACGAAATTGTTTTCTGTCAAAAATAGGAGTGAAATCTAATAGTAGTGTGCACAGAAAACAACATAGCTTATCCACATGGCTTGGTTTCCTTTGTTCTCGTAGGGGATTATCTAGAGTAATCCCCGCTAATTATCAACTGTCTGAAAAGCTGGTGGCGGCTTTTGATTGTTACAGGGGAGTGCGGGGCTGAAACAATAGCAAAACAATGGAATATATTCACCTCAACAGACTCAACATATTCCCCCGACATATTCCCCTGACATATTCCCCTGACATATTCCCCTGACGTATTCCCCTCTCAACACCCAAAGTTGCAAACAAAAATAACAGCAAAGCAAGAAAAATTTGTCACCAACTTTAAGCATTCTTACATTTTGAACACAACCGAGCAATTTGTTAAATTGAACGCGGACGATGATCGTTCCGAAATACTGGATTACTGGATTATACTTACTGCTGCGATATCTTGACATTGCTTAGCATCTTCGAACAACACCTCAGTCACTTCTGCAACGCTAAACTGCGTGTTATCATAAGCACCTCGAGGTTGTTCAGTCGCGAGCTACTCGTCTAGCTTACTGCTTACATTTAATGAACCACTGAAACTGTTCCGAGTAAGAAACAAGTTGTCTGCTTTGTCACTCATGTCTTCTGATCTTGGAGTAAATAAAGCTCAGACACGACGCAAAACATGTTTGTTCTGTACGAAATTACCACGTCGAAATCCCAGTGCGTATGTTCAGCATTTTTATTCTATTGTTCTCCACACATACAAAGGCATTCCGATATATGCATTGCACAAAAGCGTTTGTTTGTCATTGGGCAGTCAACCTCGCCCATGTGGAATATAAGCCGGTTATTTTTAGGCACCTCGTGGATACGTGATTTATTCACCTCGGGCTTCGCCCTCGGTGAATAAATCACGTATCCCCTCGTTGCCTAAGAATAACCCTTACAAAACAACAACAAGAATTGTTGAATTTCGGAGAAGCCCGCCAAACGTCGCAGGCAAATAAGGACCCAATAAGCCGATTTTTCTGCAAAACAGCTTGACGAGCCACTCGACAACGACCGCAACAACAAGCAGCCAGACGCTATTTGCCGGTGCAAATATTCGCGAAATTACAGCATGCAATTGTCAGTTTTTTCATGGCCCTGTCACTTTTGTTCAAGAGAATAAGCCAAAGAAATGTCGAGTGGTGAAGATGACGAGGACATTGAATGACAGCTTATAAAGACTTCATACACGCGGGATGCTCGGTCCGTACAAGAAAGACCGAGGGCGATATTCTCTCAGTTTGACCCTCGCGCTTGGTTAATAAGAAGTAAATACCATGATTAATTATGTTTTATAACTTTTGCACGTCTTCTTTTAAAGTCGATGGAGCGCAGTGGTTTGTTTAAATTCTCCTGGGGGTACGGCTTTCACCTGCTTTTTATTCACGAACTCCAGCATGAAATCATAAGAAATTGGATCTGGGGTGCTTACCATTAAGCCAAGAAAACCGGTATTTTCGGTTGGAAAGCAAATTGTAAGGTTGATTTTCCGAGAATTCCGGTTGGAACAAGTGGACAACCTTCAGATGTTGTCCCGCGATTCCGGTTGGGACGATTCGACTGGAATTTTCCTTACCATTTGAATTTAGAAAAAAATAAAATCGCTAAATCGAGTTAACGGTCTGGGTACCAGGTCGGAGAAATGGAAAATTTAAATGGTAAGTGCAATCTCGTCGGTTGGTCAGTAAATTTGGAAAATCGCTAACCATTATGTAACGGTTATCCCAACCGGTTTTTTCCTACGAATGGTAAGCACCCCTGGTCTACGGGCTTTAGACTGGCTTTTTTGGAGTTCTTGTACCTAAGGGGAGACACATCCTTGTGACCCTCGCTAGTGTTCGCTTATATTCCACATGGCTTGGTTTCCTTTGTTCTCGTAGGGGATTATCTAGAGTAATCCCCGCTAATTATCAACTGTCTGAAAAGCTGGTGGCGGCTTTTGATTGTTACAGGGGAGTGCGGGGCTGAAACAATAGCAAAACAAATATATTCACCTCAACATATTCCCCCGACATATTCCCCCGACATATTCCCCTGACATATTCCCCTGACATATTCCCCTCTCAACACCCAAAGTTGCAAACAAAAATAACAGCAAAGCAAGAAAAAATTGTCACCAACTTTAAGGATTCTTACATTTTGAACACAACCGAGCAATTTGTTAAATTGAACACAGGCGATGATCGTTCCGAAATACTGGATTACTGGATTCTACTTACTGCTGCGATATCTTGACATTGCTTGGCATGTTCGAACAACACCTCAGTCACTTCTGCGACGCTAAACTGCGCGTTATCATAAGCACCTCGAGGTTGTTCAGTCGCGAGCTCCTCGTCTAGCTTTACTGCTTACATTTAACGAACCACTGAAAGTGTTCCGAGTAAGAAACAAGTCGTCTCCTGAGTCACTCATGTCTTCTGATCTTGGAGTAAATAAAGCTCAGACACGACGCAAAACATGTTTGTTCTGTACGAATTTACCACGTCGAAATCCCAGTGCGTCGTTCAGCATTTTTATTCTATTGTTCTCCACACATACAAAGGCATTCCGATATATGCATTGCACAAAAGCGTTTGTTTGTCATTGGGCAGTCAACCTCGCCCATGTGGAATATAAGCCGGTTATTTTTAGGCAACGAGGGGATACGTGATTTATTCACCGAGGGCGAACCCTTACTTATTTTCCACCTAGCTCGGTTTTCTTTGTACTTTTCAGGGGAATATATCACATAAATCCGTGTCTGAAAAGCTGGGTGCGGCTTTGATTGTAACAGGGGAGAGACGGGGGCTGAAAACAATAGCTGATAACAATAGCAAAACAAAGGATTATATATTCCCCTCAACATATTCCCCCCAACATATTCCCCTCGACATATTCCCCCCAACATATTCCCCTCGACATATTCCCCTCGACTTATTCCCCTCGACTTATTCCCCTCATAATAGAATAACACAAACGGGAAGACAAAATAGGGCGTAACAAGGAAAACGCTCTAGCATCGGTCAATATTTTTTGTTTACAAAAAAAGACAACTTCATCAATTATATTCCTACGTAATTAACTTGCCGGTCGCGTCCAAAAAGCGAAATGTTAATAACATTATTCGTTGGTATCGTACCTCGATTCAGGTTTCGGGTCTTCAATAATGTATGACGCCTCGTTTTACGCTTGAACCTGAATATGTTTCTGCCGCTTTCCCTTGGAAAACACACCGCAACCACTCCATTGATCTTCGAAAGATGAAGGCGGGCAGTTGGGCCATGGCGAGACCACGAGTACTGTTCATACATTTTCTTCTCTCTCTCTCTCCTTCTACTCGCTCTTAACGAAGCAACGTGCTCAATGCAAATTTGACAAAAGCAAAACATGTTTACCGTCTCGCTTCGTAATGTGCCGTGTTCCCAATGCGGCCTTGCGGAATCATGCTTTTTTGCATTTGAATTGAACGAAATCTTACTCTCCGAAAAATTAATAGTTTCTTTGTTTTAGAAAACCTCACAAGGTGGAAAATAAGCATGTTATTGACCAGTCCCTCGGGGATATGTGATATATTCCCCTCGTGGCGATCCCTCGGGCTACGCCCTCGGGTACGCCACGAGGGGAATATATCACATATCCCCTCGCTCCTGGTCAATAACCCTTACTTATCGTTTATTGGTTATCGATTATTTGAGATTGTTTTTGCTTTGCCTGAATGTTGAACAGATTATTGGCGAGTGTTTCGCAAACGTTTTCTTGAAAATTTTAACTTTTAAGATGTTTTTAGTGAGGTCATGTGAAGCGAATAATTTCTCTAAATTCAGATTGGGTTGCTTTCTGAAATATGTACATTTGTAAACTCAGGAAGTTATTATCAGGTTACGGGTGACTCTTAACACAAGGTGAAGAAAAGATTAGAAATTAGGTTACAGTATATTTGTTCTGTTTTAAGAAAATTGAAATTAAGAGAAAATAAAGTTTCCAAAGATGTGATGAGAAAATATCGATGAATAATAACTGGTTTTGGCGGTAATTTATTTCAAATGAAAGCTTTTTCTAACAGCTGGGTAAAACAGACCAATGGAAGTTGAATAGTTGTGATGGGGCACGTGTCAGAGCATTTTTTTTGGTCATAGATTGTTATAAATTAGAAGAAATGCTAGATGTTTTGTAGTGATATTAGAATAAAGCGATGAATGTTTTTCTTAATTCGCAATTTTAACTCAGGAAGTTATCAGGTTAAGGGTGACTCTTGACACAAGGTAAAAAAAGATTAGAAATTAGAGGTATGTTTTGTTCTGTTTTAAAATAAATTGAAATTAAGAGAAAATAAAGTTTTCAAAGATGTGATGAGAAAATATCCATGAATAATAAGTGGTTTTGGAGATAATATATTTCAAATGAAAGCTTTTTCAAAGAGCTGGGTAAAACAGTGTAGACGATGCAATTTAAATGTTATCACGTGGAAAAAGTGTCGTTTTTAACAAACCAATGGAAGTTGTGAGGACCAAAAAAGACATTTCAGTTGAGTCAGTTGTATTATTCTGTAAGTTTGAAATCATTTTCATTTTGGTTGCCGTTTAATATAGATCATGGATTGAAATCATAAAGTTTCGTTCGGATTTTATTGACTGATAATCGAAAAATAATTACGTGCCAGAATCCGTGACGCTAGGTGACAGAGGTCGGGAATGTCGGTGACGCAAATATTTGTCGGAGAATTACTGACTATCTATTTAGATCAAGGGGCCGGTCGCACTGGGCGGAAAAACATTTGTAGGCTCAACCAAATTATTAGGAAATTTTTGCTTTAACAAATTTTTGGCGTTGATCAACGGTCGCACTGAGAAATAAAAACATGACAAAAATGTATATTTACAACCGGAAACGTCAATCAAATTGTTTGTTCTGTAGTATTCATTTCAGCTATTCAGTTGTTAATGTTATATTTTTTTTTCAGGTTGCAGTTGTCAATGATGAATTAGAGCTGACAAAGTCTTTTCAATTTGTGAAGATTTTAAGATCCAAAATGAATGTTTTGACGAACAAGATCTCGTCTTGTTTTCTGCCATCCGCTGCTTTATGAGACGGGATTTAAACAGAATCCTTGGCTATTTTGAAGTACCTATTCCCACCTATGCACCGAGTGAATTTTCGAGTTATCTTCGAATGACTAGAGGCACATGTGAGATCTTGTGCAGAGAAATAACTTGAAGGATTCCATGTGGGAATACGAGAGATAGGCAGCCTATTCCTCCAGTAAAATAACTGCTGAGAATGGCGTTTATTTGGGAAATATATCCAAAATTGGCACTGTGAACGCGAATTTCAATGTCCTTACTTTGAAATTCAAATATCCTCCACATCACTCAACGGAACCCACGAATTGAATCTGTCATCATACCCTTTCCATTTAACGAGAGCTTCTTCATTCTCTTCATCTCGTTCCAACACTTCTTCAATACGGAAAACTTCTTGCTTAGTGCGGTGCAGTTCTTGTGCATAGAATGAACCTGTTATTTTTTCCCCCAACAAATCAACTAATTTATATGTGACTGGATTTGTATGAATCACTTTATCAACTGTGAATATCTCTTCTGTCCAGTTTGGAGTGAATCCTTTATCGAAAACTTGTTTTTTGTACTTTGTGATTCTAACTTTATCCCCAACTTTGAACTTAGGGATACCTCGTTTGGCATAAAGTGAGTCCTCATAAAGATTTGCGAAAACTTGCCGCTCATTCTTTTTCAAACTAGCTTCCATTGGCGTCATGCCTATGCTTGAATGTTTTGTTTTATTATATTTATCCAGTATCTTTTCCAGCTGGTCAAAATAAACTGTGTTATTCCTAGCACTAAACATTTTCCAGACCCGGTCTTTAATCGTTCTATTCCAACGTTCAACCACAGCTGATTTCTCCTCATTTTCCGTTGAATACAGTTCTACTTCATTTTCACTCATCAGAGATTTCACAGTCTTATTCCAAAACTCTTTCCCTTTGTCCACCCAAATTTTCTGCGGTTTTCTATCTTTGAAGATGCCCTCAAACGCTTCAGCAACTGATTGTCCTTGCTTGTTCTTCAAAGGCCGAATCCATCCAAACTTTGAGAAGATATCAATAACCATCGACAAATATCGAATGTCTTCATTCCATTCAGCATATTTCCCCATTTCAACTAAATCTGCTGCCCAAATCTGGTCAATTCCTTTAACAAAGACTTTTCGCTTTGGAAACTTTCTTCTGACTGGCTTGTGTAACTCATTTGCTAGATTTTGAGCCCAGTCATCACTCAAAATCTCTTCCCGTTTTTTGGCACACCTAACCCAAGTTTTTGTTTCGTGTTGATTATGAATCTTGCCGTTTGGCCCCATTTAAGCATTTCACCATAGGGAATCTTATCCAATGCAGCAACCATTTGCCTATCACAATCACCTTTGTTTGTTTTTCCACTTTTAGTTCGGTCGTAACAAATGTCGTGATAAGCAGAAATTTCATCCACTTTGTTGAAAGGCTTTTCTATCCATTGCAATACTTCTCCTGTTTCAGGATCATATTTCAGTTGGTCTTTCAAAGGATTGTAAGGTCCCATATATTTGTACTTGCCTGGAGTGAATCCAGCTTTTGGCCTTGGTAGTTTCCCTATCAATGCGTGGACATCTATGGCTTGGTCTGATTTGCGTTGATAATTGATCCAGTGCTTTTGATGCCACAACCTGTATCAATGGAGTCAACTTCTGCAAACCATAATCCAGTATATTTTTTTGCGTTTTTTTATTTCGCAGCAATTCACTTGCCCCGAATCTTCCCATTTCAACTCTTTTCTTTCCTAACCAGGGTATAGCGTATAAAGCTAGGTCGCTCAAGCCCCCACCTTGTGAGGGCCGACTCAGTTTCCCTTCACAAATTTTGTCTTTTTAATTCCGCAGGAAGCGCAGTGACAGAAAAACATCTTTCTTCCATTTTTTTGCAGTGAAATACCCAGATGGTTCCACACACTCAGTCACGCGTTTGTCTTTCACACAGTATGACTCCATTTTCATTCGAAATATTCTTTCATGAACGTTTCATTTTTCATGGGGTCTTTCAAATCAAACACAGCTAGACAATCATAGAAAGATCTCTTGTGAATCTCATTCAAGAAATACAAACAATAATAACCGCATCTGACTGACTCCAAGGCTTGAATGGGGTGTCCTCCATTGAAAATACACGGCTTCTTCAACTTCCGAGCATATTCCACAAACTCAATTGGAGACAAAATGAATCGAAATAGTAAATCAGATCTTTCTGTACAAATGTTGCAACCCAATGTGTCCCATTCCCAATGGAATCATCCAGATTGATGATGCAGCAACCTGTACGATGAATATGATCCGTTGAATCTCTTGAAAAGATTCCTTTGAACGCCGGAATTTTCAGAAACTTCACCCAGTCCAGAAGATCATTATTTGACAAGGGGATATCTTTCCAGGGGGGTTTCGTTCCACTTCGCTTCACTCCACTTCGCTTCACAGAATTGCCCCCAACACTGGGATGCTGTTGAATGGGCTGTTGTCGCCTAACAGTAGGCCGGCTCCTTTCAGTTGATTTTTTTTCCTTTTCCACGTCCTTGTTTTGGCCATTCCCCAATGAATGGAGGAGGAGGCAGAAATGGATAAAGGCCACCTGGTTTTGCCGGCACTTGCAACCCAGCAGCAGCTTTCCTTGGAACTTGCAGCCCTTTTCCAAACAGTTTCGATGCCAGTTCGATTGCTATTGGGATTCCGATTGCTGCAAGGGTCCCCAGAAGTCCTCCATTTATTTGCTTCTTCGTTGGTTTGAAATTCACACCACGACCCATTTTCAACCCTTTCTTGACAGATTCAAGTTGGCTTTTGGTCAACTCCCTAACTTTTTGCAGTTGTGGAAGAAATTGAAATGGCACAGCAATTCCTTTCCCAAATATTTTGTCTATTCCCAAACTCCCCAAAGTACTCAATGCTCCAGTCGCAAGATGCGGGGCGACTTTGGAAACTCCTTTTGTTGCTAATGGGAGTAATTTCATCAGGGAAGTCCAAAGGCTTCCTCCATTCTTTATTTGTGTCTTTGAGATGGTCAAATCCACTCCTCGTCTGGCCTGGATTGCTTTCTGCACTCGATTCAACTGGGTTTTTGTCAACAACAACTCGTCTGGTCCTTTCAATGCATTGCTAGCAAGTCTCAATCTAATTTGAGAGGAATTTGCCACAGCTCTTGCTAGTTTTCTTTTTTGCCCATCTGATAATGTAACACCATATGGGATATGAGATGTCATTTTTAAATCTCGAAATAAGTTTTCAGGCCTTGAACAGAAGTTTGTTTGATGCCGTATACAATTCAATTTCTTTTTCATGCAACACCAAGGCGTTCAATGTGTACTGTGTTGGGTTGGCACCATTCAACTCATATCGGAAAGTCAAAGACACAACCCCATCTTTCACATCATCTTCTTGGTTGCGGAGATCGAAGTAAATCATGCCGAAGAGATTCTTGAAATTTGCTCGAGTAATCAATGGGCCACTCAAGGTGTCATTATAAGCGGAATTGAATGACATCACCGCTAGGTAAAGCCTTGATTCTTCATCCGAGGTCATTTCCAACTGGGGATAAAAAATTGAGTTGTTTAACTGCAACTGTGCTCGACTGAAATATCTGTTGTTTGCTCCAATGCTGAATGTCTTAAATTTGAAGATATCATGTGTCTGACTATTATAAGATGCTGTCGGAACAACCCAAATCAACACATGTCTCGGTCTCCGAATTCCAGTGGAAATCCGAAAGTAGCTATTCACAGCTGCTGTTTGTGCTATTTCGTGGTGCTCTCGCAAATACGTCCACTTTTTCGGCTTCAGATAATCTTCCAGATATTGTTTCAGTCCTTTTCCGTTGAAAATGATTTTAGGGCACCACAACCTAAGTTTAGTGACAATGACTTTGGTATCTGCTGCAGCACCGTTCCTGAAAATTATATTGTTGTCGTTTTCCAGTCTCAACAAAACACTTGTTTTAATATTAGGGTGAAGATTGTTTTTGAAAGCAGCGAAATAACTGTATAAATTCAGAGGAATTGATATTTTGTTGACATTAGCAGCATCAGTTAGAAGTTTTCGTCTACCAAAACCCTCATTATAAAGTGCTTCATCTGTCCTGGGTTCTGCTGTTCCCGTGTTTGTATCGAGATAGAAGAACTGATCTGATCCAATTGTCTCGGCATAACTTTTTGTGTATTTCAAGAGTGTCAACGCATTTGCCGATTCATTTGCTCTTGAGTTGTTATACACGGTTTGCCCATTACATTCTACTTGGATTTCTTTGATGAATGTCAGACCATTCGTTGTTGTGCAGAATTTATTGGCATTATCTGTTCCCGCTGTTATCCCCGTTGTACTATCTGCTGTTGTAACAAGCTGAAGGTCGACCTCTAGATAAGCATTGTACCAATCAATCGGATTAGCTTCGGAAGAATTATCCACGTTGAAGCGGTAATTTTCTTTGGTTTGCCGATTGTTATTGGCAACAACAGCATTCAAGGGAGTTTCGAGGTCATAATATTTGTATTCATATCTTTTCACAAACTCTGGGTTTCGAAAGTTTGTCATTTTAGAGTTAGTCATTCTTTTTTGAGCCTAGATGAGATCATTGAAAACATCTCTCACATATTGATACTTGTCTGCGGTTTGACTTTGTTTTCTCAGAATTTCTCCAATTTCTTTTCCTATGGTTTCACTCACCTTCGGTTTCGTTGTGAATTTATCATAAATTTTTTCACCCAATAACTGCCCAGTTTTTTCTCCAATTTTTTCAGCCCCTTTCTCAAGAAGTTTTTCAGCTGCTTTAGAAGCCAGTTTTGAAGCTGTTTTACCGGTTATTTTCGTTGCTAGTTTTGAGAAAACATCTGAAAATCCAGCTCCACTTCGCTTCGCTCCGCTCCACTCCGTTCCGCTCCAACTCATCTCACCTGTATCGGGATTTGTTTCTCTTTTTCCATCCATTTTCAATCCACTTTCTTGATTACGACCGTTAAAGAGACATCCTGCCCATTCAAATCCACTTCCCGATCTTTATCATCTGTTATCCAGAAAGTTACTTCAGAAATATGTTTGGTATTCACCTTACTCCATAGGTATTTTGTTCGCGTTAACTCAAATGGCAACGCTCTTGTCTTTGTGCTTGTTGAGAATGAGAACAGCACGTTAGTTCGGGAACCAGAGATAATAGACTCACTCAAGAGACTGCAGCGAATATAAAGGTTATCTACGCTATTTGAAATATTTGGTTCTCGTGCTCCATAAGCACTAGAGGTCAGTTTCACAGGATCAAATCCCAGAAGATCGTAAAAAGTTCCACTGGCACTGAAATCAATTTGGTACGTTGCGTTCAGGGAGATAAAAACTTTGAACGTGGACAGATTGAAAAAGACGTTTATCCCATATTCTCCATCTGCGGTTTTTCCAATGACGTTGTGAATGTAGTTGTTGATATCCTCATAATCATAAACTCCCGCAGGTAAGGTGATTCTTTGCCAACTGTTTCCACTGTCCTTGAAAATCACCAATTTGTTATTACCATATTCCGGGCGAACATTGTACCAACTAGCCGTCATTGACAGATGATCTAAAGCTAAATAATGGTCGGAATTGTCCTCCAGAAACAATTCAGGAGAAAACTTCGTTGTGAAATTCCCTGGTTTATTTTGTGGGTTTTGGTTCCGTGCATCAATTGATTTGAACACGAGTACTCGATTGGGGCTCATTTTAAATACTTCTCATAGAATTTTCGATGCATGGTTTGGTCAATTGCTCCAATTCCCAAGAACTCATCATTCAACTGGGACAGGTCGTTCTTCAAAACTGGTGAGGTGTTTCCAGCAGCTAGTGACCCAACTAAGATCTTCATTCGGTCTGCCAACTCTTCTGGTTTCTGGTAATAGATGACACTGGATCCAACCATTTTCGACTTCTCTGAGGATTTATGCGGTGGCATATTTGCCAGTGTGTTCAAATCGTTGAAAATCCTCACAGCATTCAATGAATAGGTCCTTTTCGGATTGAATCTCTTTGTGATCAGATCAATGAATGACTTATCCGCATCTGCTTGATAGACCAGTTTTCCACCTCTGTAGGCATCTAATTTCATTTCATTGAAAAGTTTGGGGACATTGATAAGGAGTCCACCATAGTGGTCGTTTTGAATCTCGAGGGCATTTCGTTTTGGTTGCTTGTACCTCCTGAGTCCCCCTGTTCCCTTTTGTGGGGTTACCATTACTTCTTTTTTCCCCTGAAGTATAAGATTAAGTTTTTTTAGATATCTAGAGAAGCTATCACCTTCAGCTTCTAATGTCTCCAATCTTTCCAGCTCTTGAGTAGTTAAACCTTTTTTGGTTGCTTTCTTTTTCAACTTCTGTAATGGGTTGGTCAATTGGTTTTTCCTAATCTCGCTATAAGCTTTTTTCGCTTTTTCAATCTGGTCACTTGGCAACCATAGAAGGGAGTCTAACTTCGTTAAATGATATTTTCGAAAGATTTCTTTATCCTCCTCCGAAATGTCTTTATAGACATCCACGCGTAATGGTGTTTTTGTTGAGCTGGAGGCGGTTGCTCCCTTTTCCCCTTCAGCACCCTCTATTTGAGCCATCTCTCGAATACCTTCAGTCAAAGCAAGTTGATTTTGCCTGAGTTGTTCAATCACTGCATCTTGTTTTGCATCTGTCTTCTTCTGTTGCTCAAGCAAAGGTCCTCTTAGGGTTTTGAAATAATCACTCAACGATATCACGCCCTTGTTCTCGGTCTTTCACCTCATTCTTCACATCTGTGACTGCTTTCGCAATGTCATAACCAGTTTTTTCCATGTTAATGTACTTTCTCACTCTTTCAAGATCCATTTTAAGTGCCTCGATATCATTTATCTTACCACTTAAAATGAAGATTCCAAATTATGATCGACACATAAATAATCGAACTGCAAACAGAAAGTACTGCGATTTCCTTGATGAAGATTTCAGAATGCTTATTGCGGGTCAAACTCGTTGCGGAAAAACAAATACGCTTGTGCACATGTTGCGAAAACCCCTCATCTTCTATGATAAAATCTATTTCTACTCTCCCAATCAACACCAGGACAAAATTGTTGACCTCCAGAAGATTATGGAAGGTGTCAGCCAAAGAGTCGGGTATCCAGTTCTCGTAATTCTGGGGCCAGATGGCATCATGAATACCTCGGATTATCCAAGCAACAATCGGAAAGTCGTCGTGTTTGATGACCTCATCAACTCATCCGACCGCATTCAAAAACAAATAGCCAATCACTGGACAGATGGAAGGCACCATGGAATAAGCCCCATTTATCTTTCCCAATCCTATTGCGATGTACCGCAAAAGATACGTTTGAATTGTTCTCATATGCTTCTGTATCCACCAGCTACAAAAACTCACCTTGATCTCATTGCAAAGGAGAATCTGATTGACCCGAAGCTTTTCAGCAGATTGGGGCCATTCGAATTCCTTTTCCTCGATAAAGAAAAGAAAAGCGTTACGAAAAACTTTGACGAACCTGTTTAAAATGGGAATATTTAACAATCATTCACGTCACAGGCAACCAGATTTTGCATCAATAGCTTATGTTGACGCCAACTCCATTACGCAAGGTGGTTCAATCACTGGAGATTTGGACATGAATGCCAATAAAATTACCAACGTCACAACCCAAGTTGATCAATCAGACGTTACAACCAAAAGATATGTTGACAAGGTTGTCGCGGAATCCGGGCTGCTTTCTATTCTGTCAGCAGCAACATCAACATATGTGGATGCTTTCATCAAAGAAAATGCAGAATGTTTTTATACGATTGAACGCGGGACTGAAGTCCGTCTTGAAAAAGAGACAAGAAAAATTAAGAAGATTTCAGATCAAACTCTGTCAGGATTGGATGCTGCCCAAAACAACTCAAATGACAGGCCACTGCTTTCCACAGGAAAGAATGCAAAAAGGTTCTTCATGGAGTTTGATGGGCAAAATAACAAACTTATTTCAGCAATCAACTTGAACCCCCAAGGAGGTGTTGCTGACATTGTGAACATCTTTATTCTTTTCCGACTGAACTCATTCAACAGGCCTCATGTTTATCGAAATGGTTTGTTTGGGCACGATAATGGAGGATGGGACAAGTTTGTTGCTTTCCAAGAAAATGGTCACTTGGTCATCTCTGGGGTTGACGGGGCGGATTTCATTGAAGTGAGCAATTACCCACCCAAAGCGGATCTTTCCCAGTTGAACAAATGGCATTGCTTAAGCATTCATTGGGTCGTTGGAAATGCATCGTTACCCATGTCAAGCTGCTGGGTGAATGGGCAGAAACTGGCATCATTCACAGCTTCATCTTCTCCAGGGGCCAACACCATGGTTTTTGGGGACATCAATCCAACGACTACTGTACCACTTAATGGGGACGTACAATTGTTTATTCTTTTCAAAGGAACAGAATTCTCTGATATTCTCATCAAAGCTCATCATAAGATGATTTGTGAGAGATATGGGGTTGAACATGAGGAAATAACATTTCCCTAGGAAAAATGGGAATATTCAACAATGTTGGAAGGTTTAATAAAGTTGATCTATCAACATATCTCAAGCAGCTTGAAGGCTACGTTCAACGTGGCTTGAAATTGGATTCGGACAATAACTATGATATAGAGAATAAAAAACTGGTCAATGTAGCTGAAGGTACAGCGAATAATGATGCAGTCACAAAACATCAAGTTGATCAGTTGCGGGCAGATTCACTTCAGGTTGATGGTTCCTCGCATATGACTGGGGATCTTGATCTCAGGGGAAACGCACTCATTAACCCCGGGGAAATAAAAATGAATCGCAAACTGATCACAAATCTGGAAACTGATGACGACAATGATTTGTCAGCGGTGAATATTATCACTCTGAAGAAATTTCACCCTGATGCCCCTGCACCAACGCATGAAGTCACGAAGGATATTGATTTGAAGGAACGTTTCAATCTTGTCCAATCAAAACAACAAACATGGCATGATTTGGGGGCGCATTATAACAATCTTGTTTCTTATAATGACGTCAAGAATATCGATATCTTTCTCAGCCGCAAAGAGGCGTTTCCAATGGAAACTAGTTTGGATATGGGAAATCACACCATTTTTAATGTGAAAGATCCAATTGTCGATGATCAAGGCGTAAACAAAAGATATGTGGACGATGAAGTCGCTAAAAAACTTTCTTTGGCAGGCGGAACAATGACTGGGAACCTAGATATGAACTCGCAACAAATCAACAATATTGCAGCGCCAACTTTTAACCATCAACCAGCGCCAAAATCTTATGTTGATCTCAAGATAGGAGATGTGACATCGAAACTAGTACAAACGGAAGATCAACTCTGAAAATATGTAAATGAATCACATATCACGTCAACCTCACACCCGAAAGACGCATTCCGCTATCTGATGGAAAATGTGGATGAATCCAGCTCTGAACATAATATGAGAGTAACTGGAATAACTGATTTTTCAAGTTCACCGCATCTTTTCAATAAGAAGGCGTACGATTTGAAAATAACAAAAGATCATTTCACTGAATACTCTGGGAGACTTGGATTCAATATGTTCAAACTCCCAGAGGGAGAATACACTATTTGCATTGAATTCTTCCCCGCGTCAATGGATGGTGTTAGTGTTAATGTCGTGAGCACCAGCCTGAATATTAATCAACAATCAACAAAGAAATTTTCGAATTATGCCAGATCCATCATCCACATGCATAAATGGGAGATCACCCCACCTGAATTCATCTATCTAGATCTGAAGTGGCGGGGAACCCCTGAATCAGCTGAAAAAGGAGATGCAAATCTGATCATATATGGCGTCAAGGGTTCCCAACCTGATGTTGAAAGCAGCGTCTTCGATTCCTCTTTCGTTTTTGAGGAAAGGAAGATGGTCATGGAGACTGACTTGCATTTGAATGACCATCAAATCCTCAATTCAAATTTGAAGAATAATTTCATGCTGATTGGAAGATTTAGAAGATCATCTGGAGACAGCATAAATATACTTTTTGACAATTATTTTAATGATATAGTCATCCCCATCCGATGCAAATTAATTAAAGCATATTCTCAAATTTTATCGAAAATATCTTCTTTTCCACAACTAACTTTATATCTCCCAGATAAAGAATCACAAAGTGGAACGAGGGTTAGTAGTGATAATAGAATTCAAACATTTGCTTTTACAAATGTTGTTTATAACGAAGGAGAATCATTTTCAGCAAGAATAGGTAATCGATCATTAAATATTGGCAAGGCCCAAATCACATTTCTTTTTGAAATTATCTAAAAAATGAAAGAAGACCCAAAGCGAACAATATTTAATTTCAATCACATTGGCCCATGCATTGGGGGAAAAAAACTGGAAGAGATCAAGCAACTCTTCCGATTCTATCACAAAAGATTTTGGTGCTTAAAAAGAGAATGAATTTGGCATCTTCCGCTCTTGTTGTGATTGGAACGATCGCGGGGGCAGCAACAATGAACCCCATCGTTTTGGGAGTGATTTCAGGTGCAGGATTGGTCGTCAAAACAGTGAATGAAATGAAGAACTGGCAAAGTTTGCTTTCACAACCTACGAGAAAACATTGACTGAGTTGCGTTTTGAGGAGTGAATTCCTTCCAGCAATGGAGAAGTTTGAACTGTCATATCAAAAACGATTTGAATATGGAGGATTGGTTTTTCATTTCTGGGGGATGGAGTGGAAATTGATGAAATGACGTCCATAAATTTCTCACCTCAGAAGAAGATTCCAATCCATAGCGCTGCTGCGGTTTTTCTGAGTTTGGTCTTCGAAGTATGATTTTTATTTTTTTCAAAATTTTGTATCCATCTAGAAAATGGAGAAGAGAATCAAAATAGAAGCTGGTGAGCCAGCCGAAATCACTCACGGTTGCATCATTCCTCTGACGGGTTGCAAGGTGAGGTTCAACAACATGAAATTCCGAATCTGGGACAAGGTCTTCAAAAAAGAAACCACTTTCGCTTTGAGAATGAACTTGGTGGACCCAGAAATGAGAAAGAATGAAGTTGAATTTGTGAAATATTTGGAAACCGAATTCAACAAGTTAGCCATTGAACGCCAACCTAAAGTTGAGGCTTTGAATAAGAAATGCGCGAGATATTCCGAGGGAGATTTCAAACTGATCCGGAAAAGATAATGAGAAAGCCGAACTCTGGGGAAAACTGTATTTGAATAATGATAAAATCTCAACTCGGTTCTGGAAAGAAACAACCAAATCGAATGGAAAGAAAGGGAAACGAGAGATTGACCCAATGAAACACCTGGATGACACTTTGATAGGAGATGTGTTCATAGTCTTCAAGCAGATCTTTCTCGGCAAACACAAAGCCATCACATGCATTGCCCAAGAGGTTCTTGTGAGAAAAGTTGAAGTGCAAGAATCCCTGTTCGATGATTTGGAAGAGGATAATTCTGAAGTGGAAGTGAGCGATGATGAAGAATGGTAATTTCTTTTCCAATGGAAAGGAAACTATTCAAGCAATTAGATGAGCGATTTTACCTAATTCAACTGCATATTTCCGTCTTTGTTCTTCTTCCCGTTGTTCGGATTCTTTCTTTTCACGTTCATAAGTTTCATAAGCAGTCTGAGAAGTAGCCAAATGCCTTTCTAAGTTGGCACGTTTCTCAAGCTCCTTTACCCATTCCAGGGTGTTATGAGTGGTTCGATCAAACTCTTCCCGCCTTTGCATTTCAGCATTTTTTACCTCAGCTTCAGTTTCATCATATTGTTGTTTCCGGTTAGATCTAAGTTTTTCATTCCATTCCCGTCTGGCAATCTCCAGTTGCCGGAAGTTATCCCGTGCTTGGGCATCAACACTGTTGTTTGTTACTCTCATTTTATTAGCCGGCATTACTTTTTTAATATTTTTATCAAAAAAAAATCAATTGAATCCTGAAACAATTCAAAGTAAAGAACCGGAAATGAAACACGTGCAAGGGAACCTGTTCGTGAAAATTCCTCTCCATCAGAATGGGAAAGCCGTTCTTCTCACTATTCCAAAATGTGTCTTCAAGATTTGGAAAAGTCACTTCGGATTTTCATTGGGCATCAACCTGGACCAATCACCCCCAGAGGTCAAGAAAAAGTTCCATGAGATTGAAACTAGACTGAGAAAACTGGCAATGATGAACCAAGCAAGAATTGCGATGATGAGTGGGAATCGTCTTGGGGACTTTTCCGCGACTGATTTTAAGCTGATCAAAACTGACCGAAGTGGAATGGAAAAAGTTTGGGGGAAGTTACCTGTTGAAAACTATAAAACGCAGGAAAGATTAACGGGCCAAGTAATCCTTCAAATCAAATGGATCTTTTGTGGAAATTGTGAAGCTATCAGTTGCGTTATCCATAGAGTGACAGTTAATTGACTTCTATCTCAATGAAATGGAAATCACTTCTTTCCCCGTTTTTCTATTTCATAAATTTGTGTGCGGATTGCAGCTTCTCTCTTTTCATGAATAACTTTTTCAAGTGCAGGTGACTTCCATGTGATTTGATGCAATTCATTATTGTTGTCCAGGAAAAATTTTCCACCTTGCTTAAGAAGGCGATTGTAAAAAATAGTTTGCCGAAGACCAAATCTCTCTAAGATCTCTTCTGGGGTTGAAAAATCTTCCCCATCAATCTGAATGAATGGCCTATCGATTTTTTTTCGGATGAAGATGATTTTCTTGTCAGATCTTCTCCGGAAATAATCTTTGCCAGACTTCATTATTCTTGCAATAGTGAGTTCTGGAATTCCAGTTTGTTTAGTGGCATTTTTGTAAGTGAAAAAGACTTGCTTTTCACCCCCTTCTTTTTGGACCGAAAACTTCATATTAAATGAATTTTTTCTTTTCGAATAAAAAATGAACACGCTTCGAGAATTAAGAAGATGGGCTAAGGAAGAAGGAATCCGTGGAGCCAGTCGGATGACGAGAGAAGAATTGGAAGAAGAATGGCAAGAATCACAACCTGAAAAACCGAGAAAGAAAGGAAATCTCCCTCCTCCATTTGTTTTCAAAACCACGAAAACCCTCCTAGATTCAAGAAATAAAAGAATAGATGTTCCTATTCTAGTTCCGGAAAGAAGACCAGTTCCTTCCAGAGAAATTCCCCAAGTCATTCAACAACAAACGGAAACAATTTCTGATTGGTTGGAAACAGCTGAAATGCCGACAAGGCAGGTTGATCCAGAAAGAGAAGAATTTAAAAGACGATTGGAGGGTATGAGAGACGTGATAAGGGCGTCCGCATTTAGAGGATTCGCAAGAGATATTGTCATACCAGGGCGGCCAGGAGAACTACCAAGACAATTCTTCCAAAGGTTGTGGCCGCAGATAGGAGCACTTATTCGTCAACACACGATGACCAAAGTCAAATTAATTATGCGTTGTATAATGGCACGAACTTTGTTGGCAACTGGGGAAGAGGTTAAAGAAGAAGCTAACTTTCACTCACAAGTGATAACAAATCTTGAAGGCACTGACAAATTGGAAGCTGTTGACACAATGGTTGCTCGGGTGATGGAGAACATGGCGAATTTCCAAATGAGAGGATCTAATTGAGTATTTGTGAGAGTGATAGAGCTGATCATTCCCTTCGCAACCTTTCAACCTCTGCGTGGGAGTTCCTGGATGAAACTTCCAGCGGGGTTAAAGAATAAGAAAGCTGTAGTGAACATGAAGAATGAGGATGAAATGTGTTTCAAGTGGTGTGTGACACGAGCTGTCAATCCAGTTGAAAATCATCCAGAAAGAATCTCAGTGGAATTAAGAGAACAAAGCAGGGAGTTGGATTGGAACGGTTTGTCTTTCCCAACCCCTTTGAGTGACATTGAGAAGTTTGAAAGAAGGAACTCTGGATTGATGGTGAATGTGTTTGGATATGACGATGGAAGTGTCGTTCCCCTGAAAATTTCTAAGCAAAAAGGCCAAAACATTGACTTGTTGTGGTTGAAGCAATTAGATGAGGATGGGAATGAAAAAAACGCATTTCTGTTGGATAAAGAACCTCAGTCGACTTCTCTCAAATCAAGTCACACGTCATAAAGAATCAGTTGTGTTTTGCCGGAGATGTTTAAACCACTTTCCCGATGATGAGAAGTTAAAACAGCATGAAGAGTCTTGCGCCCAGTTTGAAGCTGTGAAGATTAACATGCCAGCAGAAGGAAGTGTTGTAAAGTTCAAAAACTTCAACAGGAAAATGGAATTTCCATTTGTCATCTTTGCGGATTTCGAAGCTAGACAACTTCCAATTTCATCTGTTCAACCACCAACGAAGAACTCCTTCACTGAAAAATTCCAGAAACATATAACTTGTTCGTTTGCGTTTCATTTAGTGTCAAAGTTTATGAAAAGAAAACCGGTCTTATTTCGGGCAAGAAGTCATGAAGAGGATGTGGGAAAGAAGTTAACTGAGGAATTGAGCCGGTTTGTGTTAGACATCCAAGAAGAGGTGAAATTCCCTAAGAGGATGGAATTTGGGAGAAAAGAACAAAAACAGTTTGAGGAAGCGACGTGTTGTTGGATATGTGAAAAGGAATTTGAAGCAGATGATGAACGGGTTCGAGATCACTCCCATTTCACTGGGAAATTCAGAGGAGCAGCTCACGAGTCTTGCAATCTGAATTTTAGAAAGCCAAAGTTCACCCCAGTCGTGTTCCATAACTTGAAAGGATATGACGCACACTTCATTGTGAAGAGTTTGGGAATGAGTGAAGGAGACATCACTTGCCTCCCAAATAATGAAGAGAAGTTCATTTCCTTCTCAAAGAAGATAAAAATTGGGGAAACAGAACCATGGGGGTTTGATGAACCTAAAACAATTTGGCATGAATTGAGATTTCTGGATTCAGCTGCATTCATGGCAGCGCCTTTGGGAAACCTAGTAAAGAATCTACGGGATGATGACTTCATTGAAACGAAAAAGGTGTTTGGGACAAAGTGGGAGTTGTTCAAACGGAAAGGAATCTTCCCCTATGAGTGGTTGGATTCAGTGGAGAAATTCAACGCGAAAGAACTTCCTGAAAAAGAGACGTTCTATTCAACTTTGAATGATGAAGGAGTGAGTGATGAGGACTTGGAACATGCAAAAACAGTTTGGAATGAAATGAAGATGAAAAACATGGGAAATTTCCATGATGCCTATTTAATGGCGGATGTCACTCTGTTAGCGGATGTGTTTCAGGAATTCAGGAAGGTGTGCCGGACTCATTATAACTTGGACCCAGCTTGGTTTTACACTTCTCCCGGCTAAGCATGGGATGCTGCTTTGAAAGAAAGTGGAGTGGAATTGGAACTGTTGACAGACTCAGATATGCTTTTGTTTTTCGAGAGAGGTATTCGAGGAGGTGTTTCAACTATCTTCCACAGGAGAGCAAAAGCAAACAACAAGTTCATGGGTGATGACTTTGATGAAAGTCAGCCGTCAAAGTATCTAGCTTATTGGGATGCGAATGGGCTGTATGCATGGGCCATGTCAAATCCATTACCGGTTGGGAACTTCCAATGGATGAATGAAGAGGAATTGGAAAGATGGAGCGATGAAAGTTGTGTTCTGGAAGTGGATGTGGACATTCCCAAAGAGTTGCATGACCATTTCAATGACTTTCCACCGCTTCCAGAACGACTGATGATGGGAAAGGTGGAGAAACTAATTCCCAACTTGAGGAACAAGAAGAAAATGGTTGTGCATCGACGACTCCTGAAGCAAGCTTTGGAGTTGGGATGTGAGTTGAAGAACGTTAGAAGGGGAGTTAAGTTTAAGGAAGCGTGTTGGTTGAAGTCATTCATTGACAAGAATGTAATCCTGCGGCAGCAGTCCAAGAATGCATTTGAGAAGGATTTCTTCAAGTTGATGAACAATGCAGTCTTTGGGAAAACTATGGAGAACATCAGGAAAAGGAAAGATGTGCAGTTAGTGTGCCAGGGAAAAAAATTCTGCAAGTTAGTCGCCAAACCAAACTTTGAGCATTTCACCATCTTTGATGACAATCTTGTGGGAGTTCATATGAAACGGACTAAGATGACATTCGACAAGCCAGTATATGTAGGGCAGGTGATATTGGATGTCTCGAAATGTTTGATGTATGACTTCCATTATGGATATGTGAAGAAAAAATGGGAAAAGGCTCAGTTGTGTTTCACTGATACAGATTCATTGTTATATGAGTTAGAGACTGATGATTTGTTTGAGGATATTGCTGAAGATGTGCCAAAGCACTTTGACACGTCAGAGTTTTCTGAAACACATCCTAGAGTTGTTGATGGAACGATAAAGAGAATGAACAAGAAAGTATTGGGTTTGATGAAAGATGAAGCTTGTGGTGGAACAATTGAGGAATTTGTGGGATTGAAAGCAAAGTGTTATTCCTTCAAAATATATGGTGGAGGTGGGACAAAGAAATGTAAAGGTGTGAAGAAACGAGTTATGAAAAAGCGAATCACGCATGAAGACTATGTTAATTGTTTGGAAACAAAGAACCCACAGATGAGGGCTATGAATTGTATTAGAAGTTCAAAACATGATATCTTCACCCAGAGAATTAACAAAACGGCTTTAAGTGCTGATGACGATAAGAGATATGTCAGAGAAGATGGAATTACCACATGGGCTTGGGGCCATTGGAGACTTGGGGAAGCAGAAGAGGAGGAAGAAGTGAGTGAAGAAAATAAAGAAGTGATTCTAAAAATGAATCAAAGAAGCGGAGCAGAGCGAAGCGGAGCAGAGCTAAGTGAGGATAATATAAAGCAAAGATGGTTGAGAAGAAACTAAATAAAGTTACCCGCTACTTAAAGGATAGAGAAGGATTAGAGCATGTTGAGTTAGGATTTCTAGAAAGAAAGTTTCATGTACAGAAAGATTCATGTACAGAAAGATGTTCTTATAAATGAGATGAATGTGAAAGTTTATATGCAAGATAATATGTTGTATGCGACCTTGTGATGCTGAGTGGGCATATTTCTGCCTGATTGAGTTAGTGAGCGTATTTCTGTTGGTAGATAATATGCATGGGTTGAGGGTAGTTGTGGAGGAAGTGATTAGGTATGGGTTGAAGGTAGTTAGAATGAATGAGAATGTGCATTGGTTGGGGAGAGTGGGAATGAGTGAAAATGTGTTGAATGGGTGGGTATTTTTTTGGGCGTATTTGTGTTTTGTCCCAGAAACCAACCCCGTTTTCTATCTACCTATAACACTGAGAACTGCTTTCACTGCCGCCACACCTGGAGCATCCGCTATTAAATTAAATAAAAAAAGACAGAATGGCAAAAAAAAAGCTTAAAAAAGAGATTGTTTGATGCGGTGTGTTACCACGATACAGCCACTCATTGCCACTATCATACCTTAATTTCCGTTCCAAATGAAAAACCTGTTTTACACAAGGACAGGAAGTCGTGTTTTGTTATTAAAAATAGGCATGTGACAATAATATTCCTTTTAGCATGTGCTGTCTAAATAAGACTTAATTGGAATTATACGCAATTAAAAAAGCTCAGTTTTTATTTTTAGAAATTTCTGCTAACTGATAACTTAAACCTTTTTAGAGAACATATTTTGAAGTGAAAATTTTGAAAATACTGACAAAGTATATATTATGTTGCCTTGCTCGTAAGAAGAGAATTGGAGGTGTTTACACAACACATCGACAGTTCTCGGCGTTTTTCCTCATATTAAATATTAAACTTCCGAAAGCCCATAAGATTAACAAAACATGAAAGATTCGAAAACGTAAGAATATTGGCCCAATTGGAGAGGAAGTATTATTTTGACGAAGGTAAATTGGATCTATTAAACTATTCAATACCATGTGAAGCTTATCGGGCGGCATTTGTTAGTTCTTAAAATGGGACTTTGGCCAATGTTTATTTTGACAAAAAGAAACTTTGCATATGGAGGCAGGATTTTCGATTAGGTGAAGTTCTGTTAATGCAGTCTACTCTTCAATTTTATCAGTTGACAATTTTAAAGTAAACACATCCGACATGTAATTTTGCTATTACAACCAATGAAATTTTAGCTTTTGAGTAGAGATCCAATTCTCGTGTTTTGCAAACGCCGTTAAACTTATGACAGCACTTTAAAATTGTGAAACCGCTTTATTTTACGACATTTAGGCGTAATGGTGACTTCTTGGCTGCATGAGGAGCTTTTTTAAGTGTTAGAAGTATTTTTCGACGACAATGTTTTGACGTTGTGTTTACACTTTGCAATTTGAAATTTACCAAACAATTTAAGGCAGGTGATGTTTGTTTGCCATGTGTCTCAGAAGAGATCCCTAAATACTCGGTGGTAAAATTATTATATTTGCTAATGAGCAATTTATCGCCTCGGTTTCAAATGTTGTAGCCACGATTTCGTCCAGTTTTGGTTCATTACGCAACTTCAAAGCGTTAACATGAGATTACGAATGTTGTTTGTGTTTCCCGTAATCATTCATATCGTAATCCAGGTTTGTTTTTCCTTTTTTTACTCGCTTTGAATGGCTATTTAGTGTTTTTGTTAGGCAGAAGTGCTAATTGAGATGACAGTGTCTAAGTCGCGTATTGTTTTTCCCTCACAGATTTTCTTTACTGGTGCTAAAGCAACTGTTAACTGTAAGTATTTTTCTTAAAAACCAAGACTGAATATTTTTGTTTAACCTAATGCTCCTTGATAAACGCGCATACTTGGCTAGGCCAGGACATTTTTAGTATTTGAATTATAACATGGCTTTTCTTTTCGGCCTATTGATATCATTCTTACTTCCAAATAAGTGTATTATCCACCTTTTTGTCGCCTTAGACCCGAGAAAAAATAGAAACAAGATAAATACAATGAAAAACAACGACGACATTGGGCAAATCCGACGTTTGCTACAGAAATATTACATAGAGGACTTGAAATAATTTATTATCGAAACGAGCTTTATGGCAGATTGGTCTCCATCATATCGCAGGTGGCGAAACCTGTCAAAGGTTTCATGAAAAAAAGGTAATTAGCACAACGGTAAAAGACTTGAAAATCCTCTTCTCCATCAGAAACTCAAGCATGTTAAGGCATGGTTCGTCCCTTGGTGTAGACTCTCCGCGAAGTAAATTCATTTTCCTTTTGGAAGTAATGATTTTTAGCCCTAACAATCACAAATATGTTAACATCAAACTGGATTTAGCGTCCTTAAATCCCTTAAGGTTTAATTATTGTGAGCACGTGTCTAATGACGTCATAATTTGGACCAAAAGGAAACTTCAAATGGGGTAAGGATGGTTAACTTTGGCTAAGAGAAAATCATACACAATTTTTTGCCTTTATGTATAAAGACTATCCGTGCCCGGAATGGACAACTTTTTTTTTATTTTGTTAACAAGATATCAAGAGTCAAAATATGTCACGTGACCTCTTTTACGAAATAACCCTTTAACTGTATATCATAGTCAACCATTCCTGCCAGATTCATATAGGGGAGAACGATACAAATACATTAACGGTTCAATTTAAATGCATCATATGCCATCTCAGCACCCCATTTTCAATTTTCTGTTTGTGTAATAAAACAATCATAACAGGTCACGTGATGCAAATATTCGACATTTAAAGTAAACAGTGGTTTAAGGTTATCAAGTTTTATGCTGCTGCTAAGTTTGAGCCTGTTTAGTTAAATCACCCCAAAGTTACGATCGTTTTCAGACTTTATGCAAATTTCGCTCTGAACCATACCTTAACATGCTTGAGAATAGAACAATATATTTATTACAAAGCAATGACAGTCGCTTGTAACCTCCGTTGTTTAACTGCTGAATCGCAAAATATATTTCCGCAAAACGCATGCAATTTTTTTTATCTCCCGTATTGTATAAAACATATTTGCTCGTTTTAATTTTTGCGGTTCTTGCAGATTCTTCTCAGTACAATTCGCAAGAATATATATGTCAGCAAACTTCAAAACAGCCTGTATGTTTTTCGTTGGTTATAATCTCTCCAGAAAATACTGTATATGAGTTATTTATAAATGGCAAAAATATACTCCCAAAATAAAAAAATATCGTAATATAAAATTTGCAATATAAAACACACCACTTTGACGTAATATTATATAATGCAAACTTTAAAATAGCCTGTACGTTTTTCGTTGGTTATAGTGTCTCCAGACAATATATAAATCATCTTAAATAGCAAACATTTACTCCCAAAGCCAGAAAATATCGCCAATCTGCAATATAAAACGCCCATAATAATTCAATGCTTTGCTGTTTTACTAAAACTATGGATTTTACTGT
This sequence comes from Cladopsammia gracilis, assembly GCA_022457155.1. Taxonomy (NCBI): domain Eukaryota; kingdom Metazoa; phylum Cnidaria; class Anthozoa; order Scleractinia; family Dendrophylliidae; genus Cladopsammia; species Cladopsammia gracilis. Next base: position 539,140 of record JAJGOT010000438.1, on the reverse strand, counting down.
AAACAGGGTATTGTGTGTAAATCTTTCTTACGCAACTCCTTTATCCGTGCTTTGAGGATTGACTATTTTTCCTGAACTGCGCTCCCACATGAAGTTTGTATTAGCCTGCATAACAGGCGTTATTGGGACGCTCAAGCGGGTTTTAGGTCGCGAGCGCGTGGCGCGAGACACGCATGGGGAGGGAAATGAAAAAATAACGCCTGAGACACGCTATTGTTCGGTCTCTTCCAAAACGTTCATCTGACGAGCGTAAATTTCTATTGGCTTATTTGTACCACGTGATGCATGTTGTCGAAATGTGAGATCAAGATGTGAGAAATCAAGCTGTTAGAACCAAGATGGCGTTGAGTGAGAAAGCTATTTCAAAAGCTCTTGAGTTATTCCCGTACTTAGAATATCTAAAGAACGAACAGCGAGAATATGTAAAAGTAACCACTTGAATGCATTAGAATTACAAAACAGCTAACATGCTGGAGATTCAAATTTTTCAAACCGGATGCAGGATGCAATCTTGACGCCATACGTCTGACAATGGAGGTACTGCCTAGCTCTGAGAAACACGAATAAGCTTTGAGGAGCTAAAAACAATTGCAAGATGCCACTATAGACCGTTGCTATCGCATAAGACTTGGATCTTGTACTCTTTTAGCCGTGATGAAGAAAAACTATATCGCGAGTTATGCTAACCGCAGACTGGCGCTCGCAATTAAATCACGGACTGAGAAATGAACTGATCCTATTAATTAAAAGCAGCGAATAATTCCAACTTAAGCGACCACTACTGATCTTGCAACTCTTTCAAAGTGAGCCAAAAAAACTCCACTATTATGCCAAGAGCTATCAAGCAACTAATTATTCTAAACGGTTCTGGAAAGCGTAAATTCCTCCTGTCAGTATCACAGCTAGAGATTTTTTCTTAAGATCAAACGAACGAAAACTTTTAGAACAACAGGCCTGTTATATCTTTATTTTGATCCAGCAGGCACTTACTGGGATAGACTTAATCTAAAGCTGACGAGCGGGATTTGTGTTCGGCCTGTCACCTTTTATAACAACTTGTGTTCATTCCTTGAAATCCGCGTCTTTGAGTAACCGAAACAACTGGAACGGTAGTACTTTTTTCTGGAAAACGATTACCACAAAATCTTCAAAAGGAATTGCAAACCTTTGGACCATAAACTTTTGTTGGAGTGCGCAACATCGTCGCGAATCCTCACGTCCACGGAATTTTATGCAAACAGATTTGGCGCTTTCAGCCACGTTGCCGCGAATAATTTAAACATTTTTTGATTGGTCGCCGTAATTATATGCCTGTGAGAATGTCTGATTGTTGTCTGTCAATTTTAGGGGGCGTGTGTGTGGGCGGAAGAGACCGAACAATAGCGTGCCTGCAGGCGTTATTTTTTCTTTTCCCTCCCCGTGCGTGTCTCGCGCTTCGCGCTCGTGTCTCGCGCTACGCGCTCGCGACCTAAAACCCGTTTGAGCGCCCCAATAACGCCTGTTATGCAGGCTAAGTTTGTATCTTATTGCAGTTTTATAACACAAGAAACTTTCTTAAACCTTTCTTTCAATTATTCCTTTTCTAGCCGGTAATCTCATACTAAACAGTAGCGAAGAACTTGAGATCAACACAACTGTTCCATCCGTTGTTAAGAGCCACTGTATCGGTTGCAGTTTCACCGCATCACATCAAAACAGAAACTCCTCGCACGGTGACCATCTTGTTGCTGTTATTGAGTTCAGTGGTGACATTGAGTTCAGAAGCGGTTCAATAGTCAAAGTATTTGGGAAGTATGCTCTGAGTATAGCAAGTCAGAATGGACACATCTTAATACAAACTGATATTAACATGACATGTGGTGAGAAGGTGTTCAATACAACATGTCTTGGTGGGTTTACACAGTCATCAGCAGCACAGTTAGTAGGATCTCCCGAAGATAAGAAGGATTTATACAAAGGTGAGCGATTCAAGTAGGTCGTTTGTGCTCAAGGACGGGAATTAGAGCTAAACGGTGTTAAGATCTGTTTTATCTGTGGCCTTACCGTAATTTTTTAACTGCAATAATACAAAGTGTAAGTCTTAACTTAAATACCTTCTACAAAGCTCAGGCTAATACTGATAGGTGCTAAGTAACTGATATAACATTTTGCTTATCATTGCATACCATATACACACGGTGGAATGATGATCTGATTGGAGAGCGAAGATATCGGCGGACTGGAAAATTTTAGCATGATCACAGCCAGTACAGTAAACGTAGTGGTACTATTTCTGCGGCACCATTTCAGTCCCGACTCAGACTCAGCTACTCTCAGCTAAGTGAATGTATTCCTTTTTATCAGGTCTTGGTCCTGGAGGACTAACGGTAAAACTGCCGCTCCAGGACTTTCTTTTGGTTGGCACTTGTATACTTGGTTCAAGCCATGGAGGAACAACGTCTGACGACACGGCTAATGAATTCATGCGTTCGGGTGAAGCATACGATACACAAAACATAACATCACTACTAGGAGGGAGTGGAGGTGAGGTTAATACAGAATACGTCATGGAAAGTGCGCGCGTACGGTTTTTATTCACGAGTTGTGAAGTATAATAAAACGAACGAGGGAGACTTTGCGAACGAGTGAGTTTTATTATATTAATTAAAACTGTACAAAGCACTTCCCATGACGTTTTCTGTTTATTATATACATACCGAGACATACATCATTCTGGCATAACATTTTATTAATTTTTTTTCCAAAATAGTCAAATGCTACAATTTGCCACAATACATGGTGAAATGACAATGAAAACGGCGTAATAATCTTACAAAAAACAAAACAGCGTAATAATTTGGCAAACATTATTCGCAGAAAGTAATGAATCTGCATTTAAGCTAATACGGAATTTTTTTGTTAAATCCACAATAAAAATATTAATGAAAAAATCAGTGGCAATGTCAATGAAAATCGCTTCGCTTCTGTCGGTGAAAATTAGATTAATCTGAATCTATATCTCTAATTCTTTTCCATTTTCTTTACGGTTCAATGAAGGAAGTTTCACTTTGACTCGGAGTCATAGTAGGGGAAGAATTTGGAGTGTTTGCTGAAATGTTAAAACAGCCGCCACGTATATTTGCCCCCTCAAATAATTTCAACGTAGTTGGCATTGCAGTCGGTGAACTCGCACTAAGACTTGTGGTTCGTTTCTGTAGTGTTTTTGATTCGGTGCAGCTCAAAATTTCTAACATGTTACGTTATGTTGCTGTTCTGCGTTAATGGAACTATAGTTTACAACACTTTGTTCGTTTATATGACCACTTAACTGCATGATGTGGGTTGGAGGAATGCCATTGTCATTGAGCTTCTGCATCGTTCGCTTACGAGCACTGCATGTGATTTTAGTCGCTCGTTGGAAAGATCGCCTTTCGCCGCCGTCGTTTTCAGGAGAGAATTTAGTTTGAAGCAGACTTGGACCAGTTCTTGTTTAACATGTCTTCCTGACTTGATCCTTGTGTGATTTATCCCCGGATAGAAAGGCGAATAGGCAACCCAACATATTTATCGGTCGCTTTTCACAGTAAAGTTTGTAAACATCCACTGGATCGCGCTCTACTCCTATCGAGAACATTTTTGGCGTCACTTTACGGATATTAGACGGGTCTGCTCCAGTCCTTGTTTTAGTTTGCCTTTTATTGTACTCCAGGTATTCTTTTCCTAGTGAATCCCGGCAAAGTTTGACATCTCCCCAGCACATTTGTCTATGTTCTTGGCAGCCATGTAGACGAAGTGAACGGTGTTGTTCAACCACAGCGTATTCAAAACTGACTCAGGTGATGAAACGCCCAGTACATTATTTTCGTACAGAATATCTACTTCAATATCACTCCGTGGAGCTGCAGCTCTCTCTTTGTTCCCCTTTCCAGCCTTTTTCAGCTTCTTTTGCTTTGCTACGAGTCAGCTAAAACTCTATGTGATTTATGATACTCGCTGGATAATTGTGTTTCTTCAGGCGTGTCTCAAAGCTTGCTATTAAGCTTCTTAGGGTCGTTGGTTCGTATTCCTCTCCATCTTTCCGTCTCACTGAACGAATAAATTCAGCTAGATATCTATCCAGCTCTTGTGGGTTTATTTCCTGGACTTCTCGTTGTTCCTTTTGAGCTGTCAGATACTAGGTTTTAGTAATCTTACGTCTGGCTCTCTCCGTTGGCTCTCTACGTAATCCTCTACTATGACATCGGTACTTACGAATCTGTTTTCTTCCGTTTTTATGGTTTTTTAGTCTTTGTTACGGGAAAAACTTTCTTTTATACAAAACAACTTCACTTAAAAAGACTTATCCCTTGAATGACCGAAGCGGGAAGCTACAAACACAAGGCGGCCGGCGGGACGGAGAATCCTATCCACTGCAGTGAAGAAACATCGTGTCACAAAAAGGTACACTTGAGTTTAAACATTTATTCTTCTCCTCCACTAAGTTATCTCTTCACATGTTCGTATTTTAAAATTCCACACTCTGTTCTCCACTTGAAACGTTTTCATCGATATCAATTCACCGTAAAAAGTTCGATGATCTTCACTCAACAACTAACAACACGACTACTCGAGGTTGTCGTTCAAAGTTCAGTTCTCGAATTTTCTAGGATCACGTGACTACTTTTTCCCGTCACATGCACGCAATAAATTTCACACACATCGTAAGCGGTTTCTGATTGGACGAACGATTTTTCTCACACGTGAAAAACGTCGTTCGCTCCTCTGATTGGCCAGAACTTATTTGCGTACGAAAATTTACGACAGGGGCTTTTCAGTGAGTATGTCTCAGTATGTATACAATAATGTTCTTTATCAACAGTAAGTGTTTTTTTGTTGTATTATCAAAATTGTATTGTCGTTCAATCAGATCAACAGCTAGGTATAACATGAAATTTATATCGAGAGAACGAATGAAACAAACAATATCTTATAGCAAACCAAAACAAAGTTCCGATAACTTTTCGGACCCGGAGCTGTATTTTAATTTAGCCCGGAAACCAGCCCGACTTCTTTCATTGACTTGAAATTTTATTGCTTAGCTCAGTTTCAAAACCAACTGCAAAATATGAAACTTTAATGTAAACATTATGCACATAAAACGGCTTTCCAGGCCCGAAAAGTTATCAAAACTTTTGAGAAACGTGCCCCTGACCATAACCTTACTATGAAATTGAATAAATGCATATCAATTTTTTTGGCTAGCCAACAACAACAACAAGTTTTAATTTAAGTTAAGTTATAAGTTTACAAAGCTTGTGCCCGCAATTAGCAAGGGCTATTCGAGGCGGGCACAGGAGAAAAATTTTATAATAAATATATGTATAAAACGAACAGTCCTAGAAGCAATCTAGTTTGTCGTGTGCGCGATTGATTTCCTTGCTCCCTGCGGAAAACGGACGTCTGCGAAACGCTGTTTCGAATCGTGTTCACGTATCCTGCTGTTTCTTAAGGATCCGTGGACCGCGCTCTGATTGGCTCATTGCACCCTTCGACCCATCAGGAGCGAGTATCATAAATTAGCATAAATTTACATCTCATAAAAAAGCCGGTCAGCCAATCAGACGCCGAGTTGGAAGGGATGACGACATGGTGGTGTATGAAAGTGGGGCAAAGAAATGTGGGTGGTGGGTGGGGGGGGTGAGTGACCGGAAGTGCATAGCTTTTACATAGATTTCACATACTTTTTTTACATAGTTTTTTACATAGCTTTTACATAGCTGACCGGAAGTGACTTTTTTATTGGATCGAGGACTCAGGCATCGGATTTGGGCCCCAGATCCCGCTCGGTCAGAGAGGAAAAAAAAAACAAAAACAAAATACAAAAAATGCCTTTAATAGTAACAGAACGAAACAAAAGCGATTTACGAGCGGGGACATGGGTTCCATCCCGAAAGTTCGTAGCCCACATCCAAAGCATGAAAAACTTTTATTTTATTGAGTGTACATGTAAAGCAGGTGTAAAGTTTGTGTAAAGGTTAAGTTTACACAGCTTTCAGGAGGCTCGTACCCATCTTCGGAAAGCAATCGAGCGTTTTGTTCGATGCAAATAAATCTTTTGCTAAAGTTTTGCACGTGCATATGAAACTTGAAAACAATACTCGCGAATAACGAGGACGCTCTCTTGTAAACACAAAATCTGCGGGAAAAAATTGGTACATTGGAGACCCTATTTTATTGCCTTGCATGTCTTCAATGTCCTTGAAACTTGCAGGCCATATACGTTGATGATAAATCTCGAGATTGTGAAATTTAAAAAAAAAAATTATCTCGCGGTTTCCAAATTATCATCACACATGTAGGCGTAGACCAAATTACATACAAAAATTGCAACAAGAACAGCTGAGCGCACGCTAATCAAATCCTTCTTTCTCGCAATCGGCCAAAGCAAACCCCTAACTTTTTCACACACCATTTCAAATAGAATCAAACTACTGTGAGATGAAACTGCGTTCCCATCGCGCATCGTTTTCTTTAGATATTAGCTAATTATGTCGATAGTATGTTTTTCACTGTATTTATAATCCTCAAAACTTCATCCCCAAAAATTTCAAAAACGCTCTCATACATTTCTTTTAAACTTGGTCCAATTGAAGCCCATGGTCTAATCAATTAGTCCACTAGCGGGTTTTACATAAATTTCTCTCGATCTAGAGAAACTCCGCAACTTGTTAATTTCGGAGGATCACCATTCCGTTGCCATTGAAGCACCGATGTAAACAAATCCTGCACTCCCATAAAGTTCAGTGTTTTGTGTGTTTGCGTGCAAAGTGGCTTGTCTTTTTATGCGCTACAACAAAAGATATGGCCCATTTAAATTGAAAGGGTGTGGACTTGAGAAATGGGCACGAGCCTCCTTAACCTTCATTTACACTTTTGTAAAGCTGACCTTTATACCAACTTGACGCTGACGATTAAAGCTAGATAAAGAGACTCTTTACACAACTTTATACATGATATAAAGTTGTGTAAAGCTTGTGTAAATTCCGGGTTTACTCCACCTTTAAGTTGAAGTAAGAGGCTTAAATCTGGATTAAATGGAATTTTAATGAACTTTAGTTTATATTGTAACTTTAGGATATGTGATTTTATCTTAAGAAATAAAGATTATTATTATTATTATTATTATTATTATTATTATTATTATTTTTATTATTTAGACTTGAGTAAAGTTAGCATAAATAACGCTTTATACCGAATTTATATTTGGTGTAAATACTGTGTAAAGGCGAAATATACTTCTTTCAAGCCGTGTCAAATCGGCTTGTCAGCTACACTGTATGCATTAACTCTCTTTACACCATCTTTTTAAATAATTATAATTGACCAACTACGATGACGTCTTGTTGGCGGCCACAGAAGCCGCGGAAGAGAGCAACCGGGGACAGCTCTTCGAGTTCCGACTCAACCCGGGCACGGATCGACGTGTGCAACGGTTTGGGTTACGACGTCGAACGGAACTCTTACATCCCGCACAATTCGATGTGGGCTACGAACTCGAACAGGCGTTGCGTCGGGCGATCGATCGTGAATTGGAGGACCGCCTAGACGACGACGATCACGTGTTGTTTACGATGCAACATCCCACCTTTCTACACGCCTTTCAATCGTTTCACGTGCCGGTGCGGGAATGGCGCAAACCGAGTCAGCGGGTCACCCTCCTTTTGCAAAAAATGGCGAAGAAATTAAACTCCAACGAACAATTCAAATTGGATGATCGTTTGAAAGTGCAAATCACCACCGCGAAGGATCCGGGACAGGGTAGCGGACGACGCAAAGAAGCCACCCCGAGCAACATGCCCCTCATGACCTTTCTCCAAAAGAAACAGTGTGTCGTCAAAATCCACAATCGGGATGAGTTGTGCTGTGCTTGGGCCCTCGTCACCATGCAAGCGTGGGTCGACGAACAACCCCCGCGTCGACGGACTCCGGAGATTGGTTTCAAATACTTGAAAAGAGGGAAAGGTCAAACCCGATTGGCCAAGGCATTGCACGCTTTGGCTCTCGTTCCCGAAGGGCCTTGCGGGTTGGGAGCGCTCGAACAATTCGCCATCGTGTTGCAGGACTATCACATCAAAGTCCTCAGCGCCGATGTTGGGTTCCAAGTGATCTTTGGGGTGGCGAGAAATGCGCCGACCAACGTTACCTGTTTCTCTTGAAACACGAGGATCACTATTACGGCTTGACCTCCCTCCCCGCCATTCTCGGACGCAGTTACTAATGCCACTTGTGCGACAAGGGGTACAACACTAAGGATTTTGCGCGTCACCCCTGCGTAAAACGACGTTGCATGGCCTGCAAACGAAAAGACTGCCGCGATTACCTGACACTCCTCCAGGGCGATAGCAAACCCCCACGACCGACGCAATGTCCCTGCCCGGACTGTCGACGCTGCTTTTTTCGGTCCGTTGCTACGAGAATCGCCGGGTGTTTTCTCCCAACGGACAAGGGGCCGACACCACGGAACAGTGCGTCTGCGCCTATCTCCAAAAGTGCGAGAATTGCTGCAAATCCCTCGATTGGTGGAAAAATCGACGCAAACGTCAACGTCCCCACAAGTGCCAGGAATATGTCTGCAAGACCTGCAAGGATTTTGCGAATGCGACCACCCATCGTTGTTACATCCAGCCGGTGAGCGATCCAGACCCGGAGGAGGAAGCAGCAGGACCGCCCCCCGCCAAACGCACAAGACCTGCCCCGCGTCACACCGTCCACGCCATCCGCTTTTTAGCCGCCAATGATACCGAGTCGGGGGGGGGGGGGGGGGGGGAAGAAGACGAGGACGAGAACGAGGAGGGGACTCGCAACCCTATTTCGTGTATGCGGATTACGAATGCACGCAGGACGAACAATTGAACGTTCCCATCCTCATCTGCGCCAAAGGGGAAGACCATCTTGACACCCTTCCCGCCCTGGTGTTTTACGGTCGCGATTGCACCGGGCAATTTAACGATTGGCTGCTGACCAAAACGGAGGTGCTGGGGAACCACAGCACCTCCGTGATTGTGATTTTTCACAATTTCAAAGGCTAAGACGGGATGTTCATCCTCCAATACCTCTACGACAATCGAATCGAGGTCAAGGATCAAGTTTGCGTGGAATCCAAAATCTTGAGCCTGAAAGCCGTATGCTTGAAGTTCAAGGACAGTTTGTGTTTCCTCCCCTTCCCCCTCTTAGCCTTTGCCTCCACGTTCAATCTGACGGAAAGCAAGAAAGGGTTCTTTCCGCATTTCTTCAACATCGAGGCCAATCAAGAGTACGTGGGACCTTGGCCCGAGGGCCGCTATTACGACCCCGATGGCATGAAACCGAGCCTGCGAAAGGACTTTAAAAAATGGTACCCAACCGTGCACATCTCGACTTTAATTTGTACGAGGAAATGTCGGCCTACTGTCAATCGGATGTGCAAGTGCTCAAAGCCGGCTGTGAAATATTTCAACGGGAATTCGCCGCCAAAGCCGATTTCAACCCCATGGAGAAATGCGTCACCATCGCCTCGGCTTGCATGCGGTATTACCGCAAAAAACATTTGCCCGCCCACACCCTGGCCTTGGAACCCCCATGCGGATGGAATGGAAAAAGGGGGCGCCAATCCCTGAAAGCCTACCGATGGTTGGAATGGAACAATTCCCAACAAACCGAAGGGGTCATTGCGCACGCGTTCAACGGTGGCGAACGCACTCTCCAAGTTGGTCCCCATCGCTATCAAGTGGACGGGTTCAACGAGACGACCCGCACCGTGTACGAATTTCACGGGTGTTTATGGCACGGATGTCCCGTGTGTTTCCAGGAGAGCATAAACAAGACCACCCGTCTCCACCCCGATCGCACCCGATGCAAAAACAGCGGCAATTGCAAGCCGGCGGCTACCGCGTGGTCGTCATCTAGGAATGTCAGTGGGAGCAGTTGCGTCAACGACCTGACGTCGAAGCCTTCGTCAAGTCGCGCCAGTTCTCCGTGCCCTCGCTCAACCCGCACGACGCCTTCCTCGGGGGCCGCACCAATGCTGTACGACAACGGGACGAGATCGACGAAACGCAAGGGGAAGAAATTCGGTACGTGGATGTGACGTCACTCTACCCCACCGTTAACAAGTACGACCAATACCCTATCGGACACCCCGTCATCGTCATCTGCTTGAATTCAGCATCCTCTCCGGCGATGTAAACAAATACGTAAACGAACCCCTTTCGACGTCTTTTAAAATTTCCGCCGACTGTTCGTCGTGCAGAGCCACCGCTGATAGTCAGAAATTGAACTTGATCCTCCATCAATGCTTTCAACGGAGAAATAATCACTTTGCTGCTACCACGTAGACGGTCAAAAACCACATCGGCGACGATTGGAATGGCGTAGAAAATTAAAGATTTGCCATACCGTGTCGGGAAAATGGCGTAAACATTTTTGCCATCGCAGTCGGCCTTTAGACATTCTTCCTGCTCTAAACGAAGCGAGGAAATCCTGAAAATTTCGCAAACTTGGTCTCACGCGCCACGAAAGACCGCTATTTTTTGCATTGATGATACCATAAGCCGTAACCTATCCGGTCAGCGGATGATTATTATCATATAGTTTATGCCATATTTAAAATTCCAACGGCACGATGTGAACAGGATTCGAAACAGCGTTTCGCACAGGTTCGTTTTCCGCGGGGAGCAAGGAAATCGGATACGTCAGCACGCAGGCTATGATTTGGCATTTGTGTTAAGAAATAAAATCCTGTGAACAATAATGTTTGCGTAAAATTCTTAACCGTTATCAGACAGTGCACAAAATGTGTGCTTGAGTATAGTGAAAGTACTATAATTTAGGGGGTGAGTTGAGAAATTGAAGAACTAATGTTCAATTAGGGTAACTGTTAAACTCCTTTTATCTCAGGTTCGTGTCTGCAAAGTCCCGGAGATGTTGCTGGTGGAGGAGCCATAGAACTTGAAGCAGAAAAAGGATGGATCAATATAAGTATTAAAATTGTTCAAAATGCATGGGCTGCTGTAGTTAATTGACCGGACGCTCATGAGTGTTAACAAAACAATACCCAAAGAGATTGAAAGTGAAGTGTAGCCTGATCTGAATTCCTTCTAGAAAAAACTGCAAATGTAGCTCTAAGGTGCGGGATTGCAGAAAATTAGAATACACTTATTGGCATCTCATTGAATAAGAATAGAGCTCATTGTCTCAATACCTCGATCTGAAAAGAATTGAAAAGAATAGAACCAATTTTCTCCAATCCCTCACCTCATCTCCATGATAAAATTCATACCCTCCCTACCTTTGCCATTATTGCATTCGAACAGGCAATTTTGAATTTTGAATTAAATGGATCAGTGATTCAGTGTGTCAGTACTTGGTGAATTGTAACAATTGCTATTTTATATTCCCTTTAATACTTCGCATTCATCTTTGTGTAACAAGTCTGAATCTCATTTTCTATATTTTGGGCTCATATGTGCATGAAGAACTTTCTTTCTCACACATAATTAGTCCTCAGAAGTACTAAAATGTTTTATCAGGGATACAGTTTATGTCCCTTATGCTACACAATGTACATTCGAAGATTACTTTGGTGTATTTAGTGAACATTCTAGTTTATAGTTTTATCGACTTTGTCTGTATATTGTTCAAAACTAATTCTCAGATGCGTCGATCATTGCATCAGCTCAGATTGGAACAGAGAGCAGCACATATTGTTCTGGAGGATCGGGTGGACTCATTCGCCTTAAAGCTCGAAAGGTAAGTAAATTATTTCAATTACATTAGTAAATGTATGCACGTTCTTTACCTATTTCCTTGGCGATATAATTGTTAATAAATGTAATGATGATAAAAGTGGGTCTTACATTTTCAAAATATTTAGATTAAAACATACTATTACGACTGGCTAACTAATACATGTGCGTATTTGCAATACAATATTAAACTATTAATAATAAGAAGTACAAGAATAATAAAAATAATATCGCGCGACTATCACACTGGTGATCAATTGCGAATAACGATAATGTGAAATTTATTAATTACAGCCTAAATGGTAAATTACACAAAGAAATCAAAAACAGAAATATATTTACACACACACACACACACACAGATATATATATATATATATATATATATATATATATATATATATATATATATATATATATTTATATATATATATATATGTATATATATATATATATATATATATATATATATATATATATATATATATATATGTTTTGAAGACTTGTGATTGGTCCCTCAAACAATGCTCCTCTGAGTCCTGCAATGGGAGATCACTTGCGCGATCTTGGAGTATTGAAATTCTGTAGAATTTTCACTTGTAAAACAATAAACTCCGACTCCAGTCAAGACTTTTGACAGGTTTATTCTCATCGTTTCGGCCACACGGCCTTCCTCAGGAGAATTACTGCACTAAGGCTTGCTTACAACATTTCAAAATTTGCTATTAACGGAAATGCGGTTCGTTACAAATACGAACTCGCATACAATTAAACAATTTAACCCCACAGAGGTTTTGCACGGCAGCCATGTTGCATGGCAGGAACAATGAAAATGTTTTGCATTAGAATTAACATTCTTTCCCATAGGAAAAATAATTTATTGTTCCTGCCATGCAACATGGCTGCCGTGCAAAACCTCTATTGGCTGTAATAGAATAAACCTGTCAAACGTCTTGACTGGAGTCGGAGTTTATTGTTTTACAAGTGAAAATTCTATATGGTACAAATGAATGTGGTATATGGCTTATGATAAGCAAAGACTTTCGATGATGACAACCTTTATCGCAATTGGAGGTTGTGAACTCAGGAACCTGGGACTGAAACTGCATACCCAGCCCTAAAATGATAGAACACCCCAATGGCCAGTCCTAACCCCAGCTACGAACCCCTGCGCCGACAACATCCCAGCACCTGTCAAGCTGAACTGAGACCATAAATAAACAATACAAAGAACTGGAAAAGACGAGAAATAACACATAACTAAAAAAATAGGACAGGGAGGAAATGGGAGAGAGGGAAGCTGACCACTATCACATCCACCGACATAGCCGTACGTTACAAGCTTGTACGTTCAAGAGAACGGCGTCGCTGATCACTAAAAAGCTACTAATGCCGATACGCTAGCTGCCGTCTGAAAATACCAGAGTAGTATAGGGTCAGGGTGATCCGGGGGTGTCCCCGGGTGCACCCTGTCACCATACTACACACTAAAGGGTCTAGGCGGGATCACTAACCGAGCTGATCGTGGAATTTAAAAAAGTTTAAAAAATACATATTACAGGGGTTATTACCTATTAAACACTCTACATACCTAGTATATCTGCCATGGATGCTGCACTGCGGTTTCACTTGAGAAATCAGGCCATTCAAGGTTTGCTTCACAGTTATAAGATGATGATGATGATTATCCCACAAAAGACCTCAGTTTGTTCTATCAAGAGAACAAGCCCAAAATCCTTCAGGTAATTGATAGAGAGGCTGTTGATTTTGGTCCTGTCAAAGTGAATTCGCGCTTCAACTTCACTTAGCAAAAGAAGTATATGAGGGCACAGAAGAAGAACACTACTTCTTCAGACAGCCAGACCCGCTTACAGTAACGCACTTCAGTCAAGATGAAGTTACCGAACAAACAGTCGGCGTTATCAACTCAATACTTGAGCAAGTAGGAAGATGGGTACATATGGGATCAGGCTGGGTCATTCAAATAGTTAATAATGTTTGGCTTGACTTTGCTAGATACCAGCCCATCAGAGGCGGTTCATACCTACCTCTCTCTAAACACGTGAAAAAAAAAACGGTCATAAATGTGAAAAATAAAGACAATCGATGCTTGCATTTGGCACTAAGTGCTGCGCTGTTCCCTGTTCCAGATGGCTTACGTACAGACAGAGCAAGTAAGTACCAAACAGATGATGGTCTTGACTTTAATGGAATTACTCTCCCTACACCTTTAAATCAGCTTTCAAGAGTTGAGCGGCTAAACAGCCTTGCCTTAAACGTCTTTGGGTGGCAAAACAACAGCACTGTTATCCTTAGAGTTAGCGAAGTAGAAGACACGAGCGTTAGACGAATAAACCTGCTGATATTGTTGGTCCTTTGCCGCCTTCAAAAGGCTACACGTACCTGTTCACAGGTATACACGCTGGCCCGAAGCGATTCCGATGACTGATGCTACTTCTGAGTCCTGCGCTTCTGCTTTGTTGTCGGGCTGGGTTTCCCGCTTTGGCGTGCCCACGAGAATCACCTCCGATCGAGGACGACAGTTTGAGTCTGTGCTTTGGAATTCACTCATGAGTCTCCTTGGTACCTTGTTGTAATAGCTCCAGTTTATGCCAGTAAGAGTGAGACAAATAAGTTATAAAACCGCGGGAGAACCATAAACGCCATCGTAAAACTGTTAACATTATGTTTGGGAAACATTCTTCGCAATTTTGAAGTGGTCAGTATGGACAACGGACTACCGAATTACCGGATCGACGGACAACTCGTACGGACCACGGACCATGCATAATACGAGCGGATCCGTACGGATAGTTCACAGTTGTTTCTCAGAAAGTAGTGCTATTTTGTCTTCGCTGTTACTGTTGTTGAGTTGAGAAATCGGGAGCAAACTGCAGTGGACATCACAGTGGATTTTTGTTTATTACATGTACTAAACAGAAACAATCTCAAAATCATCTTTTCTGTTCGCCAGACTGCGTGTCGCCAGATGTTTATATAAAAGAAGACAAAGAATAAGCATTTGGCCACACGCAGTTTGGCAATTTAATTGGGGGATTGTCAGACCAAAAAGTAGTTGAATTTTTCGAAAAACACATCAAAAAGAAAATTATTTGCCTTCAATTGCAGCAAGGTCCACAAAGAAATTTTCCTTTAGCTCTTTTATCACACGTCGGAATGTCTCATCATATCTTGTATCCACAGTCACGTACTACAGTGTTACAGTAATCAGCCAACAATTCCCTGCTTTGTTGCCGTAAACAATTTTTACCAAAGCAGTCCTCGAAGAAATAGCGAGGCAATAATCATGTTTGCTTTCCAACAAGGCTGAGAAATAATATTATGTTGTGACAGTTTGAAAGTTCTTTACCGAAGAAACAGCGCCAAACTTTGAAAAAAATTCTCAATAACCTGCCTCGAACGTACACCACTTCACGCTCAAAAAACAGTTTATGCATAGACTGGAACTTTACGCATACGGCGGAAGTGACAAGGATAGCTTGCTCAAGTAAGCTAAAATATTGTGTCTAACACACAACAATACAAAGACACGTTGGGCTCAGGATATACTATTTCGCTTACATGAACAGCCGACCGCTCTCTCCAGTGCCCTCTAAACTTCGTAGTTGCTATAGCAACTACGAACTAGTAACGGATAACTTGGTGTAAAACGCATACAGGATATAAGATTTGGACTGGTTAAATTTTACAGTCGATTTTCAAACATTGATTATTTAGAACTGCAGAAAACAGTCCATAACTTAAGATTTGTGACCAGAAAATTCAATACTAAAGAGTTTGGAAAATCGAATAATTCCTTGACCGCTCTAAAAATAATTCGACATTTGTCTTGTGTTTCTCGTTGCTTTTTTTTTTTTTTTGCTTTTTGCTTTTTGCTTTCAGTTTGGTTTGTGGGTGAAACAAAGTATGAGCCCTTGGTGGATCTAGACTAGCTCATAAGGTCGGTGACAGAAGATGTAATTTGTGATAATCAGTATTGACATAAATTAATATTTTGCCGACACGGAGCAGAGAACCGGGTACTAGTGTAGTGCGCAGGGGCTCACGGTTCGTGAGTTTGAAAAGTACCATGGGCCTGGCTGACCAACGCGCCCATGCCTCAACCTTTAAGTGTGTTCGGTTGTGTAGTGAAGGCAAAATATGTTATTTGTGATAATCAGTATTGACATAAATTAATATTTTGCCGACACGGAGCAGAGAACCGGGTACTAGTGTTTTGCGCAGGGGCTCACGGTTCGTGAGTTTGAAAAGTGTTCGTTGATAGATTTGTGTCATTCTACGGTCAGCCGCCCCGCCTCTAGTACTGTTCAAACAAGTTAACTTTCGTCTTAGTTGTTTATTGTAATACCATAAGATTTGTTATCGGCAGTTTTAGCCGCATTTTAGTCGTTTGTTTCTTAGTTAAAAACACCTTAAAACCCCAAAGGTGGCACCACTGCATAGGTCGGGGGTACACGGTCCCTAGTTTTTCCAACAGTTGGTTTTTTGGGGTTTACGTGTCCGGCTCTGGTGCGCTTAGAGTTATCGTTATATTATAGTTCTTTGTCAATAACAAAATGTATCGTGGGCCTGGCCGGCCAACCTAGAGTTATTGCAATATTATAGTATAGTATATTATAGTAATATTGTAATACGATAGTCCTTTGTCAATAATAAAATGTATCGTGGGCCTGGCTGACCAACGCGCCCATGCCTCAACCTTTAAGTGTGTTCGGTTGTGTAGTGAAGGCAAAATTAAACACTCTCTGCCATTTTGAATGCCGAAGTTAACGGAAGTTAGCGCCAACAAAATACTAGTTAAAAATCGACTTGTGATTAGGTTTCTACATTTTGTATAACTTCATATATATGCTTATCCTGATTGTGGCATGAGGACATGAAAAGAGCTATAGAAGCAAAGACCGATACAACGTAGATACAAATTTAAACGGTGTGCTATCTTTCGGCTGGCCAAACCAGCCTTCTTCAGGTACAATGAGGTAAAATTTACATTGGCCTTTTATATATAGTTGACATGGACTAAAACAAAAATCACGGTATTTTCCGTAGTGTTTATTTGTAGCTTATGAAATCGAAGTCATAAAAAATCATCTGCGCGATTTTTTTATGCACGAGTTCATGGTGCTTTTTTTGGTCTTTTAGGGCCAATACTGATTCGAAAGACCCAGCAAATAAAATAAAGGCTTGTCATTCAAACCGAAACGCTTTATGACAAGTCAACAAACCATAGCAGTTTCTTAATACCTTCTTCATTGCAAAAAATATCATTTTGTCTGGAGGGCTTGTATGTAACTCACCATGGAAGAGAACTTAAACACGAAATCGTTGCCACGGAAATGAGACGACCATTAAGCTCTGACGGCAAACGTCTCTTCAGGCCATCAGAAGTTTGACAGTGCAACAAATCACGTCATTTTTCGGTAGGTTTGCGGCAAAATTAAAGTTCGATTCGCCAACAGTTAGTCGCAACCGACGAGGATATTAGCGCGGCGGAGGAAGAGCTTAATTTTCACAGTGCAAGAGAAGAGATTCTCGCCGAGATTAACCTAGAGCATCCCACTGTGTTCGATCAATACAAAAGCCGTGGTCACACTACAGACTTTTGCCCTGGGGAAACTTGACTCGTTGATATTTTCCCTGTACCATTTCTTGGCATTTATATCAACAGAAGGAAGTAATAAATGCTTTCAAAATATGTGATTAATGCAAGTAATATATTTGCAGAAGGTTTTAGCTAAAATCTTCATATACACTGCAATTTTTGTATGGCAGTTTGTATAATGAATTGAATTGAGAGTACAACAATGTGCCTAGCAGGGACAATTTCCTTTGCAAACATACAATGATACAGATTCACAATTTACTCAAACAAGCTATAATTAAAAAGGCCTGAAAACTTTGCGATGTGTCTTCTCCACACAAAGCATCATAAAACGAGGGGAACTGGTTGGGAGAATATCGGAATAAATCAATTTCAAACATAAACACAACATTTAACCTTGAAAAGAAAGTAATTGTAGAGTGTGCTTTTGGATATATACTTTTATATGTTTCGTTAACAAGCAGAGTTTCTTGGACGAAAACGAAAACATTGTGAACAAACCTTACCGGCCGTTCGACTGTCAGAGCAGCATCTGTAGAGAGTTCCTCCTTCAAAGCGTACAAACGATTGGTAAAGTCAATAAGACACCTTCCTAATTAATCGCCAGAGAAGAGAACGTAAAACCCCACCATTTCTTGTATTAGCCGACACGAGTAAGCTACCGCGAAAACCTTTTAGACTGGTCGAGATATAAACACTGCGAACGTGACATACGACACCACTTGGCCGCCATCTTTATTTTCCCAGGGCTTGTTCAGGGCTTGGTAACCACGCCCAAAAAAAGAGAATTGGAGCCATGCCTTAATTTTCTTGAGTTGATGCCAAGATTTATGTCGTTGTTCACACCAAGCTTCATTCCTTCCGTTGCTTTCTGCAGCTTATTGTTGTAGCCAACGATGCTCTCTGTGTTTATAACCATACGTGAAGGCATGAGCCACCCCCTTGGAGCTGCTATAAAGTTCAATCTGACCTTTGACTCATCAACAGATGTCTGATAGAGGTCCACGCTCTTTGCGATATCCGACAGCCTGATAGAATCCTCAAGAAGAACGAGGAATTCTTTTTTAGTTTCTTTCGCTGGTCCACCATCTCCCAGAATGCTGCTGCGGGCGTTGACCTGCGCGCCTAAAACACAGGACACAAATGCCTCGATTGACTGATTAATACGTGCGTTGGCGAAACCTTCCTTCCCTCCACCCTCATTTGGAAATCTTGCTCGATCAGGGTCGTTTGGATAGTCGTAATCGGTAGAAATGATACCTACCCGGAAGCTCCAATATACACGTTGTCCGTCCCGCTATTTTTGCCGTATGTGAAGCGAAAGTCTGCACTGCGATCAACGCCGAATTCCACACAGATGCTTTTGTACGATGGAATATCATATGTATTAACTTTCTGATTAAATGTGGGGTCGTCTGGTAAAGTGCTCATACTCTGGATTCCGCCCATCTGGAATAATATACGCATGACTGTGAAGTAGGCGTGGAACAGATAAAAAGACCGCAGCTTTGGGGTGAGATCTATGTCGGAGGAGAATAGCAACTCACGAGAGATTCCACAGCCTGTTGTTGCGCACCACAGAGCGACGTTGAGCTGCTGTGGTCAGAAGCTCATGTGGGGTCCACCAAGCCACTTTCTTCCGTATTTCGTGGTTGTGAACTGAATCTGTGTGTCTCTGAAAATCTGTCTGAACTTCATGGCGAAGAACTCTGTCGGTGTGACTTAAATCCTTTGCTGTTTGTTCAAGACATCTCCAACGCTTGACTGTATCTTTTTAGAAAAATCGACAGCTGGGATTGGCTTTGGGTTACTATAATTCTCTGACAGCTGAAAGGGGAATCCATCATCCATCCATGCAATCCCAAAGCGTCTTTCATATGCTGAGTCCAATCCTTGCGAGCTATTTCTAGAACAGCAGCCCATGAACCTGTGCTCTCTGGGAAATACACTTCCCCAGTAGCTTTGCGGTTATTATCAAAGTCAACTTGTACTTTAAACCTGGACATATCAGCGTTTGGGAAACGCTTTTAAGTCTGAGATCGCTTTGGCTTTGGCAGCCTTTGCGAGTTTTGCTGCTTCAGGCGATCTCATCCAAGCCATTTCAGATTTAAAGGTGTTAGACGCTGACGCTTGTGAATTCATGCTTCACTTATATATTAAGGATTTTAAAAATTCTTTCCATATACCATGGTTGTGATTACTATTGTCGCGCCTTCTAACGGACATACTGTCTACTTTGATCAGCCGATCCCAAAACCAAACTACATACGCCTGCTTTCGTGCTCACTTTACAATTCGTGGCACAATCTGAAACACAGTGGAGGCATTAGCTACAAGGCTGGAGGAAAAACTTTTCATGGTGAAACTATCGATCCAGGACACTACAACCTAGATAATCTGAAAACTTATTTGCTTGACTCCTTTCATGATAAAGTACTTTTGAAAATATTATAAATAATTACAAATAATAATTATTACAATGATTAAAAATTACAAATAATTACAAAAAACTATGGAATCGAAAGCTTTTCTTTCAATAACAGCCTAAATGAGCTTTTCGATCTTAAGGGAAGCGCTGACACGGACATTGAAACTTTTTTATCAAACGGCTAAACTCACCGACAAGCTATTACATTCACTATGACCTGATCGATAAAGCAAAAGTACATCGAGGATTATGAAAGTCCCTGGAAGAACGTTTTAGATTTCTACCTAGAGAAAGTGGGTGGTAAATTTCTTTTACATTGTAACTTCGATAGTCGTAAATTAGATATTTCGTTGCCTGTATTTTACAAAGAATGCTTAGATGCTTGGTCCTCCATGAATCGCTTAGATTTGATCTCATATGAAAGTATAATGAATCAAATTATCTGGAATAACAAGCACATCGTATGTGAAGGAAAATCATTCTTTCAACCTTATTTTTAAAACCACGGGATTGTTAACGTTGGCGACCTTGTATCCAAGGATGGCATCTTCCTCAAAAGTGGGAAGATTGAAAACGCCTCGCTGCCCCCTTGCTTTTCATTCCTTAATGAGCATCGTAGACGCTATTCCTAAGGAATGGCGTTCAACAATTAAAGCAGGCCTTTTTGTGCACCCTCTTCCTTGGACGAAACTGTCTTTCAAATATCGTTATCGGGCAAAATAGCCGACGTTACATGTGGTACATCTAAGTTGGTTTACAAAGAAATTCGATCTTAGAAACAAACCCCACCCACTGCTAAGGCTAAAATTTTAAGAAGATACCCGGAAATTTCGGTAGATTGGGAAAGGTTATATTCATTGGCCTTTGAAATAACTTTAGATACCAAGCTGAGAGAATTCCAGTACAAGTTATTAAATCCTATTATTTTTACGAACAAGAAACTTTATTAGTTTAAATTGGTGGATACACCCTTATGTGCATTTTGTAACGAGGAAGAGCATTTATTATTTTTTTTGTAAGTGATCAAGTTTTTTTTTGGAATAAACCGTTGAAGTGGCTCACAGAAGAATTTATTCAATTTATCGTTTATAGACATTTAGTTTGGGAAATTCGACCTAAAAATAACTTTATTTTGGTAAACCATTTACTACTACTTGCTAAATTTTCCATCTATAAGTGTAAATATTCTAGCATTATCCCATCTCTTGTAGTCTTCAAAGCTAAACTTTGAGCAACTTACAAATTAGAATTATATATCGCAAAAAAAATGGAATTCTTCTCAAGCACTTCAAAAAGTGGGACCCACTTCTTTCGTTTCTATCTTGATGACTTTAAGTTTTCTTTTTGGTTCAGCTGTTTTTTCATGGGTCACTTTTCACCCGGTTATTAATATGTGTCTTAAGTACCTGTTACAATTTAACCTTCTACCACTCCCCCTTTATTATTATTATTTTTTTTTTTACTTTTCTTTTTTTTAACCCTCGGACGTAAACGCAAACGTATACCCCGATGTTGCAATATTTCGGAATATTTTACATCTAATAGATAGCCCGCGATGTGCTCTACAAGATAAGGTAAATAATATGGGTTGGGGCGCTGCTGGGGGTCCATGACGTCATCCAAAACGGCCGCTAACATGGCCGCCATCTTGGATTTTACTAAAAATTCAAATTTATCAGAAAAATGCGGAAATTGCAAATATTGTGTGCTAGAGTTGCAAAATAACATACAATCAAACATTTTGATGCTTTTGGTAGCATTTTATATGTTTTTCGCTGAAAAAAAGTGAAAAACACGTCTTTTTTTCTTCAAAAATGGGTTGACCACATGTTACTTATGACGTCATATCTCGTTACCATAGCAACCGATTGTCGCCAAACTTTACCAAAATGTGTCTCAAGGATAAATGGACAGCTACTGAAAACTGCATGTGCTAATCTTAAATGGTCTTGAAAATATCGGAGAAAAACCTTAAGGGGGGGTGGCAACAACCCCCCCCCCCCCTTGTACGTCCGAGGGTTAATATTTATTCAATTGTATCGTTTATTTTTATGTATAGTTTATTTGTAAGTGTATAACATTGTAACTTGTGTAAAATGCAAATAAAATATATTAAAAACTGCCAAAAAAAGAGCAAAACTTGTTCAACGGAAAACCGTCTAGTGTTTTGGCTCGATTTAACATCACAGGGGAAGTCTTAGAAAAAGTTAACTACCAATCGTCTCCACAGCATGTCTTACGCGAAGCTTCAACGGGCGAATAAGCCAATAGTGTGTCCATCTCTGTTCGTGATGAGCAAGGTGAACTTTTTGATTTCAATAACTTTCCGCTGAATTTGAGCTGGACATAGATTAAAAAATCTTTTACATATACAAAATAAAGCTATGGCTTCATCAAACGTCATACAGCCACACTGAAACACTCTATCCATCTTTGCCATCCGCTGATGGCTTTCGCCTCCAAAAAATCTCCGATGTACAGAAATAATTGGAGAACGAGGCTGATCACTACCGCAGAGTAGCAAAAAATATATAAGAAAGCACTTACCATTACCCACGGCTCTGCTATCGGTCTGGGCTCTCTAACTGCTTTGCTTTCTTCAGCTGGAATAGCAACAACAGTCTCTGGTATCGGTGTTTTAGCCGCCATACCTTCGGCAGCGTCGCTGCTTTGGCCGCCATTCATCTACTGGTTTGACTGCATTCAGCAAAAAACTTCAAAGCAAGCTAACGAAACATGAAAAGATTTATACGCTCGCTATCACCAAATTCCACAACACTGTTTGTGGGCTTGTTTCAAAGGCCCTCAATGACAATAAAATCACATACTTTGCGAACTACAGAAATATCACAAGCTGAAAACCTCTATTCGCTCTGGCAGCAGCAAACAATCAGGCCAGCCACAGCAGCCACAGCAGCCGAAACGGCCCGACGTAGAGGAAATAAGAAGCTAAGTTAAGAAAGAGATGAAACAGAAACTCCTAAAAAGGTTAGACAGTGTGGATGCAGAATCAAGGTTAGATTTCAGAAACTAAACTCAAGTTTCTCGCTTTATCTAGCAAAATAACGTCAAGTGTGCGGCGCATCGTGACCTTCTATGTGTGTAGGTTCACGTTTCTGAGAAATAAATACCAGACCCTATCGCTTTCCTGGCATATTTTTGTGTACCGCACTACTCTCCCAAAAGCCTGGTTTCCTTATATTATATCACGTGCTTGACATGATTTCGGCAGGATTAGATCTAGTATTTTTGGTAATAGGTACTTCATACTTAGCCATTGTTTGGGTGGTGTTAGGTGCCGTAAAGATCTGTAGACGTCGATGGCACGTTCTACAATGTCTCTTATATCGATCTGGTTTTCAAACAGCTCTTTGATTTTTTTTTCTAGCTGATATCTGCAAGTTTGCGGCCTTTTTCTTTAGTTTGTAGACAAAACTAGTGGCGACCATACCATCAACAAGCTTGCAAAGCCCGCATTGAGGGCAGACAAGTTCCGATTGGATATCGTCAAAACACATTGCCACTTCGCAGTCAGAGCAAACATCGAACTTGTAGTCATAGTACTTGTTCTTTTGGCGTATTATGAGCTTTTAATCTGATATCATACAGTCTATGCGCCGTTCAATCTTCTTGATTGCCGAATTGAGCTCTGCACGCTCTGCCAACATACAACTAATGCGTAGCTCGGCCGCATTGACTGCCAACTTAAGCTCTGCACAGGTCCCACACTTAGGAAGAGAATTACTCATCTCTATTTATTGAGTCTTTTTGTTCAAAATGCACCTCAGAAACCTTCTTCGGGATATTTATTGATCTCTTTCTGAAAAAAAGGCTGCCATAAGCTCACTGTCGTCACCATCTGCAGCCGTTGGTGCATGCTTGTAATCAAAGTCTACTATTTTTTTCGCAGTTCAGATAGATTCTGATGGAAGTTTTCTACTTTTTCTTGAATGCTCTCCAAAAAATTGTTTTGTTTTTTTCTGACCTGAATTTCTTTCAGATCAAGAAGCTTCCATACAAATTATCCCGTGGGGCATACTTAATCTATGTTATCCGAATTTTCGTTACTAAGCGCTTGTTGCAAAGAATGCAGCCGCCGCCGCTCATCCTGCAAATCACACACCGAAAATCCCATCCTAACTTTACCATATACCCACCAGATTTCCTTCTTGGAAATGAGACGCATTATTTTCTCAAATTTCGTTTTGTCTACAGAAGAAAAGTCAGTGAGCCGCCTTTGTTTGGGTCCGTTTATTTTCCTAAAGAGATAACAACCCCCCACGCCAAAGGTTTGTTTGTTCTTGTGGCGTTTCAAGAGCGGATTGTGGGTTGTGCTTGGAGTGTATAATTGCTTTAGAGAGCACATTTTGACATAAGCGTCTACAAATAAGCCCTTACTTACTTTCTCTCCGCTGAAATCAAGGCCCATTTGTGGTTGATCTTGGCAGTTAAGGGGAACACTGCTTGTTGCTATCCGCCTACTAAATGGACACTTGAACTCCAACAGCTTTATAATGTTTTTATCAATGAAATAGCCTCTGGGCTGCATGTGACCTTCCATATATTGGATGATCTCTTGCTAGATTAAGAGAAAGATCGTAGCCGAAAACTGAAACATTCTGTTTCAGCTCAAAATATCGGCGCACAAGGGGCTCGAAAAGATTCCCCAAGTACATGCAGCAGTGTTGAATGAGTTCACTGGCTGCAATTTCTTCAAGAGCAGGCTTTTTGGGGTCTCGAACTGCGTTTTGCTCGTCAGAGCTGAGACTCTGATCCACCGATAGTGTTTTGCCTGAATTTTAACTAGTCGGCACCTTTTTGCTTTAAGCCTGTCTGTCTCATCTGTAGAAAGGCCTTGAAGAGTTCAAAGTCATGAAGGCTCAATTGTGACGTGTAATTCATCGTGGATAATACAAAAGGAAACAAGTCTTCAATTGGGCGTTGACTGTCTGTTATGATTTGTATATGAAATTGTTGCAGTAGTGTGATATTTTCATAATATGGCATATTCGCCATATGTCGTTTATTTTCTTCTCTATCTCTGGTGTGTTGATAAACCAGATTCTTTCACTGTATTGACCACGAATGTCTTCAAGTGACATATCCTGACATTACAGCTGAGATAAGATTATCAAACTGCTGCTCTGTCCAAGCAAGCTCTTTATCGTATAAAGGTTCGAATGCTTCAAGAGCACGTTGTGATAATCTTTTAGAACCGCGTTGTGTAGAAGATGCGTGGCGATCTTCTGATCCACTCATGTTGTATATACTACACGTGTAGAATATTTAATAGAGAGAATACATTTCACCTCGGTTTCTAGTCAGTTAAAATAAGATTAACTAGTTGTTGAGGGGTCATTTGTTCCAAGATTTTTATTTCGTTAGATGTGATTTCGTAGGATATTAAACTATCTTTTATGTGGTTTTTGCTTTGTGGTGTTTGACTACAAGGGAAATAATATGGCCGATATCGTTTTCCTAATTTCGTAACACTTTGTGAAACAGCACCTTTTCTTCCACGTCCAATCGTAATATAAAGTGGTGGATATACTAGGCATGTAGAGTGTTCAGTAGGTAATAAACCTCGCTTAGTGTGGTGGGTGATCCAAGGACGCTCTATATAATAGGTATTTTTTAAACATTTTTAAATTCCACGATCAACTCGGTTAGTGATCCTGCCTAGACTCTTTAGTGTGTGGTATAGGGACAGGGTACATCCGAGGACACCCGCGAAATTACCCCACGGAACCTTCCTGGAACACTCTCCCCAAGCTCACTCGGTTCCTCGCTCACTTGGGGAGAGGAGCGGATCACCCTGTCCCTATACTACCACTGGCAACCGCTTCAACACTGAAAAACACAATGCCAAAAAACGCTGCCTTCCATGAGGAAGGCCAATAGGGATAACCGAACACCTTGCTTCTTGTACATGTAGCTGACTAATGGAGGTTGGAAACCCAGGAAACCGGGACTGGAACCGTAGATACAGTAATAATACACTAACCAGTGGCCAGCCCTACCTGCAAACTAGCCACAAGCCCTCGGTGCCCTAAATTGCATTCACTAGTATTAAATAGGTTTAATTGTGCTCATTAAGTATTGAAAGTGAGATGCTTTATACTGGTTTATGCGCTGAAAACGCTTTTAACTGAATAAGAATCCAAACGTTTTCAAAACCATGTCAAGCATGGAAGCTTGGAATTTAGGCGCCATAGAACTAACTGCGACATTTTAGCTTAACAACCTTAGCAGGTTAGCTTACTTGGCTAGGAAACTGTTTTGGAAAGCAGCAGGAGATCATGAGTTCAAACCTCGATTGGGTCAGCAAAGTCTTTCATAACTATTGAAATCATAATCAGCTGTGATGATTAATATATTAGACAGGAGCAACATACCCGTCGGGTTTGTTGTACAACTGAGATGGCATGTTTTTCATAGCCTGTTTTTAGGGAGTGGGCGGCCAAATACAGGGTGCTGATATGAGTAGTACTGTAGCTCTTCCAGACCTCTATTTTTATTGGCCCCGTAGTACTGTAGCTTCTATTGTTTTTAGGTCTAGGGCTATTGTTTCTGTTGTTTAACCTATTGTTTCGTTAACCAGTCACTGAGCCTGTTTGGAAAGGTACAGTCTCTCCCGCTGATATTAAATATTAAATCACTTATTACTCCGAAATTTAAACTTTTCGTTACGATTACGAAAAAGTTTTTATGAAATTTCATAATTTGGTTATTTTTTTTTCGTTTTACGAAAAGGTGGAAATACAAGAGAAAGGAAAACTTAATGTTGATGGAGGAAGGGCACAACAACCTAGCGATACTTACATATTGGGTGGTGGAGCGGGCGGCATCATTCAGATAATATCACCTGCGGGTAATATTGCCACTGGAACTTTATCTCTGAAACAAGGAGATGCATATAGAAATGGACAGGGATTTTGCGAAGCGGCAGACCCTGGATATATTACTGTATCAGGTAAGTCATCCCTGTAAAGGGGAGATAATAATTATGAAAGTTGCAACAAAAATGTCAAAAATTGCGATATTCTGGTGCCAGATAATGCAATAACTATTTTACGATCATACATGTACATGTGTAAAATCCTTAACTAAGTAATCCTGTCGTTGTTCTGTGTCATATGAAGGTTCAACACGAGAACGTCCCCTCCTGTAACGGTTTCCCATTGCAGCCTTTAAAATTTCTATTGTTCTTCGCCTCTTTTTTCTTTTCCTTTCTGTTTTCCAACACAGCGCATCAGAAGTTGTCTCGGGTAGGGCACTTCGTGGATTTTAACATATACCGAGATTATCCTTCAGTCCCAGGTTCTTCGGGTGCATCGTAATTGCAGGAACGCTGTAAAAGAAAATTACAAAATAACAATAAATTTTTAACACTCGACGTTTCGGTGTCGTCATGACGCCATTGTCAAGAGTAAATAAAATTTTACAGAGCGAATATTTACGTAGGCCACAGCTCAAATTTACGTACTGAATAGATGGCTAAACAAACGACACATGTCAATTTCACGTGAGAAATAATTTTACCTGAAACTCTAGCAAATGAAAGACTTCAGCGAGGCTAGAAATAAAACAGGTTTGGTTTGGTTCAAAGGGATTTTCTGCCCGCGCAAGGAGCCGCTGAATATTTTGTCCGGCGAAGGCCCGTTGCAACGTCTCGAAAATTGAAAACTAGGCAATTTTCGTGGCGCTATATAAATTGTTGTAAACGAAAATAAACAACAACAAGCTTAAAGATGTGTCGCATTTGGATTCTTTAATGCAACGCTAAAATCGATCTAAAGGGATTTTTCAACCGAGACACGTGTTGTGATTCGTATCTACCTTGAAGTAATTAAATTTATCCTGTTCCAAGTTAGTGATAGCGGTGGCCGAATGGTGTAAAGCGCGGAACGACAGCGGAAAGGCCCCAGGTTCGAGTCTCGCTCGTGCCGTTCCTTTTTTTTTTTCCTTTCTTCTTCAGACTGAACATTATGAAAGTGATATACCGTATTTTTCTTTTTGCTTTTGTCAAAAATCCTTACGTTTAATTTAAAAAAATATTGAACCGTGTCAGTGTGAAAACATACGTTTACCGCAATATTGCGTTACGGGTTAGCATTTCTTATTCACAGGTTGGCTCTTAGGAGCCTTTGATTAAAAATTGGAACCTAGTTCATAACTCTAGCCTATGCAACCGGAAAGTGTTGTCTTTCATTGGCAAAAATATGCAAAAACCCCTGTACGATTTCAGTATTTCAAAAGTTATGATCGTTTGTATTAGCACATGGGCGAGCATTTGCGATTTTTCCGACTATTGAGAAATCGGAAACTGCTGGTTTCGCCTCGTAATGAATTCGCCCCCCTCGCGAACTCGTTTAGTTGCGGGGCAAACTTGTTTACTTGCGGGGCGCACTCGAGGGGGGCGAATTCACTTCGGGGCGAAACCACCATAATTCATTGAAACGACGCGATATTCGAAGGCAAAAGCTACCTATTTACTGGATCAGTTATCGATTTACGCCATCCGAGGCATTGGAAAGTGGTTGAAGCTGGAAATAAGGCGAGTTGCGAAGCAGGTAAGTTATATTTATTGCAAAGTTTGCTTGACATGAGTCGATTTCTCGAATTATGGTGGTTTCGCCCCGTAGTGAATTCTCCCCCCTAGGGTTCGCCCCCGTTTCGATGTCAGCGAACCAATACTCGAAACCAAGGCCACATGTCGCGCTAAATATCCTGTTGAAACATCGGCTCGTGGTTGATTTTCTTTAAGAATAAGACAATAAACTATCCAGTTTACTATCCGGTATATATCTAGGAAGAAACTCGAATTTAAGGCCATAAATGTCGAAGAAATCTTCCCATTTTATCATCGTCGAAAGATCGTCGAAAGATCGAGTACTGGCCTGATGCTGTTTCCACAGAGGTCCGCTCAAAATTGACCGCTGATCGCCCGCAGTTACGAGGATGTCTGTAAAATGGGACCGGATGGCGGATAGGAAAATGTGGATAATAAAATGCAGATAATAAAAAGTGGATAATAAAAAGCGGATAACAAAATGGGGATGATAAAATGCGGATGAAAAAAAAAATAGAAAATATTCCTTATGATTTTTCCAAAAAAAAGAAAAAAAATGACACGAAACAAAAACACGAAACTTCATGCCTCACCCTACCCTAGTTGGGAAATATATGAATATTGCGTTTCGAGCCCCTCCCCCAAGTAGTGGTCTGCCCGTGTTTGAGGATGGATTCCGACGAGTCTGATGATTACGGGCTTTTAAAATCTGTGTTTAGGAAACGGTAAAGTATTTAGAATTGTTAAATTCGATTTAAATTCACCTGCTTTTTTTTTTTTTAATTTGCTTTCAGAAACAGTCTTTGCTGACTTTTTATTCGTGTTTGTTTAGTGACAACGTACAGTGTAACCTAACATTAACTCCCAAGGAACTGTAAAAATTGGTTCGTTATATCGAGGGTTCGTTATATCGAAAACCTCGTTACAACGAATTTGCGGAAAAACAACCAAAATGTTCGTTATATCGAGGTATAGTTTCTACCGCAGTCAAACGTCCAAGGCGCTTTTTTGTTTTATTTAGTGGGATTTTATTTAATATTAAATGGAAATATGGGCAAGGATGTATAAAAAAATAGTTGACCTAACTGTCTTTTAATTTTTCTCAAAATAATGAGCTTCTTTCCGTTGAAAACTGACCAAAACTCTTTGCGCCTGATCAAAATAATGTTGGCAAATGGCGCCGACGATCCTGCAGTTAACAGTTTTTAAATTCAGTAACGCTTAGAACTTTTTTGGTAAACTTTCAAAACGTTTAATGATTTGACAGTGCATTGGCAATATATTAAACTGTAAACAGTGAAAATGACAACCTTAACTTTTAAGTACTTTGCTTAACGTTTGCAAATTTATCTCGTTTGACCGCGGTTAAGGTACAGTTAATAATTGTTTTGTACTTACACTTTGGCTCTAAATAACCTCTAACCTGTCAGTATAGAGTTTCTTGGTAGCTGACCTCAACAGAACTGATATTCATTTCCCATGGAGAGAAGTTGCAACTGACAAAGTCCTTCTCAACGTACAAAGCTTATAGAAAGCAAATCCATGCATGCATGCATGCATGCATGTGAGCCGGTTTTAGCATTTTTAACTCCTTGCCGTGTTGCAATCCTTAAAAAGTAATTTTCCCCGAAGAGCATCCTTCTATCCTTTAGCTACCGAAAACATAACAACTTTGAATTCTACAGTATGCAACTATTTTCATGTCTGAAAAGTTTGGATGGGCTGGCCATCGATCGAGCAAAGCGACTTCAAACTTTTAGAATCGACGCTTACAAGAGATTGGAGTGGATGGTTGATTGGCATCTGTCCGGTAAGTTGAATTGTCTAGCCCCTTTTTTACCGCTTCAGTTGCAACAGTTTGTGTTTTAAGACAGATGGAGATCTATGTATCCAGCCGCTGTGGTACTATATAACTTTCTTTGCTCAAAGAGGACCATTTTACTTTATTTTTCACATGCGAAATTGCCACCGCGATGGTCGCCATTTTTTTCAATTTGCAGACTCCGCCTGGCCTGACGCGCTGATTCATGAAAGCGAGTCTTCCGGAAGTCAACCAGCTCACCGAAAAATGTTTCCGCATTGGTCCGCATTGTTACTAAAAATAACTTTTTTGCAATTAAGATATCCCAAACCCATTACTGGGAGACTCCCTCTCTGTCCAATTATTTTCTCTTGATGTAACAAAAAGTATTGCCCTTACTGGTGTATGTGTATCTTTTGTATATGTCTCTTGTTGTGTGTGTGTGTATGTGTGTGTGTGTGTGTGTGTGTGTGTGTGTGTGTGTGTGCGTGTACATGTGTGTGTGTAGTAAATAATGCAATCGCATTTTTTATTAGTGTTAACATAATATACCATTGTAATATACCATTATACTATTTGTAACTAGATCTTATCACTTTCAATAAAGATGTGCATTATTAAAAAAATAATAAAAAAATAACTTGCCATTTCAGTTAGCGATCCTGGTTTCAAGTGCCGGCTACTGAATGCAGTAAATGTAGTGTGGTCTTACTTAAAAGCCTTTTTAAGCTTATGTTTCTCCGTAAAAGCACTCAAAAACACTTGCGCATCAATTATCAATGGGAATCAATGGGTTAAGACGCCACGAGTTGAAGCTGTGCACAGCAGAAAAAAGATGTGTTACATGTGTGACAAGGTAATACACAGAGACAACCATAGTTGTGGCACCAATTGCTAGTTATCTTGTGTACTGTATTATTTCATTCCGAAAGCACAAACTACTGCATAACCTGTATAAACACATTAACACAGTTCAGTTGAACCAAGGATTGCCGTCACAATTGAGGAAATACCTAGACTACTATATTAAATTGATCGACTGGACTCTTTCGCTTTGTTGCTGTGTTCAATATGTAATATATTTTGTTCCAACAACCCATCAGCATGTAGTCTCCTATGCAGCCGTTTTCAGGGTCATCACGCAATTAAAAAGTGGAAATGTTGTTTGATGATCCTGGAAACGGCTACGTGTGAGACTAATCAACATGATGCAATATTAACATTAGGAATTGTACAGTTGTATTCCACATTGACCATATTCGTGAATAACAAGGGACTGGATACTGGAGACTTAATTGAGGGACTGGTTCCTGTGACAAGTCACACACACATCACACACAATCAGACAAGTCCCGGGGACCATAAATCACAGGGTCAAGATACCTGTAGTGTTTGCACTAAGGGACTGGTCGTGAGGACAGTTTGATTTTTTGTGGTTGATTTTTTAATCTGTCATCACGAAGACAATTCTCATGACCAGTACACAGAAGGGGACAAGCATAATTTGATATATGGCCGGCCTCTCCAACCCCACCCCCACCCCACCCCCTTCCATGGGAACCATGAATCATAGGAACAAGTCACCTGTAGTTTTCTTTAAAGTGACTGGTCACTAGGAAAATATGATTTTGTTTTGGTTGATTTTTTAATTCGTTGTCATGACCGAGTACACACGAGGGGACAAGAATAATTTTAGATGACTAGTCAACCAGTTTGAATAATTCATAAGATAAGTCACATTGGTCCTGGCTGCGAATAGAATGTTTCAAGAAAATATGTACTTTACATCACAGGGCTTGCTACCCGAGACTACTCCAATTAGCGCTGCGGTGCAAAATACTTTTTTAAAAACATACCATAAAACTTTCTTACGCATGCGCATGAGTATAGGCTACTTGGAAACTCTTGTTACCTAGCAAAAAGGGTTCCAGCACAGGCTTACCTCCTCTGTTTGTGTGGTTTACTGTGCAAGTGTAATGCAGTTTTAAGAGCCCATTATTTCGCCATTAGTGAGCCTAGTTTTATAAACCGATACGGCAATTACAGTTGCACAATACACCACACAAAAAGAGTATAGTGAGCACGTGGTTCCAGTTCACAACGTCGTTTTTCTCTGTTTGTGTTGTTTCTGTATTTTTTTTAATGAAAAGCAAACTTTATTGAAATTTTAAAATATAACACAAATGGAAAAAAATCGTTGACGAAGAAAATTAAAATTAAACTTTTTAAAATTTAACAAATGAATAATATTCATTCTATTTGTATCGTGTTGGAACTTATTTTCAGAAGTGTACTGTGAATTGGCTATGCTAATTTACAATAGGAAACTTAAAAATAAAATGTAAAATAAATAAAAATAAAAATAAATAAAAAAGAACTAGAGGTAAAAATTAATCTATTTTATATAAACTCCTGCGTCGTTAACGTTTAATCTAAAATCTTCTAAATTCGTCTTGTTTCTGTAATTGCAAAAATCTTGAAACCACCTACGCAAGCAATCTTGACTCCTTAAACTCAAGTGCTTTGAAGCTGCGTTGGCCGTGCGATCAGAAAGCAATAAACGGAGGTCTATGGCTAGTGACCGACAAAAAAATTACATTTTATGAAGTGAGTATGTCGCCATATATGGCGACAGCCCACTTATACATTTTTCGTATTTTGCGGTGGGAATAATTATTGTTTTCGTTCGTTGGACATTATAAACTACGGATACCACGTAGCTCTTAACAACCTCTAATTTCATTGGACCGAGGTATCACGCAGTTCTATTATTTTCAGGGCTAGAGTCCATTGTTGTGTTGTTTGTTCTATTGTATTCTCAGCAAATCAGAGAAGACCTTGTAAGAGCTGCGTACTGCCGTAAACTACAGAAAAAACGAAGTGAAAAATTCGCTTTAAAGCCATGCGAACTGACAAGAAAGTACAAGCAGCGAAAATGATAAAAAAAAATAACCCGGCTAACTGCAAATATCTGGTCAACTATCATAACATATGCGATTTTTAACGAAATTCTCGTCTATATTGTTCGAACAATGCCGATTTTAGGGTAAACAATTGTGACATCCAGTAAGTTCCGCTAGTGAGCAACATTTGCCCGAGATTGACGGCATCCTTAGCACTGTGGATATGCACATTCTCATGTTAAACTGAGTCATTTAAATTGTGGAAATTGAAAAAAAAAATGATTTTCTATCTTTGATTTTAAA
Source organism: Cladopsammia gracilis (assembly GCA_022457155.1). Taxonomy (NCBI): domain Eukaryota; kingdom Metazoa; phylum Cnidaria; class Anthozoa; order Scleractinia; family Dendrophylliidae; genus Cladopsammia; species Cladopsammia gracilis. The sequence goes on along the minus strand of JAJGOT010000438.1, from coordinate 505,769 downwards.
TCCAAGTGAGCCAACGAATTTTGTTAAATATCCTTTGCGCAGCCACGTTATTGTAACATGCTGACACCGAATGTTTTTATTATAAAAAGCAAAGATAAGAATCCCGTGAATGTTTGTAGCCTTTATTTGGTTAAAGAAATAATAACAAGATAAAAATACTTTAAAACATCAACACAACGTAATGCCCAATGTCTTTGATATCCGCAGATATGTCTAACAATTCCCAAACATTTCCTGGAGGGCCGTACTCTTGGAGCCAAAGTCTTTCGTCGCCGAGTATATCACCTTCCTCCATCTTAACAACCATCCAACAAAGTAAGTATGATCAAAAGCAAAAAAGGCAATTTTCCTAACAGATTTGGTTTCCGCTAAAATGAATGTGCGATTATAATATAGCTGTTATTAACCAAGTGGGGAGTCAAGACCTCGGACACTGAGGATATTCTCTGGCATGCTGTATATTTGCTGCGCAGTTCGTTGCGAAACGAAATTCTTATGGAGTTAGCAGTACTTAAAAAAAATTGAAATGGCCAATTTACCTTATCAACTCAGTTGATAAAACCAAATTTTTGAAACATCCGAACCGATGAATGAAGCTGGAAATAGGTACCTTCCCTTGTGACTGTGGACCACACTGCGCTAACTGCCCACATACCAACGCTTCTTGGATCCTAGAAACACCAGGCAATCAACTAAGAGCGCGATATAGGTTCATCTGCAGTCCACATCATTTCTTGTCGTGCATGTTTTATGTCATGTGGTGAAACAGGAAGACGCCTCGATGATAGATTTCTAGAACATTTAAGACGAGTGAAAAGAAACACAAACCTCCCAGTCGTGGACCTTTCTCTTCTCCCGTCAACAGTGTCAACGACATGTTAAGGATTCACAAGCATTTGTCCGTCATTTTCACTTTTCTTCAAAACGCAAAATTACTGACCACTATCGTAGGATGGCTGTGACGTTGAGAGACCAATATCGGGAGCATTATGACCAAATTTGCGTCGTCTATCAATGTGTGAATAATAAGATACAATATATTGCAAAGTTCTTAGGAGGTAGTGAGGGGGGAGAAGGGCCTAGTGGTATCATTCCTTAAGTCCCTATGGTGACTGCATTAAAACAGGGTTCGACTATACCACACAATGGCCGTTTTCACACTAGAGACGGACAAATCGTCTGGACGGACAAGTCGTCTCAGACGGACAAGTCGTCTTAGTGTGAAAACGGGACGAACAAAATTTTGGACGTAAAAGTCGTCTGATTTTGTCCGTCGATTTGGCCGTCTATTAAGAGGATTTTTCGAGGACGATTTGTTCGTCTAGACGGATAAGTCGTCCAAAGTCCGACTTAAATTCACACCAGACGAACAAATGGCTCTATCTCGGTCCCAGTACTCGCTAAGGGGAATGGAACTAGTAAAGGAAGTGATGGTTTATGGGAAAATCAAAATGGCGGATAGAAGCAAGGTAACCAAGCCTGTTAGTGTCAAGCCCCTTGCTTTCAAAGTCGTCTGTTTGTTCGTTCAGATATGAATTTACGATGACCGACACAAGGTGAGTTGTCCGTCTAGAATTCACATTACACGAACAAATCGTCGGACGACTTGTCCGTCCAGACGATTTGTCTGTCTTCTAGTGTGAAATGGGCCAATATGCCGAACTTCACCAACAAGAACAACGTTCACGACGTCAAATTGCTTCGTGGTATGCATCAATTTTCCGCAGTAACCCAATCATTTGATTGACTTTAAAAATGCACGAGTGACTAATAAAGGCGACTTAGAGGCTATGTTTTCACGAGGCGGTTTTTCTCGCTTAACATTCCTTGTGGTGATTTGTTTACCGACAGCGTTAAGCAGCTTAAATAATTTATGCGTTTTCACGGACAGAGCTTTATTCATTTTTCTTGATGTTTGTCCTTGTTATTCGCGGAATAACAAGAAAGATGGCGGGAAACAGAGACGCTTGCAAATATATGATTCTTATGTTTATTGGTGTCAGTGCTATCGCGCTTGTTCCAGCATCAGAGACGGTGGAAAATTCAAACTGTAATCATGAGGAAATGGATAGCGTACCATTGCGTTTCTGGCCAATTCAAATATTCGCGGCAAATGCAAATTATATCACATCTGATGTGTTTTTCTCGGTTGTTTGAACGCTGGCGAAATTTCATTGGCCGAAATTAATTGCCGACTCGCTTAAGCTACCTGGATTGGTGGCTTAAATTTAATGAGAATTATATTGAAATTCGCCGACTCGCTTAACTTTAAGCGAGTTGGACAAGAAACTGTTTTCACGAGATTTCCGACTTTCACTCGCTCAGCGACTTGAAAAATCGCTCGTGAAAACACGGCCAGAGTCATGGCATACCGCCATCACCAACAAAGCAGACAATAACTCAAAGCCGCTACCTAGACAGACCCCTAGACAATATTCTATTCTTCTCAAATAATGGATCCCTTCATTAGTTATTTTTTTATATCGAACGTGCCGTTTCTCGTTTTGCACAATTTTTACTGTATATATTACTTTATTCATGTCTTTTCCATCAGTCGTCAAATGCCACAGATCTGTAGCTGAAAGCTCATAATTTTAAAATAACTTTAACTAGAGATCGTTTTTATAGCCTAATCACGTCTAACTGTGGTTACGCGTCCATTTTTACTAACACTCATTTCGTTTCATCAGGTTCCACAAACAATGTTTTGTTTACAAGTGTATTCGCGAGTCAAGTTCAATCTTCAGTAACAACTTCAGCACTGGGTCTGTGTGTATTGTTAACATTTCACACTATAGCACTTAACATCAAAAGGACGAAAAACTAACGTTCATTAACAAAGTGTATTTTTCGGTCTCGTGTTAGTTGTTTTTAACTCGTGAATACGCGAAGCGTTGAACAAGTTATTGCAGACGACGACAGATATGAAAATGTTCACTCCCTCCATCCATCAGCTGTAAACTGTTCTTGGTAATTCCGCTCGCGTATATATTTTGCCCGTTACAAAATGTGATAGGTTATGGTCACCTGCCTTACCCATAGGGACGGCATTGGAGGGAGGGGAGGGAAAGGAGTTGGACGCAAAGGATGGGGGGGGGGGGGGGGGCATTGGAGCAAAACGTGTACGAGAGTAGAGAGTCCGAAGATTGTTTCGTATTTACGAGCCTTTGATTATAGACTCGACAACAGTGACCGAGTTTGCAGGTTGTAGGCTGAGTTCTACTGAATTTAGTGTTCATGCATGATAATGACTTCAAAACCAACATCATACAAATGTCTGAAAGGAAGACATTACGGGGGAATTTTTGAAACTGTTGAAGTAAGCAATTACCTCACGCCCTTCAATACAGCGCTTTTTAATAACACGCGCGGACTTTGAAGTTCAAAACTCGACCAACAGTTTCGTTTTTCACTGACACAAATATCATAGCGGACTTCTTAGGAAACAACGATGCTTTACGCAAAATGGTCAAAAAGTCATGTTTGTGGGTTGTGATAGGTGGATTGATTTCAAACCATTAAGGTGGCTCGACATAATATAACATCCCAACTTTGAGCGGCTGATACTTCACTGTCTGAGCTCGGTCAGGCAAGCTGCTTTACACATTTACTAGAGATGAAATTAACTTTCGAAAAAAGTAGATTTTATTGACATCGGTGCTACCATAACAACAATCGGATGACGTCATGGTTTTTGCATATTAGTAATTTTCTCAAACATCTGGACCTAAACTTTTAAAACGACTGTATGCCGCTTATAGTCTAGATGTAAGTCTTCAAGACTGCAAAGTTTAAAAAAATTCTATGAGAGAGTGTTCGAATAAAATTGGGTTGAATATTTTACATCAAAAAATTGAAAATTCGCATTACTTTCTATTAATTCGCCGATGCCAGCATTTTCCTGGCAAATTGAAACAATATTTTTACCATATATTATTCAGTGTACCATAAAACTACATTCCTTGAAGGTTTCATCCTGTTTGCTTCACAAGATTTCAGTTGATGTGATCAAAAGCAATGTCTTAAATATGCTTATTTTACTCACAAAAATAACACTTTTGTTAGGGAAGCATTTATTCAAAAACAAGTTGATGATTTTTTTAAAAAATCTTTTGATCTAAAGTTTAATATGTAATAGACTATCTCTGTTAATTTCAAGTGCATTGAATCGTTTTAAGGACGCGAAATATAATTTTAAATATAGGGGACTTTTGCATTCTTCTTCCAAAGTTTCATTGCCGTATTATTTGTTGACACTGGTTTATTTCAGAACTTTCTTTTTTGTTTTCATTCTACATATTTGTGCGCTTTTGAAACAACACGTTTGTCATGCCTGCTTGCTACGCTTCGCTGCTGCCAAAGCGATCGTGAAAATTCTTTTGATAGCACAATAGCAATTAACATAAGGCTGCGGCCAGTCGCACGTAACGATCGCTGCGATTATATGGAAACCAGGCTTAAATAAACCAGCTGTCAGCAAATAACACGGCAATGAAACTTTGGAAGACGAATGAAAAGGACCCCTATACTTTTAATTTAATTTCGCGCCCTTAAAATGATTCAATGCACTTGGAATTTACAGAGAGAGTGCATTACATGTTAAACTTTAGATCAAAAGATTTAAAAAAATTCATCGACTAGTTTTTAAATAAACGCTTCCCTATCAAAAGTTTTACTTCTGTGAGTAGAATGAGCATATTTAAGAGCCAATGTTACCAACGGTCAAACATTCGCCAGCAACTGGCGAAAAATGGATTTCGCTTATATTCTCAACTTAGGGCCTGGTCGCACTACAGTCAAAAACAAAAATTAGCCCGTGCAAAATGACATAAAAACAAAAACATTCCACAAAAAGCGTGTCCCACCGGAACGGTTTCTTTTGTTTTCCTCGTTTTTTTGCACGGGCGGAGTTTTGTTTTTGACTGTAGTGCGATCATATGGAAACCAACCGTTGCGATCGTTGCGATCGTTGCGATTACGAAATTTCTATCTCTGCGATCGCAAGGGTCGCAAGAATCGCAGCGATCGTCGATCGTAACGATCGCTGCGATTTGGAAGCTTCGCGTGAAAAAATAAAAGAACTCCAAAGGGACAGTACCTGTCAAATCTTAGAGAATGAAGGGTACATTGAAGGTGATTTTAGCGCTTCGTGTCCTTTAATTTACAAAATGAAATTAATTTTACTTGACACACTTTTTTTTTTTCGTAGCCGCGGTTGCCATAGTTTTGTATTATTCTGTTGCATATTATTTTTTCTTACTTTTTAAAATTTATTTCTTATCTTAAGGAGTTAAAAATAAAATTGGGCAATTGAAATAAACCCAATTCACAAAACGATCGGTGCTTTATAAACATCTGTCAGTTTGTTTCTTAAAGTGCCTATGAAATGAAGTTTTCGACCGCTTTTTATACCAAAAAAGTTGAAGTTCGTGTTCCACTGATTATTATTTTCCAATTTAAGTTTATATGGTCAAGTTTTTGCTTACCTTAAAGTTGGCCTATTTGAGCCAAAAATATGGGACAACCAGTGCGCGGCCAAAATATGCAAATTAGGACTTGTGACGTCAACAGTTGTGCAGACCTTCTTAGGCCCAGTTCAAACGTCGAACTTCACATGTGCCGAACCTGATGCAAATGAGCAAAATCTATTGTTCTTGCTAATTCGCATTAGGTTCGGCACATGTGAAGTTCGACGTTTGAACTGGGCCTTAGTCAACATGGTAGTCAAAACTCATCGTCGGAGGACATTTCCAACTGAGCAAAACTGCAAAAATATAGCTTAAAAAGTGGTTTGTTTATGAGAAATACTGAAGCGTCTGAAAGCGACACCGCATTTTTGGCATTTTTGCACAACTGATGACGTCACCATGTTATTTGCTTCTGCTTCTGTTTTTCTGCCGTAAGGATCAGTTTGCCTTTTTTTGTTGTTTCACTTCAAGTATTAATAGCGGAGCTTTCGCCGGGCCTTCTGTGCAGCCCCATACTCATAAAACCTATGCCCGTCATTTTTCATGGTCATGGCTAGCGGAATGTTTCGCGGGCGCGTTGTGTGCCCGCCGAACGCCCGCCGTACGCTTTGGGCTAGCTCGCGGGCGCCTATGACTTCGCAAAACATGCGCGTACGACGTCATCAACATCCGGGATCTTTGAGGCTGTTTTTCGCGCGGCAACACAGCCGTCAGCTCGGTAAACACTTTAGTTGGATTGTTGTGTTTAGCGGAGAATTAAAGTCGTTATTTCCCTGCAGTTTTTCGCGGTTTGCTACTCAAGACAAGGAATACTAGTTAAGGGATACTCAGAAGCAGCTTTAGTGGAAAAAGAAGAGCTTTCAGGGATAAAATCTTGCTTCGAGGAACTTCATATTATCAATTGCAGGAGCAATGCGGGGAGATGCCTTGTTTTATTACGGATTTCAGAACCGAAAAAGCGGAGTTTTAACGAATTTCCAAGCAATCCAGTGCTTTAAAGGTAAAATAAATCACATTTTTCGATGGGAATTTATGTCGATATCAATTTTTGATTGACTTTTCCTTTGAGTTCTCTTAAGTTTTGGGAACATGTTTATGAAACGTGTTCAAATTAAGTCGTGTTGTTATCTTGAATTTCAGCGAGGACAGCTCTGCCTTGATGCGCTAGAAATGGTACGTGTTTTGCTTTTAAACATAAATTAATAGAGATTGTATAAAATTTTTCGAAAGAAGATTGTGTTGTCCGTTTTTATGTCTTTGTTCATTCATTACATAGATTGAAAAGCGATTTTATGTAAACTAAACAAGACTTAGATTTTCTGTCTTCACTCGCGTCGCCTTATGCAAATAAGCTTATGTTTGTGTGTTTTTGCGGCTAGATTTCCAAATCAGTTTCTCGGGCAATTTTTGACAAACAGAAACTGTATTTTATTCGGAAAGTAGTCGTACTAGTTATTTTGGACAGAGAAAAGTTGTTTTTGTGAACTTTTGTACGGTCTAAATGTACTGTGCAGACGGTCGGGTAATACTGTTTTTGAGAATTGCTAAAATTGAAAATAGCCCGGTCGTCAATCTTAATTCTTGTGCTTCCAACCTTTCACCTTAGTTAAGTTTCACGTTAGTTAAGCTTGTTCAAAGTGCGACGCTGATAGGCTGGGCCTATCTATATATATTACTGATCTAGGTCTAGAAACCCAGATCCGGCCATTCTCAACGGTTTGTTGCGGTGATCGTGCATGTTTCTTTTTATCCTAGTTTCAGGCTACAGGACACGAAAAGTTCATTTTTGACCAACTTTGGACGTCCAAAACAATACTTTTCGTTGCTTGACCATAACTTATATTGGAAAATTATGAATCAGTGGAACATGGACTTCAATATTTTAGTACAAAAAATGGGTCGAAAATTTCATTTCATAGGAAGCCCGTGGGTGAAACCAAGAGTAAACACTTGCAATTATCGAGGATACTTTTTGTCTAGATATGGAGATCTGTTGCTCTTTTAAAACAATCGCGGAAGAAAACTGTGGCTTTGACAGGCGAGACAAAACACAAGAAACTGAAGTTATACCTTTGTTATCCTGTACAAAGGAAATTTGCAGCCACACGGCAAGTTGTCATTTTTCCGGCATTAGAGATGAAGTCGATCTAATTCTCAGCAGAGCCGGCGTGTTTAGACAACCTGCGAACATATGTTTTATGACAATATATCCTTTACATCGGTCAAAACTTGGACAAGGATGGAGTAAGGGAACAAATACCAGGTGCAGAGTCCTAGCACTGTTATCCGATCACGGCAAAAACGCCAAACATGGCTTCGTCTCGCGGACTTCTCGCGCCAAAGAAGGCAGCAGGAGAAAAAGACTGCCCGCAGCCTAGCCTAGAGAAGATTACGGGTTTTTGCATCCATGACAGCCGGCAATGGTTCTAGCGCAACAATATATAATGGGAAACAAAGAATTACCAATGATATTATATAAAAGTTGCCCAACCCTATTTTTTTATTCCAAAAAAAACCAATATTTATCGTTCATGACTGCTATAATAAAGTTATTACTCTAATTTTTAATCCCTATTCGTAATCACTATTTTATTGATAATTTTACAGGGAGAAGCTAAAATAATGGAAGTGCGCGGCCCTCGCAATATTTTCGCTCCTTGCCTTGGCCAATCTTTCGACCTCACGTGTAAACTATGCGTACCGTGTCTTTTGGGATTGGTCCGGACCGGTGTTTTTTCAGGTGTTGGGGCCATAGACGTCTATAATAACTTCACTGATCGCATGCGCAGTAAAAATCCGCGTGCCTCTGGGGAATAGAAATTGGTCCGGTCCCCCAAAAAGTGTGGTGTAAACGTAACCTTCCAAACGTGGTCCTTAGTCCTTTTTTTGTCCCACCTGTAGTAGAACATTATCCGTGTAAACGGCTAAAATTATGCGGTCCGTACCACTTTTTTGACGAGTCCGTACCCGATTTTTCTGCCGTGTAAACGGCCTTTAAATTACTTAGACCTGGTTTAAACGTCGAACTTCACATGTGCCGAATCTAATGCAAATGAGCAAGATCTATTGTTATTGCTCATTTGCATTAGATTCGGCACATGTGAAGTTCGACGTTTGAACCGGGCCTAACTTATGTACAAATGGCTCGTTGAAAAATTGCTTCAAGTATATAAATCTCGCGGCGGGCTTGAGTTTTTTCATGAACGAAGATTACAAAGACTTCAACGCTCATAAAAATATTTCAGCAACATTAAGGTAAGCATTTCTATGTTTTAAATTTGAAATACTTGAACTTTAAATGGGGAAGAATTAAACCTTAGCGTGAGATATTTACATAATGCCGATTAGATTGATTCTCCGTGTTCAGTTGAATTAACGAATTTTAAGCAACTTTGAAATTCGAAAGCATCGCGCTGGATCATTTCCCCAAAAATTCCTTCTGGGATCCAAAAGAACATCCCCTCATTCTTCAAATACCAAATTTTTAACCAATTATTTCGCTTCGCTCGTGTTTAAATTTAGCGATGAGTTTGACCTATTTTTTAAACGAGTTAAAAGTGTGTCAAGTAAAATTAATTACATTTTGTAAATTAAAGGACACGAACCGCTAAAATCACCTTCAATGTACCTTTTTGATGCCATTCTCTAAGATTTGATATGTATTGTCCCTTTAAGGCCGGCACACACTAGGGGACATGTTGCGGGGACATGAAGCGGGGACAAGCCCCTTCGTGTGCACAGCAAAGGCGCATGTTGCAGGGACAGTACGCAAGCTGGTGCACACAAAGCGGATTGAGGTATAAAAATCTTGAAAGACTGCTACTGAATGCCCATGGGATAATCAATGGCGAGTTTTTATTGGTTCATTTCTATTTTGTAGCGGGGACAGTTTGCAAGAGCAGTGCACACGATGCGACATTGAAATGGGGGTCATTTTGTCCCCGCTTCATGACGCACGAATTCAAACCAGCTGAATTTCATGCAACATGTTGCGGGGACAAAATTGTGTCCCGCAACATAACTTTTTCGCAAAAACGGGGATGTCACACGAGAAAAACTGTCGCTGCAACATGTCCCTGCTTCATGTCCCCGCAACATGTCCCCGCAACATGTCCCCTAGTGTGTGCCGGCCTTTAGAGTGCTTTATTTTTTCACGCGAAGCTTCCAAACTCGGCATAAATTTTGAGTCCCTAAAGGGCATTTTGGCGGTATTCAGTTATTATCGATTTTCTCTGAAACAAATCGATATTTAGTCAAACTGAGTATGCAGTGATTTGTTTCACATAACGGCCTACCTAAAAAAATATAAGTTGAGAATATAAGCGAAATCCATTTTTTTCAATTGCCAGAAATTTTTTAAATTGTTTGATTTTTGGTAACATGCGCTCTTAAAGCAAACAGGATCAAACCTTCAAGGAATGTAGTTTTATGACACATGAATAATATATGGTGAAATATTGTTTCAATTTGTCAGGAAAACGCTGGCATCGACGAATTAATAGAAAGTAATGCAAATCTTTAAATTTTTTATGGAAAATATTCAACCCAAGTTTATTCGAAAACTCTCTCAGAATTTTTTTTAAATTTTGCAGTCTTGAAGACCTGCATCTAGACTATAAGCGGCATACTGTCGTTTTAAAAGTTTAGGTCTAGATGTTGAGAAAATTACTAATATGCAAAAATCATGACGTCATCAGATCGTTGTTATGGTAAATCCGATGTCATCAAATCAAGTTTTTGGAACGTTACTTTCATGTCTAGTATATGTGTGAAGCAGCTTTCCTGATCGAGCTCAGACAATGAAGTATCAGCCGTTCAAAGTTGGGATGTTGTGTCGCCAAAAAACCCAGTCGAGACACCTTAAGTCAGTTTCTGTTTTCAGGGGTCCAATGTTTGTTGCCATAATTATGATTGACGGCAGCATAAAACGTAAACCTCAGTTGGACTTAAAGTGACTTCAAAGTTCGCGTTGAAAGACGCAGTAATTAACTCAACGCATAAGTCTTATCAGTTTACGGACAATTAATTGCACTAATTTTAATTACACTATAAACCGCATAGTTCCGTGATGCTTAATTATACGTTATAAAATTTTCCATCAGGTGTCACAGACAGTAGTATCATTACACAGTCACCTAATACAGGTCCATCCACGAATCAAGTTCAATCGTCAGTAGCATCTCCACCACGAGGTCCGTGTACATTGCTAACCTTTTAATTTAATTCCTTTTAATTCATTTTCCATATTAATCATTATCATTTCCCACTGGGAAATGAAACTTACTGCCGGACTATGACCGAATTTTGCTAGATGTGGAGAGTAAGAAATATAACAAATACTCTAATCAAAGCCTCAGCCTAATTTTAAAGGCCATGTACTCTTTTAGGTGAAAACGTCCACATATTGTAATATTTTAATATATAGCGAACTTTGTGTGAAAGGAGATATGTCACCAATTTTCAAGGTCACTTTGAAAGACTAAAAGGCGTATTTGCATTCAATGAAAATACAAAAATTATGGTCAGAATGGAAATAGCTTGCAACTTGAAAAAAATGGGCCAATTTGTTCACGTTCGTTCCATGTGTTTTAGAGATTTGCCAAAAGAGGTTTCTTTAAAGGAAGTACCCTTTAAAGAAAACTCTTGTGCGCGATAATGACGCACGAAATTATGCGCAGCAGTGATGTGCACTGCTGTTGCAATGTAATATTAGGAAATGATCTTAAATTTTATCTTTTAAGTTTATTTCTTTATTTCATTTAAAACAGTGCTTAAGGATTTAGTTCTTTGTTTTGTGAAAGCAAAGAATAATTGGATAACCTCATTTTTTTAATGATTTTTAGTTACCCCGACATTGGAGCCTGAGAGGGTGGAGCTGCTAATGAAAGAGGTGGAACACATTCGTGTAAGTCACTGCAAGAGTTACAGGGAGGAGAAGGGAAAATAAAACATCCACACCTTCTTCTATGGCCCCTTTACCAAAGCAACAAAGCAGGGGCGAGGTTGTCTAAAGCGACAGGCACGAAAAGGCCACGGATATAGGACTTGGCTAAACTTGCACTTTTGCTGTACTGTTACGATAGGTGCCGGGCGATCATCGTCAAACGTTAATCGCAACTCTGACACTGAACAGAACCATTTTCTTGCTGTACACATTTATCTCCTAAGGTTTCACATATTATTCAATTGTTTTCTTTCACATTCGCCTTGTTTCTTTTCAGACCTCGCTTTATGCAACTGGCGAAGTCAACAATTCCGCTATTCGTGAAGTTCTCAGCACACACAAGAAACTTGCGTCCAGCACAATCTTAACTAAAGACATTCAGGACTTATTACTGCAGATTTTTAAAATATACCAAGCTATTGTGCTTGAGATAGCTAAACGTGATCCTGACTTTCTGGAGGTTCGTTTTTTACGTGATAAATTATATTATAGATTGTGATAGACAGATGTTGCGACTGCTGTTCAACAAACAGGGGCGGATCCAGGATTTTTCTTAGGAGGGGGTGCACCTCTAAGGAATGACGTAACTGAAGGGTGTCGTAAACAAATTTTAAAAGCGAACAATGCAGACTAGGCAAGTGGGGTGGGGGGTGCGCACTCCCTGCACCCCTCCCCTAGATCCGCCCCTGACAAATATTGAACAGTGCATCAAGCCATGTTGAATGTTGAATGTTGAAATACACTAGGCCATTCAACTTGTTCAACGCCAGTTGTTGAACGAAAAAAGAGGCAGGCTCTATTCCGTTCAACAAGTTACAACTTGTTGAACGACCTCAGTCAATCGTTTTAAAATGTTGAGTGTGTTAGCTACTCATTCAACAAGTTGCAAGTGGAGACCTTGTCAGAAATGATATTGTTAGAATACCGGTAGACGAAAACAGGTTATTCAAGTTATTAGATGGAATGCTGCTTTTGGAACAGAACGGTCGCGAAGGAGGAGTAAGAAAGGGAGTTTTGCATAATGCTGATAGCGGCGATTTTAGTCAACCTTTCTATGAATCACACTTTTAAGTCATATGTCCCGGCTGGACCACCAACCAGGCTCTTTAAATAACTGGTAAGATCATGCTGGCTGTGCTCAACACCTTGTCTCAGTTCAGATGATCGCGTCGTTTGGCGGTTAAGTTAAGCCATTGGCTCACCTCCTACATCTTCTCACTGTAAAATAGTAGAGGACGTTAAAGAACCCACTCACTGTTCGAAAAGAGAAGGAAATGTAGTTCCTGATGAATGGTATAGCCTTACCCTTTTTTGGCCGGGGGGGGGGGAGAGATAATTGCACTAATTGCAGTAATTGTCATAGGCTGTTGTGGTGTCCTTGCTGCCAAATCTGACGGAGATAAATAGATCGTAAACTATCATTTTTAAAAACGTTTAACTTACATTTTAGGAAACGTTACAGAATATTTTGGATGCCGCTTCGGACTGCGTTCAGGAGGAGAACCATGAATTTTGGAAACAAAGTCGAGAGGTTCGTGACTTATTTTCAAGTGAAAATATCAATATCAAATTTCTGTTATTTGCTGGATACGCCGCTTAGCTTTTAAAATGTGCGTGATCTTGATATCGTTTTATGCGTAAAAAAGATGTAACAATAATGTCTCACATGAAGAGCTCTCACTAGATATTGTTACTACCATCTATTTATTTAATTTACACATTGTTATTATGTTTTGCTCTTAAAAGATGCCCAACCTGATGCAGGCCTTGGAACAGGTGTTTATTGCTACACTTCAGGGAAATTTTTCACCGGAAATGAATTACACTCTGACAACTACAAATATTGGTGGGTGATTCATACAACTATCATCCGACAGTAATGTCTTAATCATCATTTTGTATAGATAAAAACACGTCCTTTTATTGTCAGATTTAATGGCATCAAAGTCTTGAATGTTTTCTTTTTATCTTGTAATTATTTTCTTGATTGTAGTAACTGCTGAATCATTTTTTCCACCGACTTGTTGGCATTTTATTTACTGATTGACTGGCTGACTGATTGACTGACTGACTGACTGACTGACAGACAGACAAACCGACAGACAGACAGAAAGACAGACAGACTGACTCACTGACTGCTTGACTGAATGACTGCTCACTGACTGACTGACTGACTGACTGACCGACCAACTGACTGACGGACTGACGGACTGGCTGAAAGACTGAATGAATGAATGAATGAATGAATGAATGAATTGTTGTAGCAAGCGCTGAATGAATGAATGAGTGAATGAATGAGTGAGTGAATGAATGAGTGAATGAATGAATGAATGAATGAATGAGTGAGTGAATGAATGAATGAATGAATGAATGAGTGAATGAATGAATGAATGAGTGAATGAGTGAATGAATGAATGAATGAATGAGTGAATGAATGAGTGAATGAATGAATGAATGAATGAATGAATGAATGAGTGAATGAATGAATGAATGAATGAATGAATGAGTGAGTGAATGAATGAATGAATGAATGAATGAATGAATGAATGAATGAATGAATGAATGAATGAATGAATGAATGAATGAATGAATTGTTGTAGCAAGCGCGTCGGACTTTCAACCTGAGTGTCCACAGTGGTTCGAGCCCTGGTCTTTGCAGTCGTGTTGTTTCCTTAGACAAGAAACTTTGCTCCACATTGTCTCTCTCCACCTAGGTGTATAAATGGGTTTGTACCGTCGAACCCTACGCTGGGGGTGGGGGTGGCGGTGGGGATCTTGCGATGGAGTAACTATCCATCTAAGAGGCGGATCTTTGTTTACAATTTTTGTCTCATCGGCATATGCGCCTCATTCTCTAATCGAGCTGAAAAAAATTAACTCCAAATATTGAAAGGACATAGCACAATAAGCTTTCTCTGAAAATTTGACCCGGACGGTAATGACAGAAAATGTAAACAATGACGTCAGCAAACATTCGTCTATAGGGTAGTAATACTTTTTCTCAGAAACGGGATTAGCTATACACCTTATTCCAAAATGGCGGCCAATTTATTATTCTTTTATATACATGCTAATTAGCCCTCTTGGCCTCATTTTCGCTTGAAAATGTTTTTGTATTTTGCACATGCTGACGAGGCCAAGAGGGCTAATTTACATTGATATAAAAGAATAATAAAATGGCCGCCATTTTGGAATGAGGTGTATGGCAGTGTTAATAGGCTACTTGGCTTGTGAAAACGTTACGTCCTTAGAGTTACCACAATATACCAAGTGATCTGTTTGTTTGTGTTTACAGTTGTTCAAGTCGTTAGGGAACGTTTAACAGAAGATGTGGAAGACATCATGATTCCTGAATACTCAGAGATCAAAAGATTCTCATGGAACGAAGCATCGGACTTTGTTCTGATTCCAAAAGAGACAGCAAAAAACGCCCAAGGTACTCAGATTATTTCTCCTTATCAGTGATTTCCCATAATGTCAGTTGTGATTAAAATATCATTGACTCCAACATTATCAGTATATAACGATGTAACAACAATAAATATATTAAATGTAAGGAGAAATTAAGACTCGGAAAAAAATCCGAGTCCCAGATGGGATTTGAACCCACGACCCTCCGTGATCTAGTCGGATGCTAGATCACGGAGGGTCGTGGGTTCAAATCCCATCTGGGACTCGGATTTTTTTCCGAGTCTTAATTTCTCCTTACATTTAATATATTTATTGTTGTTACATCGTTATATACTCACTTTGGAGGTTGGTTGGCTGCATCTTGATATGCTTTAATGTGACAGCGCGATGCTGTTAGTGAGTTTCACATGTGCTAGTCAATACTTGGCTGTGTAGCCGCGCGATGCGGTTCCAGTCAAGACCCACAAATTGACCCTTGCTCACCATAGAGTCTCCAGTAGCTCAGTGGTTATAGCATCCGACTAGATCACGGAGGGTCGTGGGTTCAAATCCCATCTGGGACTCGGATTTTTTTCCGAGTCTTAATTTCTCCTTACATTTAATATCCAACATTATCATTCCTCCAAACATCCATCCCTATTTATTTATTTATTTATTTATCCATCCCGTATTCATTCATTCATTCATTCATTCATTCATTCGCTCATTCATTCATTCATTTCTTTCATATTTTTTTCATCATGGCCTATGTTGCTTTACGTTTCTTCAGTCCCTTCGTTCGTCGACTCTTTCTTTCGTTAGTATTATCTTATATTGACTTCGTAAAAACGCAAGGACCACTTGAACAAACAGTAGCAAAATGCCGAAGGCTTCAGTTTACATTCTGAGCAGACGCCATGTTTGAATTGCGTCCCCAGAACAGTCTCATAGTGCAATTCGAAACGAAAGCAACCCAGTCTCATGCGCAACCTCAAAATGGCCAATGCCCGTCATTTTCCATGGTCATGGCTAGCGGAATGTTTCGCGGACGCGTCCGTACATGTGTGTCCGTTGGCAGGGCTAGCTCGCGGGCGCGTATGACGTCGCAAAACATGACAAGACGCTTCATCCAGGATCTTAGCAATATTGAAATCAAAGCGAGGATTATTTTTGCGCGGCTACACAGCCGATGTCACGTTAGCTGCAGCAAACACTTTTGCAAAATTATAACAGCGAGGAAAACCGTTTGGAAAATCGTTTTTCCCTGCATTTTTTTGCGGTTTGCTTCTCAAGACAGGGATACTAATTAACTATTATAGCGCGAAAGCGAGCGTGATATCGCCTACGGCCTCGTCGGCTAAAATTAGGCGATATCACGCAAGCTTGAGCGCTATAATAGTTTTATAATTCAACACATTGATAACAAAGCACAGTTTGAAGAAAAAATATCGCCGACAAGCCTTTTCGATACTCAACAGGTGTATTTTATTCGGAAATTATCATATTAGTTATTCTAAACCGAGAAAAAGTTGAGTTTTTGTGAGCTTTCCTACAGTCTAAATGTACTGTGCAGACGGTCGCGTAAATACTGTTTTTGAGAATTGCTAAAATTGAAAAATAGCCCGGTTGTCAATCTGCTTCCGACCTTTCACCTTAATTAAGCTTATCATCGGCTTTCTGTTCAGAGAGCTACGCTGATAGAACCAGCCTATCTATATATATATATATATATTATTACTCTATATCTAAAACCGAGCTATTAAAACACCTCCAAACAGTAAAAACACCTCCAGACAGTAATAAACATGTTGCTTCCAGGGACGCATTCTGATATATTATTTGTACCTAAAGAACCATGATAAATCCTATGATCCTTTGTTGTTGTTTTTTTAGGAAACTACACGTATGTTTTCCTGCTGTACAAAGACGTTGAAAGGGGACTTCCAAACATTGCAACAGGGTAATGCAATTGTTAAGGTTTTACATCTGCCAATTTTCTCCAATCCGTGCTGTATTGTAATCTTTACCGTCACATAAACGTCATTACTTTTCAGCCTGAATGAAGAAGACTGGAACGTTTCTTCCTTTGTGATGTCTTGTTTTCTAATGTTTGACGAGGAACCTGTTAAAAAACTTTCGCCACCTGCCTTCTTGACCTTTAAAACGTCGGTAAGTAACAATAATCAGAATAAGTGAATTTAAAGATACTCGAAATCACACTACTACTACTACTACTACTACTACTACTACTACTACTACTACTACTACTACTACTACTACTACTACTGCATAAAGGCAGATAGCTCGTCAGTCGTCTCCGCTCCAGTATCCTTCTTCAAGATGCCAGTGTATGACATCTTCTGCCCGCCTCAACTTTTCCTCCCGTGTTTCGGCTCCGGGTGCTGGTGGCAGTGGCCTTCGAGCTGCATCCTCCTGGCTGCCACTTTGTCGCTTGTCGCTCTTGGGAGATCACATAATACTAACAACTAAAGCAGTTAAAAGGAAACCTGAAAAAAATTCAGGCTTGGACGGGATGGTCTTCCAATTAAGCCCTACGTTTTTCTTTTTACTCATGCGCGGAGCGGCATGAGTTAAGGTCTGCCCTCCGTTTTTATTTTTATTTTTTGTGTCACGATTTTGCATGAAAATTTAAGCACGCATATTTCAGTTTCATTATTCCGGGGCTTCCGCTTTTTCCTCGCTCGGTCAGCACAGTACATATTTGACTTCCGGTTTTCAGGAATGACGTAAACAGTAACGCCACTAAAACAACGTCATGGAGGCGTCACACCGTCACACCGCCAATCCTCAACCGACCCTACACCCTAAGAGCAAATCCGTGCAAAAATCAAACATTACACGGCAAAGTTGAAAAACTATAATTCGCTCTTCTTTTGCATACAGGTAGCCTTTAGTAAGTGTATAATTGCTGATTAATTTTTTCTTGAAAAATTATTTGCTTCCGAGAAAAACGAAAACATTTCGTTTTCAGCCCCGGGTTCGTTTTGGCGACGCCAAACAGGCTTAAAATATGTCAAGATTCACTCGACTCGCGTATCAAAACTACTGCGCTAGAAAAAGCTGTCATAGTTCCAATTTGTTGTATAACTTGTCATAGTCTAAACAACATGATTTCATAAAATTAGATTAATCTGAGTATTCAAGGGAAGGCGAAAGCTTATGGCTCTCCCTTGCTCCGTAAAACGGTAGGCGAAAAGACTGAGCAAGCGTTCGTGACAGTCACGATTTTCAACAAATTTGAAAGATCGTCAACTCTAGTATTGCCATTCTTAATCTTGCGAAATTCTGAACAAAGGCACATGCTCAAAATCATCGTCCTTTTTCGCCTTCCATTTTACAGAGCACGGGAGAGCCATAAGCTTTTGACTTCCCTTGAATACTCAGATTAATCAAATTTTTATGAAATCATGTTGTTTAGACAATGAGAAGTTGTACAACAAATTGAAACTATAACTGTTGTTCTAGCGCAGTACTTTCGATACGCGAATCGAGTGAATCATGACTTTTGTCAACCCTGTTTGCATGTGTTTGAGATCGCCAAATTGTGCCCTGTGTTGAAAATGGTTTTTATCGTTTTTCTCGTAAATGAATAGATATTTCAAGGAAAAAATTACATGGCATTCATATACTTGCTATAGGCTATTTATTTAGAGTGATTTTACTGAGACCGTGAAACAGTATCTAGCAATTAATCAAAATTAACCAAATTTAGCAAAACCTAAACAAAAGAAAACAATGTAATTGGTGTCTAATAGTGGCTAACTATTTCACGGTTTAAAGAAAATCACTCTATTTTAGCTTTGCCGAAGATTTGCGATTTTGTTTGATTCTTGCATTGATCTGCTCCTAATATTCAACACCCTACACCCTAATATTCGAATTACTTATTTAATATATATAGATAGGCTTAGCCTAACAGCGTCGCCCTCGGAACAAACTTAACTAAGGTGAAACTTAGCTAAGGCCCCAACCACACTAATGCGTTTTCATTTGAAAACGCATACGTTTTGATACGTTTTCGCCTATCGACCACACTGAAACGGTCGAAAACGCTGATGAAAACGGAGACTTTCGAAAACGGTTTCAAAAGTGGAGACTTTTGAAAACGCATCGTTTTGAAAACGCTTCGTTTCTAGTGTGGACAGGTGAAAACGGAGACTTTTGAAAACGGTGACGTCACATGTCATCGGTTCCAGTCAAAACTGGAGTATCTATCACCTTTAACACATGCGCAACGGCCCCGGTCCCCACTTATGTCCAGAAATGCACGTAACTCGGACCTTGGGCACTTCATATTACACACAATTATTTGTAATTTCCATATGACTTCATGTTTGACAGAATTGCTTGTTTTTAGGTGAGAATTAGGGCTAGGGGACACTTCATGATGTCTATCATAAAGAGCATGAATCTCATTAGCGTGCATTTCTGGACATACCTCCCGGTCCCAGTCGTTTTCATCGTTTTCGACCGTTTTAATGTGGACAGGTGAAAACGATGCGAAAACGCTAGTGTGGGCGAAAATATTTTGCTTCGTTTTCTTCGAGATGAAAACGGAGACTTGTGAAAACGCATTAGTGTGGTCGGGGCCTAAGGTGGCAGAGTCGGAAGCACAAGAATTAAGATTGACGTACGGGCTATTTTTTCAATTTTAGCAATTCTCAAAAACAGTATTACCCTACCGTCTGCACAGTACATTTAGGCCGTACAAAAAGTTCACAAAAAAAACGTCTTCTCTGTCTAGAATAACTATTACGACTACTTTCCGAATAAAATACAGTTGTTGCTTGTCAAAAATTGCCCGAGAAACTGATTTGGAAATCAAAATTGCAAAAAATACACAAACAGATTTGCATAAGGCGACGCGAGTGAAGTTAGAACAGTTACTATGAAATCCAAGTCTTGTTTTGTTTACATAAAATCGCTTTTCAACCTATGTAATGAATGAACAAACTCATAAAATTGCACAACACAATCTTCTTTCGAAAAATTTTATTCAAATCTCAATAAGTTTATGTTTAAAAGCAAAACGCGTACCAATTATAGTGCTGTCTTCGATGAAATTCAAGAAAACAATACGACTGAATTTAAGCACGTTTTATAAACAATTCTCCAAACTAACGATTGCACAAAGAAAAAGTCAATCAGAGATTGATATCAACATAAATTCCTATCAAAAAATGTAATTTTTTACCTTGGAAATCCTTGAAAATTCTTTAAATCTCCGATAATCCGTAAAACTAACATCTCCACTGCATTGATAAAAACGTATGAAGTTTCTCGAAGCAAGATTTTATCCCTGAAAGCTCTTATTTTTCTATTAAAGCGGCTTCTGAGTATCCATTAATTAGTATCCCTGTCTTGAGTAGCAAACCGCGAAAAACTGCAGGGAAATAACGACTTTAATTCTCCGCTAAACACAACAATCCAACTAAAGTGTTTACCAAAAATACGGCTGTGTGGCCGCGTGAAAAACAAAGCCTTGCTTTCAGAATTGCTAAGATCCCGGATGTTGTTCCAACACGGGCGGGCACACACGCGCCCGCGAAATATTCCGCTAGCCATGACCATGAAAAATGACAGGCATAGGTTCTATGATTATGGGGCTCCGGCGGGCCTTCGGCCCGCGAGCTCCGCTATAAGGTTCCGACGAATCGCTGGTTTCCTTGTGGTAGCCTTTTTCATAAAAGAAATTAAAAATAGAAACGCGCTTTACACAGATAAGTATAATGTGCAAGAGATAATTCTTGGGAATATGCAGGTCCTTATCGTCTTTTTGCTTTAGAAAAATTGCTTCTTTTCTTATGGTACATTAAAATATATGAGCTATTTTTAATCAGAGTTTTTCCGAGGCAAAAATGCCAAACATCGATCTCTCGCGCTATTAAGCATATTGTCAATTTTTTTCCCTTTTTATTGCCGATTCTTTTTTGCCTGTCTCGGAGCAGTCCTCGCTGCTTGTGATCATTAATTTTAAGACTTTTTTAAAGAAAGAACAATAGTAATACACGGAAAAACGGCGTCGTTACTGCAGCCTGTCACATTTAAAAACATTTTGGACTTTGGGACTCGACTTCTGTGGATTATGGACTGTGGAATGCGTGTTATATTTATGTCGATTTTTCATTGCTTTTAAAAGTAGTCTTTTCAAATGTGACCCTCCACGGGAAAACAGGGAAAATAGCGAATGCACGGGCACGCGTTTCATGTCACGGCGCACTAAGCGTGTCACAATGTCACGGATATGCACATATTTATTAAGCAACACAAAGAGTGTCACGGTAGCTGTTGTTTGACATGCTAAAGCTTTTGTTTCATGTAGCGTGTTAAATGTCACGACTAACGTGCGATGTAACACGCGTGCAAAAAGACCTGCGTGCAAAAAGGCCTGCGTGCAATGTGGCACGGGTGTGATGAGGCTTACCAAGCCGTTTAAAACGGGCGAAACTAAACGGCTGAACGGCTTGTCAATTATTCCGAACGGATGGACATGGACGGATGAACGGTTCATAAAAAAATTTTGAACGGATTGTCATGAATGGGTGAACGGCTTGTTAATTATTCCGAACGGATAGCCACGAGCAGCTGAACGGCTTAAGAAAAAATTCGAACGGATAGCTATGAACGGCTGAACGGTTAATGAAAGTTTTGAACGGATAGAACGGCTAAACGGCCCACGTAAAGTTTTGAACGGATAGCCGAACGCGAGGAGACAATGCCCGCATGGCAGACGGAAAATTTACCGGCGGTAAAATTCGTCTGCAACGCTTAACGCAGACTATATTAATAAAACGACTGAATAACAAAAATAACTTGAAGAGCAAAACAAACAAACGAACTGCAAGCGAACTCCGTTGAACTCATTGAAGCATGACAGCGACTCCTTGCCGCCGACGTCGAAATTTGCATACGAGTTACAAAACATCGCAACAACAGCCACGCTGTATCAATCAAGAGCGCGATGTCGTGGCAGTGCTTTTGAAAAAGATTTGCTAGTTCATTTGCAGAACTGTCTGAAAGACATCGGCTGAACCACTAAAGAACTATTTCGAACGGCTGACTGTGGACGGCTGAAGAATTATTTGGAACTGCTCGCGGTGAACGGCTTTATATAAACGGCTGGACTGAAGAAGTTTTTCGAACGGCTGGCTGTGAACTCGGCTAAATTAAGTAAATTGCACGTTTGTTGTTTACCTTTACCGAGTACTTTATTACATTGTAAGGACTATGAAACCATCTGTTTGTCGCTTTGACTTGAAGGCCAGAGAATGATGAATATGGTAAACAAGCGGCCCCGAGTCCCAAGTGCATTAGGGACTGGTCGCACTACAGTCAAAACCAAAAATCAGCCCGTGCAAAATGACATAAAAACAAAAACATTCCACAAAAAGCGTGTCCTACTGGAGCGGTTTCTTTTTTTTTTCTTCGATTTTTGCACGGACGTATTTTTGTTTTTGACTGTAGTGCGACCAGGTCCTTTTAATTGTTAAAATGAATCGTGAATGAAATTAAATATAATAATCGAAGTTAAAGACAGCAGGGAAACAGTTATGTGACAGAAAAACAAATTTAGCCCTTTTAAGTTTGTCATACGCAGTTGTCGGTAAAAAGTGCACCAAATTTGCATGTGTCAAAAGGGTAATTTGAAACCTGAATACAGACCATCGGCGCTTCCAACAATTTTCTGTTATCCTTGTAGCTTCGCTCACCAAATTACGGCTGATAAAGTAAAACTGCAAGTGAACAGCTTGAACGGATAGCATTCATGAGATATCTTTTTTGTTGTGCGACATTTGTTTACACGTACAAGGGCGTCTTTGTAGATTCTTCGTCACCGATGAGAAAAAAAAAACACCTCGTCAGCTGAATCCTGAACGGACAATTCTGGCCAGGCGAACGGATGACTGTAGCCGTTCGAACGGGTGAAGACTTTTCTGAACGATTTTGCAAAACTAGTTCAAACGGATTGTGATTTTTTTCTGAACGGATGACTCAAGCTGTTCGAACGGATGGACGATTTTTCTGAACGGATAACCCCCGGGATAACCTAAGCCGTTCAAACGCATGCAATTTTTTTCTGAACGGATTGTACAAGCCGTTCGAACGGATTTGAGGATTTGAGGATTGAGAGTTTTTTTGAATGGATGACCCAAGCCGTTCGAACGGATGTTAATGTTTTCTGAACGGATGACCAAGCCGTTCGAACGGATGCAATTTTTTTCTGAATGGACGATAAAAGGCTAGATAGTGAATGTAATTCCATTCAAAAGCGGAAAGCCGTTAGTGTACGTTTTCGCGTTTACAAAGTTTAGTTCAATTTCATACTCGATTAAAAGCGGTTATTTCGTGAGAATCAGCGAACAAATTTTTGTTTGTTTTCAAAGTTCGCTTATATGGATGGCCGATGAAAGTCTGCGAAATTAACTCACACAGCCGCTATTTAGCTCAAGCTCTGATGAGTTCGCGGTTGTTTGACAAGACGAGGGTACGGTAAGTTCGGTTAGCGTGTCATTTTGCTCGCCAGAACTGCGTGCAATTTTGCTCACAAAACATACTCAGGAACCGTTTCTTCTATGTAGATTCGATCAATCAAATACAAAATATCTGTTATAAACACTTAAAAGCTAAAATTAATAATAGGTCATACCGTTATTACGTAATACGTTACGTCATGATGTTGACTATGACTTGTTTAACAATGACTTGGTATTTGTTTGCTACCATTATTGTAGCATAAACTGAAAATAATTATACTATGGATCCATCAAAGTATAACAACCTTTGTTTTCAAATAAATTACGTTTATTCAAAGAAGGAGAAATAAAATATTTCTTTTTCCGCTTTTGTAGGCAGTAGAGAACAATAAAAGACAATGCTCCTATTGGAATGTCCAGCACAGGTAATACATTGTGTGTTTTTCCTTTCTTTTCTTGTATTAAATTTTACTCTCCACGTACTACTTCCAATTATAGTTGAAACGATATTTATCCAAAACTAATGGAGGCTAGACTCATTCTTTTGATTGCAAAGTAAAGGACATTATTAGCAGCTAGAGCAGCTCAACCCGTGTAAAATTGTACTGCAATTGCTAGTATGGGAACTCTAGTGGTAGTCGACCAATCAGAAGCCAGAATGTACGACACAGTCAAGCATAGACGAGGAAATGACGTCATTTTGAAATCTGTACACGTGCAATGACATCATGGGTTCGGGAGACCGGAAGTGAGAAGTCGGGGAGCGCTCGGAAAGCGTTCGGGACTCCGTTCGATCAGAGAAAAGACAAATAATGAGGGGGAAAAAACATTTTTTAATAGTCACGCAACGAAACAACAAAAAGCTGATTTTACAAGCGGGGACATGGGTTCCATCACCGAATGGGAGAACGCCCCTTTTTTAGTAGTCACACAACGAAAATAAAACAAAAAGCTAGTTGACAAGCGGGGACATGGGTTCCATCCCCGAATGGGAGAACGCCCCTTTGATAATTCGTCGGCTCAAAAGTCACGTGACCTGGGTTCGTGTCCGGTTTTTTCTTCACGATTGCCCTTTTTTAGAATCCTCGGGTGAATTAAGGAATGAGTCTCTTTCGATTTAAAGGGGGTGGTTTGTTTTAAAACATATTTGACCTATTGGCTTTTAACTTTCTAAATGGCTTTCAATTGTTGAAAAGAAAAGTTTTCGCTTACATGAATGGACTTGCTACGTCACGTGACTTGCCACGCCCAATTTTTAGCAATTTTTTTCGATCCAAATTTACGAGATGTTGGAAAAATAGTTTTCTACTTAATTTGTTTTCTATCAATGACCATTAGCACAAGGTTTATGGAACTAATCGGGGTTTTCCAAAGTTATTTGTTTTCTGTAAACTATAATGTTTTAATTTTAGAGAGGGACTGGGACTAGGGGAAAACAATGAATAATTATGCAGCAATAACAGTTTTCGAAATTCCCCGTTTAATTTGACGAATGACTCTGTAAATTGAAGACTAAGGAAGGAAAAACGGAAGCTTTTAATTGAATTTTCATGCCGTAATCTGAAAATTCCAAATATTGCATAATTTAGGGCGTGGCTGGTCATGTGACCCCAACAGACACAGGGTACCATCCAAAAATGGTTTTGTTTATTACTGCATAGTTATAAAATAAAATATTTGGGACGCTGAATAAAGCTAGAAAAAAATGATGAAAATCCAATATTACACGAGAAGCCATGCCTTAATTCACGCGAGTCGATGAGATCCTCGTCGGGTTTCCTCGCCGTAGTGATTTGCACTTGGAAGCGATCCTTCACTTTGAAATGTTCGTTGGAGTTTAATTTCTCCGCCATTTTTTGCAAGAGGAGGGTCACCCCCGGATCCTGTTCGCGCCATTTCCGCACCGGCACGTAAAACGAATGAAAGGCCTGCACAAAGATGGGATGTTGCATGGTAAACAACACGATATCCTCGTCATCTAGGTGTTCGGTCTCCAATTCGCGATCGATCGCCCGACGCAACGCCTGGTCGAGTTCGTACACCACGTCGAATTGGCGAGGATTTACGAAATCCGCGGTTTGGTGAAGGGTGGCAACGAACACGCGTTTGTGTAATCGAAACTTTTCTACACGTCGATCCGTTCTCGGGGTGGGTTGGAACTCGAAGAGGTGTTCCCGGTTGCTCTCTTCGTCGTCCATTGGAGGGGTGGACGCAGCGACTTGGTTGGACACCATCTTTGTAGGGTGTGACTCGTAAGAACTGAGTGAGGCGTGAAAAGGTGATGCTGGCACTCTTTTTATACTCTTTGGGAGATTGACGTTGTAGGCTGCGAAGGAACAGGGTACCCATGGGGGGTATGGGTCTTTTTAACTCGCCCCAGATCCCGGCCGGGGTGCGAGGTGGTCTATATAAAGACCGAAGGCATGGCTTGAAACTCAAGCCAAAACCAAACGTCACGATGAATTCAGTGGATACACGTGTGGATATGTTTTCTGTGGACATTGAAAAAGAGAGGGGAAGACCTGAAGAAAAGAGAGAGAGGAAGAAGGAGGAAGATCGGAAATGTGTGATCTGCCTGGAGGAAAATAAATTGACCATCCGGGAATGGACCAAGCGGGATGGGACGTTGGCCCGCCAGTTTTACCGCGCGCGGACACATAAATTTTATTGCTGTAGTGGCTGGGTCCACAATGCCTGTTTGTTGGAGTGGGTGGAGAGGACTGGCCGACTCATGCTCATGTTCAAATGTCCCCACTGCCGCGCCATGGGATGTGACATGCACGAAATGCAGGCCTTTCAAGAGGGAGAACTTTGAAAAAAAACAACAACAACAAAGACACTGAAAGAAACAATTATTTTCAAGAAAAAAAAACATTTATTTCATTTCAAGAAACAATTTCATTTATTTACAAAGAACAATTTAAATCATGTAGCAATCAAAAATAAACAAAGTTGTGGTTCAAAGTCTCATTTGCAGTGATTTCATTGTCTCATGGGGTGGGCGTCAAAAATAATAATCAAGTTTATGCAGTGATTGTAGACAGGCCACGGTGCGCTCGAATAATCCGGCGAGAACCGCTTTCTATCGGGGGTAATTGTCCACATAGCAGGCACCCACAATGGCACTCTGGGTGTGTAAGACGGGAAAATTTCCGCTTCCCATCGCGTGAAAGGTGGCGGTACCATAGTTGTACTTGTACCATCGCGTCGTCTCGAGGTTGAAGGCAAAGATCTGCCGATGCAGTTGTTTGGCATATTCCACGGTCTACCCCGTCCCTCCTTTCATCTGTTTATGGTAGAAGGTAAAGAACCCAAACGCGTAGACGGTGCCGGCCCGTGCCGCAATGTGAAAGTTTCGTTTCAAGTATCCGACCGTGATGGCATTGGAAACCCCTTTGCCCAATTGATTCTGGGCCGCGATAAAGTAACTGTCGGCTCGGTTCAATTCCTCTTCCGTCAAGGGCGTGATAGTTTGACGGCGAGGGTGATGGGGGCCAATCACCACGTCCAATCGAGTCCCGAAATTGAGGGTTTGACGTTCCGCCTAGGCGTCCACGCCCGGCGCTCCACCAGTGATGATGGTGTATCGTTCAAAACGGGAATGTCCATCGCCACCGACATGATGAGCGCTCGTGGAAATCAACGCAAAATGAGACCGAGCCGTGGCAAGCGGGTCTTTCTATTAGACCGTCGTCGATTTTGTCCACACGGGAGGGTTCGCGGACCAATGGTATCTGTACGTGCACTGACACATCATCCCGCATTGTCGTCGCATCAAATCCACAAAATGATGGCATTCGACTTGCGGGCAATGATGACGTATGGGATCAGCGTAAAAACCGCAACCTTCCACGCGATCCAAGCGTTTCATTTTACGAAACGGGGGACACTCGTAAGTTTCGAGATCGAGGTGGGGGATACCGAGTCGATCCAAGAGATCTTGTTCCTCGTGCCCCCCTTTGAAGGCCACCGTATCTCGCTCGTCTGTGCGGAATCGTTCGTACAGAGCTCGGATTTGCATGTCCAAGAGTCGGTGGGGGTAGGCCGCGTCGGCGGGGGGTGGTTGAAGGTGGAGTCCGTGAATGTTGCGCATGACCTGATGGGCAGTGATCTTTCTTTTGTCCAATAATTGACCGTACTCGATGGGGAGATGGTAATGGACGACGCCCGAACGCTGTCGCGTCCAATCGCAGTACCCCATTTCGCGGCACAGAAAACGTCCCTGGATTTGGAACCCTTCCAGGTCGATGCAAACGCATACTTTCTCCATGTTGTTTGTTTTGCTGATGCGTGCGAGGCTCGGGGTGTGGTTTTTTATAGAGACTGGCAGGTGGGGGGTGGTTTTGTTTTTTAGCCAATCGAACGAGACCACGTCATGAGGACGCCCGCTAATCGGAAAAGACCACGTCACGCTGCAGGGGGTCGTGGACTTGGCATTTAAGGCGTGACACAATCTCACTCATCCTCTTTTTCTTCTTCGTTCCGGTAGCAGTGGTCAAAAAAAGAAAAGAGTGAGTATGAGTCGAGTGGAAATGCAGCCGGCGCCCGTTGGGGTCGCCAAAAAATGTAAAACCAAGAGTGATGCAGAAGGGAATAAAAAGAAGAAGAAAGACGTGACACTGACCCCAGAGGACATGGCGATCTTAAATGCCCCCATGGACATCTTGCCACCTCATCCCTCGAACTTCTCTTGTTGACCGAGGAAGAAGAGAATGAAGCGGATGCGTTTCTGGCTAGCCTTTGCGAAGACCCTACCAACCCGGTTCCTTCCACCCAGGTGGACGCAGCCACGCAAACGGACCCTTTGCCCCAGTCCCCCGTCATCGTGACCGACTTTTTGTGCCCCATTCACGAGTGGGAACCCTTGTACCCGGGCAGTTGCGGGGAGTTTTCTTACGAACGTTGCGGTCACGAGGGATGTCTGGCGTTCATTCGCACCCATCACTTCGACGCGATGTTGAAAGAATTGAAAGACCATCTTCACCCCGCCCTGAAAGCCCAGTGGTCTTCCTTGCGTTGCGACTGCGGGTTGAGACCAAGGATGAAACTGAGTCTGTCCCCCAACAAAAACCAAAAGGTGTTCCTGACCTGCAGCGTCAACCAGAAAGGCGTGGAGCAGTTTGGCAAAGAACGCTGTGGGTATTTTCAGTGGATCCATTGGAAACCCCGCGACAAGAAAGAGGAGTACGACCCCGTTCCGTGGACCCCTTTGGAGCCACCCCTCGTCGAAAAACAAAGAGAGCCAGAAAGAGAGCAAGAAAGAGAGCCGGAGATCCCCTGGTTGAACAAGTTTTGGCGAGGAGGGTTCGTGGTGGCGGGAACAAACAACACCATCGCCTTTCCCGAATAATTCAGAAATTTGAGTTCTCGCCCTTACCTGAAGGAGGCGTACGAAGAGATGAAACGGGTCCCAAAATGGAAAAAGATCATTTATCTGGACACCTTGAGCCGGTACCTGAAAGAGGAAGACCCTTCATTGGAGATGTTGAAGGATGTACAGTGGTTGAAAGGCAAGTACGTGCCTGACGATTCTACCACCCACTTTGACTACTGGATACGTCGAGTCACCGAGAGGTTGGCCAAATCCGCGCAAGAGCCACCCCGTGGCAAGTACAAATACGTGTCAGACGGGATTGGATCGTTTTGAACATTGTTTTTTCGTGTAAAAATATTATCTTGTTTGGATGATTAAAAAAGATTTTGTTGTCACGATGATTCACGGTGTGTTGTTTTTCCGACTGCCTTGGACCCCTTTACTGGCGAACGACATGGCCCCGCGTGCCAAATCCCAAAAAAACGAGCCTCGGTCAGCTAGGAAGAGGTTCACGAATCCCCCGAGAAAATAGGCAGTTTGGGGGGCGTGCAACGGTTTGCCCAACAGACAGGGTTACCTCTGGTGCGGGCCAAACTGGTTTTGGAAGGGCTCTTGAGTTATACCCTGCACAAACCGTGTCGGAAACGGTTTCCCACCACCCCCGTGATCGTGTTTGCCCGCGACGAACAATGGTGGCCGATTTGGTGGACGTGTCGGCCTTGAAGAAATGGAATAAGGGGCACCGCTTCATTTTGACCGTCATCAACGTCTTGTCCAAGTACGCGTGGGCGGTGCCTTTGAAGAACAAGACCGGCAAAGCCGTGACAGAAGCCTTTGCCTCGATTCTGAGAGGCAGCAAAGGACGACAACCCTTGCGGTTGCAACCGGACGAAGGGAAAGAATTTTACAACCGGACCTTCCAAACGTTTCTGAAAGAGCGAGGGATTGCGCTTTTTTCCACGCGCGGGGATAGCAAGGCCGCCGTGGTGGAACGATGGAATCGCACTTTGAAGGAACGCATGTACCGCATGTTCACCGCCCTTAATATGCTCCGGTACGAGGATCGGTTGCCGCTGTTGGTCCGAGGGTACAACGCCTCCCCGCATCGAAGTATTGGCCTGCCCCCGAACCAAGTGACCCGCGCCAACGAACGCACCGTGTGGGATCGCTTGTACGAGAAGCGGCTTCGACAGTGGAAACGTCTGACCCTCAAGGTGCGGGATCGCGTCCGTCTCAACAAGAAACATCGTCCTTTTCAAAAAGGGTATTTGCCCGGATGGACGGAAGAAGGGTTCCTCGTGCAACGCGCCCGAGGAGGCCCAGTGCCCACCTACAAGATCCATGAGTGGGACGGGACGCCCGTGGAAGGGACCTTTTACAAAGAAGACGTGCAAAAAGTCGAGGTGCCGGACGATGCCGTGTTTCGTGTGGAAAAAGTGCTTCGACGACGAAGACGGAACGTGTTGGTACGTTGGAAGGGGTGGCCCAGCAAATACGATAGTTGGATCCCCAAACGCCATATGACCTCGCTATAAAGAGGGGATTCTGACCCCACACGGGCCACGAAGTCATCGACGTCATGAATCGCGTGGTGCTCCTGAGCGATGTCTCCCCGGAATTTCCCAACAACACCCCGGATGCGTTCAAGGTACGATTGGCGGAACCGCTGGCGTTGGAAGGGGATTGGGAAGTGGGGTTGCTGTCCCTTTCCATCCCCGATAGCGGACGGGCGTTGACGCACGTCGCGGGGCTCGAGAGGGACGTCATGTTTGTGCTGGCTTACACTCTGCTGGATACCATCAATACACCGACCCTTCACAGTTACATGATCAACGGCGATCGTTTGCAAGACCAACAATTCATCAAGAATGGGGTGGACATGATGGCCTCCATGATTCGACTCTTCGAGAGGAAAGCCTTTGCCCAAACGCAAGCGCTGGGACTTCTTTTGGAGAAGACCAGTCGACCCACCTTTCGTTGGGAAGGCCCGTCCTTGGTCGTGGAACACAAACTGTTGGAGAACATCAAACCCGTTCCCACCAACCCTGTATCCGGCATTCGATTGATGGTGAATAAAAAGTTGGCGGTGGGCATGGGGTGGTTGAACGCCGAGAGGACGGCACTGGGGGAAAATCTCCACTATTCCCTCCCGTTCGAAGAGGCCAAGCAGTCCTTCTTTTTTATCAAGGACACGGAACTGGGAATGACAAAGATAGACGAGAAAACGGAAACGCCAAACCTCTGGCATGCGAACCGAGGGTACCTGTCTCTCTCGCTGACCGTGAATTGGCATTTTGTGAATCTCAACGATGCCTTTGCCGAGTACGTGGGGAGTACGGGACAACGCTTCTTCGTGTACACGGATCTGGTGGAAAGCAATCGGATGAGTGGTCAACTCCACCCCTTGATTCGAGAAGCGCATTTTACGAAAAGCGGAGACGGAGTGCCCGTTTTTTGAACTGTTGCATATCCAATGAATGCCTTTACGACGCCCCTGGATCGATATCATCGAAGTGCAACTGGCCGACCCGAGCGGGAACTTGGCGAAAATGAAAAAAGGCCAAACGGTCGGCACCTTCTCGTTCCGAAAGGTGACGGTATAAAAAGCCAGCCCTCCCTCGTCGATCCTCAATTGTCGTCATGTTGGGTGGCAGTTTGACGTGTTATCATCCTCCCTCGACGAGAATGGGGACGGGGCAAAGCGGAGGCGCCTTCATGCAAAACTTGATCAAATTGGCCACTCCGCTGCTCACGTGGTCGTTGCGCGAAGGAAAAGCGTCGCTGGACCGAGGTCAATCGTGGAAAAAGGCGGGAAAAGCGGTGTTCGACGCCTTGGGACGAGGGGTGAAAGGGAAAGCCCAAACGAGCAAGCAAGAGATCTATAAAAAAGCTGCGAAACGAGCCCGAGACATTTTCGGCGACTGAAGAAAAGAAAATTAAGAAAAAAACAGCAGCAGTTGCAGCAGTACCACCACCACCATGGTCCACCCCCTGGTCGTGCAATCGCGACCCCGGCATCTGACGGGAAGGGGACGGTATAAAAGTCCAGTCCAACGCAGGGGTTGGATCTCGTCGGACGTGGCGCCTCCACCGGGGTATTGGTTCACCCGACAACGGCGTCAACGCGTAGGTTGGATCTCGTCGGACGTGGCGCCTCCACCCGGGTATCGGCTCACCAGCTACATAAAAAGGGTCCACGCGCGTCCACGGAAACGCAAACGTCCACGCCCCTGAACGCAACCATGTCTTTGGAATTGTTTTCGATTCCCACGGCCGATATTGCTCGGCAGGGGTATCGGATGGTCAAGTACAGCCCTTCCACTACGGGCATCCGACCCATTACCTTCACGGTGCAAGCGTTAGATGATTTTTGCGATTTGGATCGAAGTTATCTGGAACTGGAACTGCGTTTGCATTCGGCGTCCACCAACGGTCTGTTGGCGGATGCGAATGCCGCCTGGGACGAAGACAACACCCGATTCATGTACGCGGTCAACAACATTGCGCATTCCATCTTCAAACAAATGAATCTGCGATTCAATGGAGCCCTCATGAGCGAACAGACGGACACGTACGCGTACAAGTTATCCTAGAAACCATCTTGCTGGCCGCGCAAGGGTGGGTGAACCAATTGGATGTCGTCCCTCGGATCCAAGCCGCCGGCGTCGACGACGACCTGCCCACCACAGCCGGATGGTTGCACGATTTGGTGCAAGCCATGAGAACGGCTTCCGTGCGATTTCGCGGCAGCCAGAGCGTGATGTTTCTAATCAAGCCGCACCTAGAAGGCTTTCACACGGGACTTCTTCTCACCCTGGGAGTAGAAATGGTCTTGGAACTGTTTTGCCATTCTCCCGACCTTTTCACGTTTGGCACCAAGACGAGTGGCGCGATCGTGAAACGGATGGTGACGTTGAGGCACGAGGATCTGAAAATGACCCTGCATTTCTGCCGAGTGAGTTTGAATCCCACGGTGTACAACGCGTTGAAAACCGATCGAAAAAGCAAGCGACAGACGGCCAAGTACCCGGTGGTGAAGAGCGAGATCCGGTCCTTTTCGTTTGACGGACGGACGACTAAATTCACGGAAGATAACGTGTTTGTGGGAAAAGTGCCCGATCGGATGATCAAGGCTTTTCAATAGTATAAGGTTTTTGATTTTGTAGATATCTGTATTATTCATGTACTTGTTTTGCCCCGCCCCGATTAGCTTTCCAGCTATTTGCAGGGCAAACAAATCATTCAACTCTTCCATTATTATACTAAGAATACATTGTTGTTGTTGTTTGTTGTTGAATAAAATTGTTGTTGTTGGACAGTCGGGCGATCAATGGCGATGTGGAATGGTATCCCTTTGCTTTTCAAAAATTTGGGGTGACCCGCATCAAGCAAGTAGTGGATGGCGAAAAATACCCGTACCCCACGCTGGAGTTGAATGGAAATGATAATTTGAAAGATTTGAAGGGGTACCGTCGGTTCCTGGAAACGTGTGGACGGTATCACCACCACGGTTCCTCCATGGTGAGACCGGAGGATTGGGGGTAAGGTGGACAACGCACATTGTTCGCATTCAACAATGTACCGTCGGGGGTGGCGGACGACCCCGAGTACCGAAACCCGAAACAAGCTGGCAATCTGCGCGTGGAAATTGATTTCCAGGCTGCTCTGAATACCAATATCACCGTGTTGGTCCGGTCATTGCATCTCTCTTTTTTTTCTTTTTCTTTTTTTTTTTTTTCTTGAAAAGAGCCATCCCTTGCTGGGGAGGGAGTCATTGTGGTTGTTTCTTTTTTGGGGTCGCACAAGGGTTGAAATGAGTCGAATGAACACGCGGCAAGATTCGCAACGGATGATTCAAAGCCTGAGAGAATTGGAATGGGGAGAGATTCTTCACCACCCCAAGGATGTCTTGTGGAATCGATGGGATTATCGTCAGTATCGTCGATTGCGTGCCTTGGCCGAACGAGGCGACTGGGATTCCCTGGTGACCGTGCTTCGGTCTTCCGGGGAAACAGGCGTCAGGGAAAGCGTGGAAACCCTGATAAAACAACGCTCCCCTCGATGGTACCGTCACTACCTGGCACCATGATTCGTATGCCAAGCAGCGTCATGGTCGCCGGCCCTTCGGGGTGCGGCAAAACCCAATTGCTTGACGAGATGTTGACGGAACAACGCGTGTTTCAACGGACCCCGCCTCGGATCGTGTACTGTTACGGGATCTGGCAACCCCGCTTTGCTCGCATGAAGAAGAAAGGCATACGATTTCATCAAGGCATCCCGACCCCCTCTCACTTGGGACAATGGTTCGAGGGTCGAGGGGGCGATATTCTGGTGTTGGACGATCTCATGGAGGAAGGGGGCAACGACAAGCGCGTTTTGGATTTATTCACCAAAGATTCCAATCATCGCAACGTCACGGTGTTCTATTTGACGCAAGATTTGTTTCCGCCCGGCAAATTTGCCGAAACCAAAATGCGCATTATGTCATCGCCTTCAAGAATCCGTCCCTCCGTCCACTCCCACAGCTTCGCCATTGCTAATTAGTTCTTGAGAAATTGCAGTTTCGGTAATCTTCTGTTTTTTCCGGGGACAAGTGATTGGCCTGCCGCCCAACCCTCATGACCTGGAGGGCCGGTGGTTTTCTGTCAGGGTTTTCCTTCCCTTAGGGGTATTATGGCTCCCCAGCCGGTGCTGCTTTAGTCTGGACCCTCGCCGCGCAGACCAATCCGGCATGGTTAGACCTGCCAGGAGCACAAGGCTCCCGCCGGCATAGCCCTGGGGGTCGTAAGGTCACACAAGCTTCCCCGCCACGACAAGGCACACCACCGAGGGGAAGATAACAGGCGTGGGAAAGATAAGTGACGAAATACGAAGGAGAAGATGGAACTGGATTGGCCATTTGCTTAGAAAGGACAGGAACGATGATTGTATGGTGGCAATGGGACCCATCGCTACATCCAGCCGGTGCACGATCCAGACCCGGAGGAGGAAGCAGCAGCAGGACCGCCTCCCGCCAAACGCACCAGACCTGCCCCGCGTCACGCCGCCCACGCCGTCCGCTTCCTAGCCGCCAACGAGCCCGAGTCGGGAGGAGAAGACGAGAACGAGGAGGAAGAGGAGGAGAGGACTCGGCCCCGATTACCGCCCTATTTCGTGTATGCGGATTACGAATACACGCACGACGACCGATTGCACGTACCCATCCTCATCTGCGCCAAAGGGGAGGACCATCTCGACACCTTGCCCGCCCTGGTGTTTTACGGTCGTGATTGCACCGGCCAATTTTACGATTGGCTGCTGACCAAAATGGAGGTGTTGGGCGAACCGCGGGAAGTCATCGTGATCTTTCACAATTTCAAAGGCTACGACGGGATGTTCGTCCTCCAGTACCTCTACGACCATCGCATCGACGCCAAAGATCAAATTTGCGTGGGTTCCAAAATCTTGAGCCTGAGAGCCGGACGCTTGACGTTCATGGATAGTCTGTTTCCTCCCCTATCCCTCTCCGACTTTGCCGCCACATTCAATCTGACGGAAAGCAAGAAAGGTTTCTTTCCGCATTTTTTCAACACCGGGCGTGCGAAAAGACTTTGACGAATGGTACAAAACCGTGCATCTCGAGTTCAATTTGCACGATGAAATGGTTGCCTACTGTCAATCGGTCGTGCAAGTGCTCAAAGCCGGCTGCGAAAGTTTTCAAGGGGAATTTGCCGCCAAAGCCGATTTCAATCCCATGGAGAAATGCGTCACCATCGCCTCGGCCTGCATGCGGTTTACCGCAAAAAAACATTTGCCTCCCCAGACCCTGGCCTTGGAACCCCCCTGCGGATGGAATAGGAAAAGGGGGCAGCAATCCCTGAAAGCCTACCAATAGTTGGAGTGGCAGAATTCCCAACAAACCCATGGGGTCATTGCGCACGGTTCAACGGGTGCGAACGCACTCTCCAAGTCGGTGGCCGTCGGTATCAAGTGGACGGGTTCAACGAGAGGACCCGCACCGTGTACGAATTTCACTTGTGTTTGTGGCACAGATGTCCCATGTGTTTCAAAGGCAGCATGACAAAGACCACCCGTCTCCACACCGATCGCACCAAATGGGCTATGCACGAAGCCACGATGCAAAAACAGCGGCAACTGCAAGCCGGCGGCTACCGCGTGGTCGTCATCTGGGAATGTCAGCGGGAGCAGTTGCGTCAACGACCCGACGTCGTCGCCTTTCTCGAGTCGCGCCCGTTCACCGTCCCTTCGCTGAACCCACGTGACGCGTTCTTCAGGGGGCGCACCAATGCCGCGACTATGGGACGAGATCGACGAAACGCAAGGGGAAGAAATTCGGTACGTGGATGTGACGTCACCGTACCCAACCGTCAACAAGTACGACCAATACCCCATCGGACACCCCGTCATCGTCACCCAACCGGTGCAAGATATCGATCAATACTTTGCATCGCCAACTGCACCGTCTTACCGCCCGAGGGATTGTTTCATCCCGTGTTGCCGTACCGTTGCAAAAAGAAAATCACGTTTCCCCTGTGTCAAGCCTGCGTGGAAGAAGAGATCCCCAATCGCATGACCGAGAGGTCCTGGGTTTGCGAACACACGGCGAGTCAACGGAGTATTCGAGGGACGTGGTGCACCCCCGAACTCGTCAAAGCCGTGGTAAAGGGGTACCGCATTCTCCAAATTCACGAAGTGTACCACTTCTCCGCCCCCCCCCCCCCCCCCGCGCAACGACTTACCGGGCTGTTCGAGGATTACGTCAACACGTGGCTGAAAGGAAAAACGGAAGCCTCCGGGTGGCCGCCGAACGCCGACGGGAGTCTCAAAACACCCGAGCAGCAAACGCTCTGTCGGGCTGTATATGCAGCGCGAGAAGGCATCTACCTCGACGCGAACAACATGAAATCCAACAAGGGGAGAAAAGTCACCAGCAAACTGGCCCTCAATTCCTTCTGGGGAAAATTCTGCGAGCGGGAAAACAAGCGGAAGATCGAGCAAATCACCGTGCTCGCCAAGCTGTACGAATTCATGAAAGATAGGATGCTTGTCATCCACGATCTCCGCATCATGAACGAGGAGAGCCTCGAGATCGTCTACGACAAAATCGACGACGATGTCCCCGGTGGTCAAACCACCAACTTCTTCGTGGCCGCTTTCACCACCTGTTGGGCCCGGTTACGCCTCTACCATCACCTGAATCGCGCGGGAGACAATGCCTTGTATTTCGACACGGATTCCGTGGTCTACAAATGGAAACCCGGCGAACCCGAGATCCCCCTGGGCAATTTCCTCGGCGAGATGACGGACGAAATGGACGATGGGAAAGGCAATCGTGACATCATCGTCGAATTCTTATCCTGTGGCCCGAAAAACTATGCCTACAAGACACGTTTGGGAAAGACGGAAGAGAAAATTCGCGGGTTCACCCTAAACGGGCGCGGGCAACAACTTCTTCATTTTGAAGCCATGAAAGACACCCTGTTCCTCGAACTGCGATTGCCTCTCTCCAAACCGCGCACCGTCAACGTACCCAACCCGCATTTCATCCAGAGAGACAAGCGCACTAAGACGTTGACCACAATCCGCAGGGATGGGGGGTGGTCTACGACAAACGCGTCCTCGTCGATGAATTCAGTTTCATGACTCTCCCTTACGGCTACAGTTGGCTTCGACCCGACGAGGATCTCACCGAATAAAAAAAAGGGACAATCGCGAAGAAAAACCTGGACACGAACCCAGGTCACGTGACTTTTGAGCCGACGAACTATCAAAGGGGCGTTCTCCCCATTCGGGGACAGAACCCATGTCCCCGCTTGTCAACTAGCTTTTTGTTTTGTTTTCGTTGTGTGATTACTAAAAAAGAGGCGTTCTCCCATTCGGGGATGGAACCCATGTCCCCGCTTGAAAAAATAGCTTTTTGTTGTTTCGTTGCGTGACTATTAAAAAATTTTTTCTCATTATTTGTCTTTTTCCCTGACCGAACGGGGTCCCGAACCCTTTCCGAGCGCTCCCCGACTTCTCACTTCCGGTCTCCCGAACCCATGATGTCATTGCACGTGTACAGATTTCAAAAATGACGTCATTTCCTCGTCTCTGCTTGACTGTGTCCTACATCCTGGCTTCTGATTGGCCGACTACCACTCGAGTTCCCATACTAACAATTGCAGTACAGTTTTACACAGGTTGAGCTGCTCTAGCTGCTATTATTTTAATGGCTGGCTGTTTTAAATTAATATGTAAAGACATTTTGGAAATATTTTGCTTTATTACTGTTTGGCGTGTCATGCTCTTGAACAAATTTTTGATTTACTCGAAAACCGTCCTATAAATTTCTTCAAACTTCGTCTGCAGCTAGTGATACATGAGTACTTCAAAATTGAAAGTTTCATTTTGAAGTGCTTGACTAGATTTTGAGAAAAACGACATTTTTCTAAAGGAAGACCAATAAGTTGGCATTGCCATAGTAACCGCTGCAGCTTGGAAACCAGTGACACATAAAACTTGGTGAAGTATAGACCTTTTTCATAATGGCTGCCGATTTATTTATTCTTTTATATGTATGTTAATCAGCCTTAGTGGCCTCGTTAGCGTGTGCAAAATTAAAAAGAATGTTGACTCTAAAATGAGGCCAGTGAGGCTAATTAGCATACATATAAAAGAATAAATAAATCGGACGCCATTATGAAAGGGGTCTATGAAAGCAATCAAGGCATGTCTTCCCTGCAAAAATGTTTATTTTAAAACATACACCCTGCGGAAAAAGCTGAGTCAAGCCTCTTAAATAGGACATATTTACTGGTTTAATTGGTTCCTAACAGTTACTGCATAGCATACGCACAAAACGCTTAAATTTCTAAATCCTTTTAACTGCTATTCAAAAATGTTTTGTGTAAATAAGTCATTAACTGAACAAGCACGGTTTCTTATTCATCTTCGAACGGTTTATATTTGGCGTGTGTTAACGACCAGATTATAATCGTGAGGACGAGTAAAAACATTTGTCGAGATGGAATACACAAAAGCCGTCTGTACAAAATTAACCATAAATTTCTAAATTCACCAAGTCATAGATGTTTAAAAACTAAAAACATATATGTGACATGATTTCTTTCTTTTCCTCCGCAGGGTCTGGTCAATGGATGGTGTTCAAGAATTGAAACCCAACTCGAGCTTCACCCATACAGTATGTCAAACCGAACATTTCACCAGTTTTGCGGTTCTCATGCAACACAAAAAATCACAGGTATTGTTCGATAATATTATGCATGTAAATTATCTTTGTTCTTCGCTTTGTAAAGAGAGGGGTTTACCGGGTTTCCAATTTACATACGTCACGCTAAGATCCTATCTGTAACCCTTTTTATAGTTTTTTGTTAGATCATGGACCTTTTACACTACTTACTTGCCAATATTATAGTGGTGTTAATAAAAAAAAACGTATACCATAATGTGTATTTAATACTTAAAAACCCCTTTTGCGTAGTGTCATTTTGAAAAGGGACTGATATATATAGTTTTTCTCTTTTGCGCGAAGAGGATCCACTATTTCAAGCGGTTTGAAACTCCCGTCAGGGTCTGAAATTTGTGACGTTTTGTGCGCGGCCAAAAAGGTATTTGTGACTTCGTTCGTGTGTTCGATCACAAGGAAACATGGCGGAGAGTTGGACAAACCCGGGGCTAAAATACACGTCGCTTTCAGCCATATTTAATCAAAATTATTCTTCCACAAGTTGCAAAAATTCCACTGTAAAACGAGTGACGCACTCAGTTGTAAACTCACTAATGACCTCACTAGAACCCAGGTCCTTGTCTAGTATACCCAACTTGCGTTGCTTGTTAAAATATGTTCCCGCCACTTCAACTGACTTATTTCCCCATCAAAATAATTCTAAAAACACCTTTTTAGATTACCGAAAAACAATGGTAGTAAAATTTCACGTTATGTGTACTTTAAGATTGAAGACCGAGCTATTTTTTTAGTTTTAGCAATTCTCAAAAACAGTATTACGCGATCGTCTACACAGTACACTTAGACCGTACAAAAGATAACAACTTTTTCTCTGTGTAGAATAACTAGTATGACTAATTTCCGAATAAAATGCACCTGTTGCTTATCAAAGATTGCCCGAGAAACTGATTTGGAAATCAAAATTGCAAAAAATACACAGATATCTTTGCATGAGGCGACGCGAGTGAAGTTAGAACTATAAAATACAAGTCTTGTTTTGTGTACATAAAATCGCTTTTCAACCTTAATAAAATATTCTTTTGAAAAATTTTATACAAATATCTATTAGTCTATGTTTAAAAGCAAAACGCGTACAATTAGCACATCGAGGAGCTGTCTTCGATGAAATTCAAGACATCAATAACAACAACAACAACAAAAATCTTTATTAGTTAATTATTATACAATTTACAAGACAGGCCCGCAGGTAGCAAAACCTAATCTTAGCAGGCCAGTCAAATACGACTGAATTTGAGCACGTTTTATAAACATTTCTCCAAAACTAACGAGAACACAAAGAAAAAGTCAATCACAAATTGATAATATATATATAGATAGGCTTTGCCTAACAGCGGAGCTCTCTGAACAGAAAGCTGATGATAAGCTTAACTAAAACGAAAGGTCGGAAGGACAATAATTAAGATTGACGACCAGGCTATTTTTCAATTTTAGTAATTCTCACAAACAGTAGTACGCAACCGTCTGCACAGTACATTTAGACCAAACAAAATTAAAAGCTCACAAAAGCTCAACTTTTTCTTGGTCTAGAATAACTAGTATACTAATTTCCGAATAAAATACACCTGTTGCGTATCGAAAATTGCCCGAGAAACTGATTTGGAAATCAAAATTGCAAAACATACACATACATCTTTGCATAAGGCGACGCGAGTAAAGTTAGAACTATAAAATCCAAGTATTGTTTTATTTACATAATATCGCTTTTCAATCTATGTAATGAATGAACAAACACATAAAAATGGACAACACAATCTTCTTTCGAAACATTTTATTCAGATATCCATTAGTTTATGTTTAAAAGCAAAACGCGTACCACTTATAACGCATCGAGGCCGAGCTGTCTTCGATGAAATTCAAGAAATCAATACGATTGAATTTAAGCACGTTTTATAAACATTTCTCCAAAACTAGCGAGAAACAAAGAAAAAGTCAATCACAGATTCCCGTCGAAAAATGTAATTTGTTTTACCTTTAAGTCCCTCGACTGCTTGGAAATTCTTTTAATCTCCGCTTCTTCGGTTCTGAAATCCGTAGAAGAAATATTGTCCCACATTGATAAAAACGTATGAAGTTCCTCGAAGCGAGATTTTATCTCTGAAAGCTCTTCTTTTTCCACTATAGTGGCTTCTGAATATTCTTTAAAGCTTTCTCTTTCCATTTTGAATATTTTAAATTGTGTTATTACTCCTCTGATAAGACCTGATAAGACAAAACTACGATTTTGAAGTACTTGCGCGACGTCGTACGCTCATGTTGGGCGACGTCATACGCGCCCTCGATGTAGCGCTGCGCGACGTCGCGCCCGCGACCTAACCCTGCACGACGTCGCGCACGCAAACCATTCCGCTAGCCATGACCATAAAAAATGACGGGCACGGTTCTATGGGTATGGAGCTCCGCGAGCGGGCCTTCGGCCTGCGAGAGCTCCGATAATACGTGTCTTGTTTTTTCACAGTTGTCTAAGGAAGATAAGTTGGCTCTTAGCATCATAACCTACGTCGGCTGTGGAGTATCAACAGCAGCGCTCATCATCACCCTGATTATATTACTGAGTATCGAGTAAGTGAAACATGAAAGGTGTGATGTCGGCAGTACGTTCCTTCCTTCTTCCTTCTTCCTTCTTTCCTCTTGCTCTTCGATGAAGTGAGGATGCCAAATTTTTTAACAATTCTTAGGTTAAGAAATTTTTGAACGGAGGCAAATGTTGATAGCGGTTAAAAAGGTCTTATTAAACGCGATTAAATGGTAGAGTGATGGTCAATCAACATTTAAACCACTTTAAAGTAGTTTCACCGCGATT
Organism: Cladopsammia gracilis; assembly: GCA_022457155.1. Taxonomy (NCBI): domain Eukaryota; kingdom Metazoa; phylum Cnidaria; class Anthozoa; order Scleractinia; family Dendrophylliidae; genus Cladopsammia; species Cladopsammia gracilis. The sequence goes on along the minus strand of JAJGOT010000438.1, from coordinate 464,109 downwards.
AAATGTTAAAGCGCTGCTGAATCAAAACTGAAATCATTTTAAATTTGTTTCAACACACTTTCATGTAATATATCAAACACGAGAAGTGTTTCATCAGGATTTCCAAACACCGAGAAGCGGGTTCAAAAAACGAGGTGCAGCCGAGTTTTTTAACCGACTTGGAGCTGTTTGGATACCTGATGATCGATATAGCTTCTCAAACGCATCACCAAATACAGAGAAAAATAAATAAATCGTATTCTTGTTTCAGGTTTATATTCCATTGACTGAGTTAATTAGATCGTTTCCTTGAGGAGTATTTTCTAAAGCTGCAAAGACATTCACTTTTTCTGTGTTGTTTTTAATTGTGAGCAACTCACCCCTCAAATTCATTTGGCCGGGCCAGAGTATGTCTTGAGCAAAGTAGTCTGAAGAAAACATTTTTTGCTTTGTAGATCATTGTCATCAGAGCGTCATAAGATACATATGAATCTTGTACTGTCATTGCTACTCGCCCAAGTCGTATTTCTGTCTGGGATAAAAGAAACGTCCAGTAAGGTAGGGCTTTCGTTATTTTGTACTCTTTACTTCGCATACATACTTAATTATTATTATTATTATTATTATTATTATTATTATTATTATTATTATATGTTCCCCTAAGGACTTTTCAACATATAATTACAATAACAATCAACATAACATACATTTAATGTGATGACTGTAGAAGTGTAGGTCAGTGTAGGTAACGGTAATGGAAAGGATTACATCACACAACCTATAATACTGTAGGAATGTAAATGATTATATTAAGGGTGCAGAGAGATACTCTGTCAGGGTACATGCTAATCGAAGTCCATAAACGAGATGTTTCGAATAATGGTAATGATAATAATAATAATAATAATAATAATAATAATAATAATAATAATAATAATAATAATAGTAATAATAATAATAATAATAATAATAATAACAATATTTATGGCTTATATTGTGGAAATTGACATAAAATCAACTGATTAAAACTTATCTATAAAAAAATCATAAAACCTACTCTAATACCTTATCGTAATACCTAAAACACAAATACCTCAATCACATCTACCTTTTTAACATACAAACTATATACAAATTATATACGAAGTATAAAAAAGGAAAAAACAATGCAATGCAATGCAATGTTTTAAATCTATTAATTACATAAGAAGAATGATTATCTAGGATTAACTATTTGGGCTTTGCCTTCTCCTTGTTTAATCACACAATTTCATTGTTAAATATATAAAAAATTCAATTTTTTTAAGTTGAAGTTGACATTTTTATTGTAACTCTAAATTTAAATCTTACGCTAATATAACTTTCGTGATCATTGTTGAATATGTCAATTGTAACAACAACACGACTGAGGTGCTCGATATTCGAGAACTGACTGAACCCAAAGTTGACTGTTGCAATGAGACTAAGTCCTTGCCAAGAAATTAACACAGTTATTAATACCATTTTATCACTGCTTAGCAATCTCTGATACTCATCTTTTGTTTCAAAATAGTCTACTCACCAATTCGATGGACCACATTCCTATAAGAAAGAGATAGCTTTTAACATCAACTTCGGTGTCTGGTGTCTGTTTCTTTTTCATAGGTCCTTTGCAAATTAATCGCCGTTTTGCTACACTACTTTTTCCTGACCGCGTTTACCTGGATGCTGGTGGAGGGACTGCATTTGTACCTTAAAGTGGTCCAAGTGTTTAAAACAGAGAATATCAAAATGCTTTACTACTATATTTTTGGATGGGGTAAGTTCAATTTCGACTTCAAAGGATATTCCAGCAAGCGCGGAAGTGCGGAATGCAAGATAAGAAGTGACGAGGAGGTACGGATGACTTACCCCACCTACCCAGCCAAGAAAAATACGTGGACAGTAGATAAAAACACCGGGTTCTGGCTCACCCCCCCCCCCCCCCCCCACCCCCCTCATTTTCAACCATTTTTCCAATCTCCATCCCATACAAATTCCCAAGGTCACCATTTATCAACGCTGGAAAAAAAGCGTAGACCCCAAAAACCTGCTGAAATCAAGCGGAAAGCAAAATAAAATCCAAAAATCAATTTCTCAACGCTGGAAAGCCAGCACGTTTTTCCTGCTAGCCCAAGGCAGAAACAAAATGACATCTTTTATCCTCTTTGATTTCAAGCGCTATTTTTCAAATCTTTATGCCCTCAAGCAAGAGTGCTCATTTAGTTGTACCAGCTGTCAGGTTATTGACATATGGCGACCAATCACAAAACGTAAAAATTTTGTTTTTCGGTCATCTGATCTCTCTCAACCAATTAGAAATTTACCCATAAATTACTCATCTGATATTTTTTTAGTAAAATACTTTGAGTTTGAGTTTGAGTTGAGTAATTGCAACGAAAGCATTATGGCGCCATCATTGGAACAGCTTACTGCAAGATTTGAATCTATATGTGACAAAATACAGGATAGTATTACTGTTATTGAAAGCCAAATGGGTCGACAACAACAATTTACCTTTGATATAAACAGAGAAATATACAGCTTGGAAACAATGGATATCAGTGGTACTGAACATGAGGTGAATCGATACATTAATGTTCTGGAAGAATACAAGAAAATGCTATGCTACGAAAAATCGCGGAGAAGATTGGATTCTCTAATAAAGAATTTAGGTGAATTGAAAACTTTTGAAGAAGACTTAAAGAAGAAGCGGCGAGCTAAAAGAACGCAAACTCAACCATACAAAAAGAAGGAACTCACTAAGACTAAGACTTTGAACTCTTCATATTCATGTGTGTATTACGCGTTAGACAGAATGTCTAAATAAGCTTTTTCACATCACTCAACGGAACCCAAGAATTGAACTTGTCAGGATATCCCTTCCATTTTAAAAGCGCGAGTTTTCGCTTATTATCACGGCGAATCACTTTATCAATTCGAAATACATCTTGAGTTGTCGTTTGAAGTTCTTGTTCATAAAAGATTCCTTTGACTGATTCTCCTTGCAAATCAACTAATCGAAAGGTAACTGGTTGTGTGTTCAATATTCCGTCAATAACAAATATTTCTTCAGTCCAATTCGGTGGAAATCCTTTGTCGAATATTTTTCGCTTGTATTTTTAAATTCTAACCTTATCACCTACTAAAAATTTCGGTGTCGCAACGGCAGAAAAACATCCGTCTTCCATTTTTTGCTGTTTGATAACCAGATGGCTCCACGCATCCAGTAATTCGTTTTTCTTTGACACAATAATATTCCATTTTTAAACGAAATATTCTTTTATGAATTTTTGATTTTTTGAGGATGGTTTAAATCAAAAGTTTGAGACAATCATAAAATGATTTTTTTTTGTGAATATTATCTAGGAAATATAAGCAATAATACCCACATCTAACAGATTTGATGATTTGACTCGGATGGCCATAATTATAAACATATTTCATATTTAATCGTTTTACATATTCCACAAATTGTACTTGTGGTGGCAGACAAAATAAATCATAATAATAAATGATATTTTTATTCACAAATGTTGTAACCCAATGTGTTCCGTTTCCAACAGAATCATCCAGATTAATTATGCAGCAGCCCGTTTTATGCAAATGATCTTTCGGGTCTCTTGAAAAGATTCCTTTGAAACTGGGGATTTTCAGAAATTTCACCCACTCAAGTATATCAAAGAATTGCCCTAACACCGCAATGCTGTTGAAGGGGCTGTTAGGACCCAGCAAAAGACCCTTTCCAGATTTTTTTGTCTTCGTCCGCCGCTTTGCGGCCCTTGTTGTTCCCATGTTCCCAGAAAGGGTGGTGGTGCATAAGGGAGCAAATCTGGTTTTGGACGTACCATTAATCCTCTGCCTTTGCCTTTTCTGGGTATTTGTAAGCCGCTCCCAAAAAGTTTAGAAGCAAGCTCAATAGCCATTGGAATCCCTATTGCGGCAAGTGTACCCAGGAGTCCGCCATTGATCTGTTTTTGAGTTGGTTTGAAAACTATTCCCCTTCCAGTTTGCAGGCCTTTCCGAACAGAATTCAGCTGACTTTGAGTCAGTTCTTTCAACTGCGCAAGTTTGGGGAGAAAATTGAATGGAACTTCAATTCCTTTCCCAAATACTTTATCAATTCCAAGACTCCCCAAGGCACTCAGCGCTCCTGTCGCAAGATGTGGAGCGACTTTTGAGACCCCTTTTGTTGCAAAAGGAATCAGCTTTGTGCCGAGAGAACTCCAAAGGCTTCCTCCTTGTTTGACGGCTTTTCTTATTTGTGTTTTCGAAATCGAAATTTCAAATCCTTTACTTTCTTGAATGGCTTACCTTATTTTCTTGATTTGTGTTTTTGTCAACATCAATTCATCATTTCCTGTCAATTCATTGTGTGAAAGTCTCAGTGTGATCGGTGATGAATCCTTCAAGGCTTTTGCTAATTTTGCTTTTTGTCCATCAGGCAAATTTACATGATATTCGAGATAGGTTGTCATTTCAATATTTAAAATATTGAAATAATATTCAGAGCACGGTCAATCAAGCCTTGATCAGAAGGTTTCCAGAAGAAGTATATAACTCAATTTCTTTTTCATGTAGAACCAAAGCGTTTAATGTGTAATCTGTTGCATTTCCACCATTCAGTTCGTATCTGAATGTCAAAGAAACGACTGAATCTTTCACATCATCTTCTTGGTTTCTAAGATTGAAATAAAACATCCCGAAAAGATTTTTGAAATTTGCTCCATCAATCAACGGTCCACTCAAATGGTCATTATAAGCGGAATTGTATGACATGAGTGCCCGATAAAGTCTTGATTTCCCATCTGACGTCATTTCCACTTGGGGATAATAAATGCTGTTGTTTATTTCTATTTGAGCGCGGCTGAAATACCGGGCGTTTACGCCAATGGAGAATGTTTTGAAAGTGAATATATTATGTTTTTGACTATTATAAGCCGCTGTTGGAACAATCCAAATAAACACATGTCTTGGTCTCCGGATTCCATTGGAAATGCGAAAATAACTATTCGTGGCTCTTGTTTGGCTTATTTCATGGTGTTCTCTCAAATATGTCCACCTTTTTTGTTTTCAAATAATCCTCAAGATAATGTTTCATTCCTTCACCATTGAAAATGATTTTCGGGCACCACAATCTGAGTTTAGTGAGAATAACTTTTAAATCTGGTGCGGAACCTTTTCTGAAAATGATATTATCATCATTTTCCAGTTTCAACAAAATATTTGTTTTTATATTTTTTATATTTGGATGAAGATTACCTTTGAAAGCAGCGAAATAACTGTATAAATTAAGAGGAATTGAAATCTTATTCACAGCCGCAGCATCTGTCAGGGTTTTCCGCTTGGCAAAACCTTCATTTTTAAGCGCCTGACCTGGTCAAGCTTCTGTAGTTCCCGTTGAGGTGTCCAAATAGAAAAATTGATCTTTTCCAACTGTATCTGCATAACTTTTTGTATAATTTAAAAGCGTCAGTGCATTTGACGATTCATTGGCTCGTGTGTTGTTATAAACCGTTATTCCATTGCATTCAACTTGGATTTCTTTTATGAATGTATGTGCATTTGTTGTTGTGCAATCTTGAGTACCATTGTTGGGCCCTGCTGTTATTCCAGTTGCGCTATCAGCCGTTGTAACAAGTTTAACATCAACCTCCAGATATGCATTATACCAATCAATTGGATTTGCTTCTGAGGAATTATCAACTGAGAAACGATAATCTCCTTTTGTTTGCCTGTTGTCATTCGCAACGTTGTAATTCAGTGGGGTTTCCAAATCGTAATATGTATATTCATATCTTTTGACGAATTTTGGGTTTCTAAAGTTTCCTTTCATATTCTTAAACATATAATATTTTTTCATTCTTCAAATCAAATCATTATAAACATCTTGGACATATTGATTTTGAGCAGTGGGTGTTTTTATCAGCGGAGCTGCGTCTCAAAATTTCACCAATTTGTTTTCCTTTTGATTCATCTGGTTGTGGCTTTCTTGAAAACTTATCATAATTTTTTTTCACCAAGGACCTGTCCAGTTTTTTCTCCAACTTTTTCCGCTCCATTTTCCACGAGTTTTTCTGCTGCCTTTAAAGCCAGCTTCGATGCTGTTTTTCCTGTTAATTTAGTTCCAATGTTTGACATCATATCAAAGAATCCCGAACCAACCCAGCTGATTTTTCCTGTATCAGGATCTCTTTCTCTTCTTTCGTCCAATTTAGTTAAACTTCTTTCATTACGACCGTCAAAGAAATCTCAATATCATTCAAATCAACTTCTCGATCTTCATCATCAGTCAGGAAGAAAGTGACTTCAGATATATATTTAGTATTTATTTTATTCCACAGCAAATGGATGGGTTGAATTTCAAAGGGTAAAGATCTTGTTTTTGTGCTCGTGGAGAAGGTGAAAAGAACATTTGACTTTTTCCCTGAAACGATTGAATCACTCAAAAAACTGCTTCTGAGATAGAGATTATCAAAGCTGTTTGATATATTAGGGAAATTCGTTCCGAAGGCGCTTTTTTTTCAGGACTGCTGAATCAAATCCCAACAAGACATGGAAGTTTCCACTGTTTACAAAATCAATTTGGAAGTTTTCGCCCAATTGAATGAACACTTTTAAAGTTGTCAAATCAAACAAAACGTTGATTCCATATTGGTCTTTTCCAATTGACCGAATTCTTTTGTGAATGAATTCGTTGATATCCTCATAATCATAAATTCCTAAAGGAAAGTTGATTGTTTCCTATGTATTTCCTTTGTCGTTCGAAATCACCAACTTATTGTTGTTATATTCAGGTCTGATATTATGCTAGCTTGCAGTCATGGAAAGATGATCAAGCGCAAAATAGTGTTGTTTATTATCATCCAGACTCATGGATGATAATATGGATGGATGATTTCATGCATTTCTTTTGTGATTGCTCCGATTTTCAAGAGTTCATCATTTATTTGCGAGAGATCATTCCCCAAGACTGTAGACGTGTTGCCAGCAGCCATTGAACCAATCAAAATCTTCAACCGATCTGCAAGTTCTTCTGGCTTTCGATAGAAGATTACACCCGATCCAACCATCCTTGATTTTCCTGAGGATTTGTGCTTCGGCATATTTGACAACATATTCAAATCATTGAAAGTTTTCACAGCATTCATGGAATATTTGCTTTGTGGATTGAATCTTTTTGTCAACAGATCAATGAGTGATTTGTCCGCATCTGCTTGATAGATCAATTTGCCTCCTCGGAAGGCATTCAGCTTCATTTCATTGAAAAGTTTGGGAACATCAATTAACAATCCTCCATCATAATTTTTTTGAATTTTGTAAGCATTTCTTTTGGGCTGTTTATATTTTCGGACTCCCTCTCCTTTTTTTGGTGTTACCATTACTCCATGTTTTGTGTCAATTAAACGATCAATTTGTTGTTTATATTTATCTAATGATTCCGATTCTTTTCTAATTTAGTAAAATTTCCCTGCTCTTCCACACCTAAGTAACCTTGTTTTTTTTCTTTGTTAAATTACCTTGCTGTGAAGCATTTCTTTCTTTTCTCTTTATTTGATATTTTTCTTTTTCTTTTTCGATTTCTTCAGCTGGTAATCCTAAAAGATATTCTAAAGGCGTTAATTCATATTTTTTGAAAATTTCTTTATCTTCATCAGAAGTTCCTTTATTGATATTAATATCTAATATTAATGGTGCTTTTTTGCAATAGCTAATTGTTCAAAATCTTCGTCGTCTTCCAGGGCGGGCATCTGTGGAAGCTCTTTATTCTATGTGACGATGTCCTGAATGCCTTCCGTCAGAGCCTGTTGATTTTTCCTCAGTTGCTCAATCACCTTGTCCTGTTTTTCATCTGTCTTTTTTTGTTGCTCCAAAAGGGGTTCACGGAGTGTTTTGAAATAATCACTCATGGTGATATCCCGTATTTTTTCTCTGTCTTTGACTTCATTCTTCACCTCAATCACTACTTTCGCAATTTGATATCTCTCCCATTTGCTTTGTGCATATTTTTTTATCTTCTCAAGGTCCATTTTAAGTGTTGAAACAACATTTATCCCACAGATAAGTATTGTTTTGACAATTATCTTTTTTCCAGGGAAATATTATTTGAAAAGAACTAAAATGAAGATTCCAAACTATGATACAAATCAAAACGAATCTGCAAAAAGAAGACACAACGATTTCTTGGATGAGGATTTTCGGATACTAATCACTGGCCAAACTCGCTGTGGAAAGACAAACACGCTTATGCATATGCTCAGAACACCTTTGATTTATTTTGATAAAATATATTTCTTCACTCCCAATCAGCATCAGGACAAAATTCAAGACCTCAAAAGGTTGATGGAAGGTGTCAGTGAAAACGTTGGTTATCCCGCGCTTGAACTTCTTGGCCCAGATGAGATCCTTGACACATCAGAATCCCCAAATAACAACAGAAAAGTGGTTGTTTTTGATGATCTTGTCAACGCCCCTGATAGAATTCAGAAAAAGATTGCAAATGATTGGACTGATGGAAGACATCACGGAATCAGCCCCATTTATCTTTCATAGTCCTATTATGATGTTCCACAAAAAATTCGTTTGAACTGTGCCCATATCTTGCTTTATCCATCAGCAACAAAGACTCATTTGGATCTCATCGCAAAGGAGAATCTGATTGATCCTCGGTTATTTGATAAGTTGAAACAATTCGAATTCATTTTCCATGACAAAGAAAAGAAAAGTGCCAAGAAAAATTTTGGTGAAAGTATCTAAAATGGGGATTTTCAACAATGTGGGAAGATTCACTGGTGAATACATAGAAAATTTCAACAGACAAGGGCCGCAAAGCGGCGGACTGACATTGGACGTCAACAACAAATATGATATCCAACAAAAACGACTGGCCAATGTTGCAGAAGGAGTTGACAATGATGACGCAATCACAAAACATCAGGTTGACACGCTTGAAACAAGTCTCGAAAGCAAATTAACGCAATCGAGGGCAGAGTCACTCCAGGTTGATGGAACCTCTCATATGACTGCAGATCTTGACCTCAGAAGAAACAAATTGATTAGTCCTGGAGGTATAGAAATGAATCGAAAACTCATAACAGATTTGGGCATGGATGAAGACAATGATCTCTCAGCTGTCAACATGGTCACTGAAAAAAATCCACCTTAATGTTCCTGCCCCAACTCATGAAGTCTCCAAAGATATTGATTTGAAAGAACTTTTCAATGTCGTCCAATCAAAACAACAGACTTATCATGATTTGGGAGCACATTTTAACAATCTTGTTTCTTATAATGATGTCAAGAATATTTTTCTCAGTCGCAAAGAGGCGTTTCAAATGGAAACTAGTTTGGATATAGGAACCCATTTCATATGGAATGTGAAAGACCCAACAGCAATCGACTAAGCAGCCAATAAAAAAATATGTGGATGATGAAGCAGCCAAAAAGCTTTCTTTGACAGGTGGAACAATGACTGGCATTTTGGATATGAATTCACAACAAGTTCTGAATATTGCGGCGCCAACTCTTGATATAAGAGTCTGTTTTTCATTAACTATCCAGGATATTTAAGTAATATGTTCACTCTACGGTCTACAAGCTATAGTTTACGTGGTAATTATATTCTGTCTCTTCCTAATCCGAAAACAACAACTTACGGCCTGCATTCTTTTTCATATTTAGCAGCTAAATTATGGAACTCTCTTCCGGATTTCTTTCGAACATCTACTTTTACGGATTTTAAGCGTAGAATATTAAATTATGACTTATTTTAGTAGCATCATGGTAACTAGTTTTATAATGTATAGTTTTAAATAGTTCTAGAATTTGTAGTTTTATTATGTATATAGTCTAGTATATTTGTAGCATTTTATTGTATTATTATTGTGCTCGAATACATTAGCATATATTTGCTACTCTAAATTTCCGAGTTGAAATAAAGTGTATGTATGTATGTATGCATGTATGTATGTATGTATCATCAACCCGCAACAAAAGCTTATGTTGATAGACAACTTATTATCAAGATAGCAAGTGTGGTAGAGCACCTGATAAAATCAGAAGACGACCTTAAAAAAATATGTCAGTGACTCGCATATCACTTCAACTTCCCACCCGAAAGATGAGTTCAGATATTTGATGGAAGATGTGGGTGAATCACGCCCTGAAGATGATATCAGGGTGATTGGAATCAACGATTTTCCAAGTTCACCTCATCTTTTCAATAAAAAAGCCCATGGTTTGAAAATATTCAAGGAAGTCAATAATTTATATTCTGGGAGACTTGGTTTCAATATGCTTCAACTTCAAGATGGAGAATACACTATTTGCATTGAATTCTTTCCTGCTTCAATGAATAATGTGAGTGTTGACGTTCGGAGCACAAGCCTGAATATCAATCAACAATCAACAAAGAAGTTTTCGAATTATTCAAGATCAATCGTGCACATGCATAAATGGGGGATCTCTTCGCCTGAGTATATATGTTTGGATCTGAAATGGCAAGGAACCCCTGAAGCAGAGAATGAAAGAGATGCAAAGCTGATTATTTATGGCGTCAAAGGTTTTCAACCTGATGTTGATAGCAGTGTGTATAATTCTCCTTTCGTTTTTGAAAGTGGGAGGTTGGTTATGCAGACTAATTTGGATTTGAATAATTATCAGCTGCGCGGAAATAAATCATATTTTTTCCAAAGTGGATTTATGAGTGATCCGGCAATATATGTTCAATTTAATGGTGATGATGATGATTTAATCATTCCTGTTGGTTGTAAATTAAAGGCAGTTTATGCTGAAATTTTGAATAAATAGCAAACATTTTATCCATGCATTACTGTTGAAATTTCAAAAAGAAATTTTACATCAACCACAGGTGGAAGAAAACAAAAAATACAGACTGATATCTCATTGAATGAATGGGATTCTATACAAGTCAGACCATTTATTCAAGGAAGCCCCATAAAATTTAATTATAGAGTTTGTTCATTGTTTGAAGTTTTAAAAATGAAGAAAAACATCTTCCACTTCAATCATATTGATCCAACTATTGAAGAGGAAAAACTCGAAGAGATAAAAGAGTTGTATAAGTATTATCACAAGTGTTTTTGGTGCTTCAAAAGAGCGTTCAGATATTTCAAAGGAATGAATCTTCTTTTGAGTCTTGGCTCAACATTTCTTGTTGTCACTGGCACTATTGCTGGAGGCGCGACACTCAATCCTGTTATTTTAGGCGTTGTCAATGACGCTGGATTGTATTTGAAGACTTTCCAGGAAGTAAAGAATGTGAAAACGAAAATTGAAACGTGCCAATTTGCCTTCAAAACATATGAGAACGTTTTGACTGATTTGAGAGCTTTCTTGAGAGGAAAGGAATTTGATTCTCAGGCATTTTTGAATGAAATGAAGCTGGTTGATGCCATCGTGATTGATTTGTGCCTGAGTGTTGAAAAGTATGAAAAAGATTATGAAAAACAATTAAATTTAGTGATTCGGAAAGCTGTGGCCGCTTTGCGACCGATTCGCAAGATGAAAATCCGCACGAAGAAATGCATTCTGATTGGGAGTCGGGCGATTCTTCGTCTGATGACGTGGAAGCAGATCCAGATTGGTTACCGCCGACTTGGCATGATTCTTCTTCTGATGAGTCAGATTGGGAGGAAGATTGAATTGAAGACAAAATCTTCAATTCAAATAGGTTCACTTTTCCTTTTGTGAAATCAGAAAGTGGATGCAACTCTGAGTTTTTCTTTGATTTTTTCAACCAGTTTTTCTTTGAGTTTTTCATCCAGAGCTTCTTTGAGTTTTTCATCCAGAACTTCTTTGAGTTTTTCATCCAGAACCTCTTTGCATTTTGCGGTCAGTTTTTCAGACATAGATTCTCTGAATTTTGCAGTAATTTTTTCAGTCAGAACTTCTGTGAGTTTTTCTTTGAATTTTTCAATCAGAACTTCTTCTGAGTCTTAACGTGAAGTGCCTTCTTTTCCTGGTTTGCTTTGTTGGGCTGAGTCGGTTTTCATTTTATATGAAAACACTAAAAAATAACAAAAAAATAGAAAAATTAAACCAACGATTTTGAAAGACATGGAGTTCAGATTGGTTACCGCCGACTTGGGGAGATTCTTCTTCAGATTACGACTCAACTTGTGAATCTTCAGATGACGATTGAATTATTAAAGGTTTTCCTTTAATAATTTATTTCAACTTTCTTCTTCGAAAACGACTCCGCGCCAGGGGTCCTCAACGTTCAATTCATCTTCTTCTTCGAAAACGACTCCGTGCTGGGGTCCTCAACGTCTCTAGGAAATGGGCCCCTTTCATGTTTTTCTTCTTCGAAAACGGCTCCGTGCTCGGGGTCCACCGCAACTAAAACAAATCTATGTTGCAGTTCCATGTCGTTTTCCATTGCTCTTTCAAGTCGGCGCCGATCCATCATTTCGAACCAAGCTTCAGCTTCTTCATCTGTAAACTTGCGTCCGCACCATCTTTCAATAGCCGCAAAATCGCCAATTGCCCCTCTTCTTTTATCAGACAAAGAACGTTCAATGGTGAATCCTTTCAGCTCAAGATGAATTCATGTTGTGTCATCCCCATGATTAATTCTCACAACTTCAGGTGAAAAATGAACTTTTCCGAAAAATGTTCCAACCTGTCTTGGGGAAAAATCATTGTGGTCTGGTATTTCTTTTGTGAGATCCTTGATTGTTCTTTTTCCTTCAAAAAGCACCAGGGCCTCGTCTTCGTTAATTGTTTGTTCAATTCCAATCTCATTGAAAACCTTTCCGATCAAATCATAAATGACCAGTTTTTCATCAACTTTGTTTCTCCGAATAACATTGAGAATAGAAGAATCTGAGGCAACCCGTGCACGAATGAAGAAATCGGTTGGTTCAAATCGAAATTGCGTGTACTCCCGCCAATAAAATGCATTTTCAGGTCCTTTAAGTTGAATTCGTTTTTGATTGTCCATTTTTATATAAAACATAAAAAAATAATTTTTTTTTCAAAAATAGATAATTTTCATCGGATTCATGCGTTGCAAAGAGTAGTCAAAGTTTGTTCCACAGGATCAGGCCGATAACCATCTACATCCTCATAGTCATCAAAATAACTTCGCGGATGAATGATTTCTGTCACAAGGACTTCTTTTCCAACAAGGATAATTGTCTTGCTGTTGCTGAGAAAACCTTGCCTGAGTTTCATGATGAGAATTCTCTTGAATGGAACTCCGACGATTGAATGCGGGTCGATTTTTTTCTTCGATTTTTCTCCAACAACTTGATTGAAAATGCAGTTTATTTTGCCGTTTTGGAGATAGAGTTTGGAATATACTTTGGGGAATTGAGATTGATCCTGCTTGAGCACACAGAGTGATTCTGGATTGATTTTGAGTCTTTGGTTCAGTTGCTTGATTGCCGGTTGTGCTTCCACTGCCAGTTTTCTGATTCTTTGTTCAATTTGCTCAAACATTTTTTGTTGATCTTCATCTTCCACCGTGAAACCAAGAGAAAAGTTGCTTTCTTTTCCTTCCGTTTGGTGTTCCCAAATTTTCATTTTCCCCTCAACCATGATTTCAGCTGATTTACCGTCATATTCGATTGGCAGCACAACGAAGGAAAACTTTCCTGATTTTTTGGTTTCTGGTTCTGCGAGTGTGATTTTTTGGGTGTCTAGATTTTCTTTGGTTATCAGTTTAAAGGGAAACACAAAAATTTTTTTTTCAGAAAATGGAAGAAGTGGAAATGAAACGAATCAAACTAATGAACTCAGACTTTGAGGATCAAGGAAAGAAAAATTGTTATCCTCTATGCATCCTTTGTGCCATTCCAAGATTTCTTCTTGGGAAAGAAGGGTGAGATCTGGATAAATAATTTCAAACTTTTTACCATGTATTCGGAATCTTCCATCCTCCCGTGGGATGTCTCTGATCGAAAAATGTCTCAATTCTGTTTCTGGTGAAAAACCAGTGTTCCTCTCCAGTTGAAACTTCTCTGACGCAAATCATTTGATTTTTTCTTTTCTTCGTCCAATTTTCGTTCGATAACCAGCTGCATTCCATTTTTTTTTCTTTTGATGAGTGAATGATTCTTTTGAAATGCATAATAAATTGTCTGGAGCTTCACATCGAAAAAATCTGTTGATTCTTTTATTGATTTGAATTTTTCTCCATTGATGATGATTTCTGCTTCTTTTTGATCAGTGAGATTTTCAACGAGGAATACTTTTTTGTCTTTTTGTCTTTTGATTGATGGTTTGTTGTATCTGATTGCATATTTGAGAGTTGCGAGATGGATTCCACATTCTATTGCTACTTTTGAAAGATTGTTAAATACCTGAGCTTCCATGTCAACCGACGAAATTCTGGTGCTGATTCTTTTTTGTCCATTTTAGATATATAAGAAGGTACGTTCTTAGTTGAATAAAGTTCTGTCTGACGAGCGGTTAGGCGCGAAACTCAGAGTCACAGAGAATCGATGCGTCCTCTTTAATCCTTCAACTTACGTATATATATATATATATATATAGGATCGAATTCCCTGTTGAATTGACTGAAATTGATAAATTTGAGCGCTTGAATCCAGACGTTGCTGTGAATGTTTTTGGTTATGAAAAAGTTGTCTTTCCCTTGAGAATAAGTAAGAAAGTTGTTGACCTGCTCCTGATTTGAGAAGAAGAAAACAAACACTACTGCGTTGTGAAAAGCTTGAGTCGATTTTAGTCAAGTCAAGTTTCATGCGACAAAGAAACAATATTCTTCTGCCGCAGATGCATCAATCATTTCCCAGATGAAAAATAATAGCAGTTCACGATGCGAGTTGCTCAAAGAATGAAGCCGTGAAGATAGGAATGCCGACAGAAGGCGGCGTCGTCAAATTCAAGAATTTCAATAGATCAATGAAAATTCCATTTGTTGTTTACGCTGACTTTGAGGCCTTGAATGAAACAATAAACGGCGTTAAACCAAACAATGAAGGAAGCTTCACCCATCAATAACAAAAGCATAAACCATGTGGGTTTTGTTTCCAGGTGGTCTGCTTCGATGACAAGCTTTATTCCCGAGAACCTGTTCTCTATGAAGCGCAAAGTGAAGATGAAGACATCGGTCAGATATTCGTTGATATGCTGAGTGAAAACATAAAAAAGATTCGTAAAAAAAATCAGCCAGGCAAGAAAGATGATCTTCACTGATACAGACAGAAAAGATTTCGAAGAAGCAGATAACTGTTGGATTTGCCGAGGAAACTTTAGTGAAAAAGAAGTGAAAGTAAGAGATCATTGCCATTACACAGGAAAGTTACGTGGCGCAGCGCATAATAGATGCAACCTTCAGTTTCGCAAACCAAAATTCACTCCTGTTATCTTTCACAATCTTGCAGGATATGACTCACATCTGTTCATCAAAAATCTAGGAAAGAGTGAAGGAAATATCAAATGCATCCCAAATAATGAGGCAAAAATACATCAGCTTCAGCAAAACCATTGAAGTTGGAAGATTCCAAGACAAGGAAGGAAAGGAGAAAGTGATTCCTCATGAACTTCGCTTCATTGACTCGTTCAAATTCATGGCTTCTTCTCTTGAAAACCTTGTCAAGAATCTTTCTCCTGAAAATTTCATCCAGACAAAGAGGGCATTTGGGGAGAAATTCAACCTGCTCACAAGAAAAGGAGTTTACCCCTATGACTGGATGAACAGTTTTGAAAAATTCAATGCGACATCCCTTCCAAAGATGGAAGAATTTTATTCAATTTTGAACGACTCCAACATTTCAGAAAAAGATCACAAATATGCGAAGACGATTTGGAAAGAATTTGGCGTGAAAACAATAGGTGAATATCATGATCTCTATCTGAAATCTGATGTTTGCCTGCTTGCAGATGTTTTTGAAGAATTCAGGAAAGTTTGCATAAAAAATTATGACCTGGATCCGGTTTGGTATTATACTGCTCCAGGTCTTGCTTGGGATGCTGCTTTCAAAGAAAGCAAAGTTGAGCTTGAATTGTTGACTGACCCAGACATGCTTATTTTCTTTCAGCAGGGAGCTAGAGGCGGCATCTCAATGATTACGCATCGTTATGGGCGATCAAATAACAAATATATGGGTGATCAGTTTGATCCTAAAAAACCCACAGCATTCAATCCATATTTGGACGCAAACAATCTAATATGGATGGGGAATGTTGCAACCACTCTCAGTTGGAGATTTCAAATGGATGAAAGGGGAAGAATTGAAAGACTGGAAAAACATTGCATGCGTCCTTGAAGTTGATTTGGAATACCCAGAAAGCTTGCATGATTTGCATAATGATTATCCTCTTGCCCCAGATAGAGTTGTTATGAATGAGGTTGCAAAACTCATCCCTAATCTCAGAGACCAGAAAAAATTTATCCTTCATTCGAGAAACCTGAAACTCTAAGAAAGCCTTGGCTTGGTTGTGAAAAAGATTCACAGAGGAATAAAATTCAGAGAAGAAGCATGGTTAAAAAGTTATATCATGAAAAACACTGAGTTGAGAATGAAAGCCAAGAACGCTTTCGAGAAAGATTTCTTCAAGCTCATGAATAATTCAGTGTTTGGAAAGACCATGGAAAATATCAGAAAAAGAGTTGATGTCCGTCTGCTGAATGATGAGGGGAAAGCAAAAAAACTTGCTTCAAAACCGAACTTCCATCATCTGACAATATTTGACGAAAACCTTATTGCTATGCACATGAAACGAATCTCCTTGAAATTCAACAAACCAATCTATTGCGGAATGTGCATTCTCGATTTGTCAAAGACATTGATGTATGATTTCCACAATAACTATGTTAAAAAGAAGTGGAAAGACGCTAAACTGCTCTTCAATGACACTGACAGTCTTGCATATGAAATCCAAACAGAGGATTTCTTCAAAGACATCAGTGAAGATGTTGAAACAATGTTTGACACGAGCGACATGCCAAAAGATCATCCTTCTGGGAATCCCACGGGAAAAACAAGAAAGTCATTGGGATGATGAAGGATGAAGCTAGTGGAGGGATAATTGAAGAGTTTGTTGGGTTGAGATCAAAATTATACAGTTATAAGATGTTTGATGGTAAAGAGCTTAAAAAGTGCAAAGGAATAACAAAGGCTATTACCAAAGGAAAAATTTCACATGAAGACTACAATAACGGTTTATTCGCAAAAATTAAACAAATGAGGAAAATTAATGTTATCAGAAGCCATAAGCATGAGATCTTCTCAGAGACAGTCAACAAGGTCGCTTCGAGCGCAGATGATGACAAGAGATTTATCTGTGAAGATGGGGTGAGCACTCTTGCTTGGGGACATAAAGATTTGAAAAATAGCACTTGAAATCAAAGAGGATAAAAGATGTCATTTTGTTTTTGCCATGGGTTAGCAGAAAAAAAAGTGCTCGCTTTCCAGCGTTGAGAAATTGATTTTTGGATTTTATGTTGCTTTCCGCTTGATTTCAGCAGGTTTTTGGGGTTTACGCTTTTTTCCAGCATTGATAAATGGTGACCTTGGGAATTTGGATGGGATGGGGGATTTGAAAAATGGTAAAAAATGTGGGGTGAACCAGAACCCGGTGTTTCTATCTACTGTGGACTCCTCTTTCCCCCACCTCTCAAAATAAATAAATATTTACTTAAATCAAACTTTACTGCATGTGAAATCTTTTATCTGTTAATTATTTTTATTCAGTGTTTCAACACTGAATAAAAGAAATTAAAATATTCTCCACCTCCATCAGCCAGCCGATTTCAGCGCTATCGAAATATTATTAGTGAATTTGCAGGATAGTTTTTTGACGATTGTTTAAAGTGCTACTATGATCTAATTTGTGAATTCATCTCTGTTTACATATTCTGAAAATATAAGTAAGTATTACTTACCGTGCCAAATTTTGGGTCGAAATTCGCTCTGGAAGTGTGTTTATTTGAATTGTAATTTTCGAAATCGTCTTTCCGCCATTACTCAATTCAAAAACTGGCCGGGTCACAATTTTTGGGGAGTTGGGGCGAGTCGTGACGGAGAAGACACTTTTAGAAGGGCTTGTACTTCGCGGAAGACTTAATTATATGCACGCAAAACTTCCCGGCACTTATTTAGGGTTAAAAACTCATTTTGAAATGGTTAGTTTTTATTTACTGTTTTGTGATATCCATAACAGTAAATAAAAGCTAACCATTTCAAAATGAGTTTTTGACCCTAAATAAGTGCCGGGAAGTTTTGCGTGCATATAATTAAGTCTTCCACGAAGTACAAGCCTTCAGAAGTACTGCTGGAGGAATCTGAAGGATACGACATCTTGAATGCTCCGAAGATCTTTTCCGAATTGTTGCCTCTCAAATTCCGCTTTATTTCTCTGCTAAATGTCGCCAAATGCAAATAAATAGTTGAGTCTTTTACGTCATATCACGTGATCAGGAATAAGACGGCTTCACCGAAAAGTCGCGGGATTTCATTTGCGAACTGAGAAAGGGCGGACGGTTTTCACGGAGTTTTCATTCAGAAATTTCCAGTGCGGTTACGCATATACCGAATTAATTTATCGCGATTCCTATTATTTATTTGATAGTTTGCTGGTGAAAAAAGCGGAAAAAACTTAATAACAAATTTTCGTCGTAGTACCACTTTAATTACGCAAGTTAGTGATAATGTAACATTCTCGCGCTATCGTGCGTGCGAGCTATCTAAAACGTGTATGTTAATTTCCGTAGTTTTCTGGCCATTTGGGAACATTTTTGTAATTTAAAGGTCTTACAATAATACTTTAAACCAGATTTCTTGCAATTAGTTACGGCAAACCACTAAGCTTCACCTTCGTCCGCTCCCTTGCAGAGGAAATATTTGTAAGTTAATCTGTTACTGAGTTTGTATCGTTTACTTAGTTGTCCACGTTTATTAATTTGTTAATTTCAATTTCTATTTCAGTCAAACCGTTTGCTAGCAGTAATAAACATGTTTTGAAGCATTTCTTCCTGTATGGTTTCTTTGCAAGAATCGATACGATAACAGATAATACTTGACGTAGTTTTGTAAAATTTTCGCTTAGCTAAGGAAAACTGGAAAATAGAACAGTAAGACAAGAAAAAACGGCTCAATTGCTGTCCGCAGAATTAAATGTTAGAAGCACAATTCATGAATCAAGACTTGATTTTAGAACGAAAGTGACGTAATTTTTCTCGTTTACCACAGGTTTCTCTATTATCCCCGTCAGCATCTTAGTAGCTTTGAAGCCTAACAGCTACGGTAACAAGGAGATGTAAGTTAAAAACAAAAAATTATATCATTCTTTTTCCACACTTTAAAGAAACGATCTCATTTCTTTTTCTAGCTGTTGGCTTTCTATGGAGGATGGTACCGTGTGGGCTTTTATTGGTCCCGTCATCGCAATTATCGCGGTACGTTTTAACAAATACCTAGATGTGCATTGATTGTAACGGATGTTAAATAGACTTCAGTCTATAGGTGATACAACACGCAAAGCAGGACTTTTTCGCAGGCAATGGCATCTAGATAGCTACACATACTGACTTAAAATCAACGAAACTAATGATAATACTGTTATAAGTAAAACACAAACGGCGTGTCTATTTGCCTTTTTTAGATAAACGGCTTTATCTTGTTCAGGGTGGTGCAAACTGTTGTTTCTTCCGCGTCTACTGTAAAAACCTCGGAGCATGCTCATGTCAAGTAAGTACTGGAACCAGACGAAACATGACAATTATTCTTGGACGAATGACGTTGGAGCTATATTCTTCAAAGTTTGAAGAAAGACAAATAAAGAGCACTAAAAATGATCCTACAGCACTTACTTTACGTAAAATATAATGTATTAACTATAAGGTTATCATGAACTGACCATGTTTCAAATTAGTTATCTTTTGTCTTTTCGTTATGAAATAATGCTGATGTTACGCTTAACAAAACAAAGGATTTCTCCTCTTGCCCAGAAGACGTATACAGCGCTCACATATCTACTAGATAACTGTGTTTTTAAGTCTGTGCTATATGCCATCTTGCTGATGCAATATTAAGGTTAGCGAGATTCAAATCGGTTTAGACCATCTAAACTTCGTGTAAAAAATTGGCCCTCTGTCGCCAACTTCATCTTCTGAATTGTTTTCTTTTTACGTAATGTTATGACACTGATTCCATAGGGAACCCACGCGTTTATCAAGAATGATCATAGAATAAAGTTACAAATGGACTTACGTGATGTAGTGTTTCATTCCAAATGTGCCGTTACTTTTGTGCTGTTGAATAACCGGTGTTGAATAACTGAAATCAGTTTCTGCCGGGATTTTTAGCAGCTACAACGGTCCGATCAAATTGTGTCTGTAATTTTTTGAATGGTCTCGCATTTCACCGTCTGTTATTAAATTTTAACTTGTCAGCGCATATCACGTAACCGTTTGTTATAAATTAAATTAAGAGTTTAAATTTTTAACGGTTAAGAGAGAGAGAGAGAGAGAGAGAGAGAGAGAGAGAGAGAGAGAGAGAGAGAGAGAGAGAGAGAGAGAGAGAGAGAGAGAGAGAGAGAGAGAGAGAGAGAGAGAGAGAGAGAGAGAGAGAGAGAGAGAGAGAGAGAGTGACAAGGGTCGAAACTCCAGAGCTTGTATCGACATATCAGTGACTGAACTTGACTGGACCACGTCGCCCACGCAATGCGCGAGGTACTCGAAAGCTCCAGGTAGCCTTTAAAGGTCATATCACCAGAGTCTGTTAACATTCGCGAGATTCACGCGAAGCGTTATGTTGGCACAGATTTAGGGCCCTGTGATAACACAAAAAATCTTTGAGATAATGCCTGCATTTGATAGATTTGTAACGCGACAGGAAAGACAAGATATTGAAAAATTCCACTTACATTTTTACTCCGGAGGATGTATTTGTGGTCACATTTCAAAAACAATGGCAAACTCTAACTTGGATATTCTGTTATAGACGATTTAAAATCGAATATTTGAACGCAGAGCGTGCACCAAGAAGGAAAAGGAAACCCCGCGAAAGAAAATAAATTACACGAGAGACAACCAGGAACATAGCGCGACAAATATTCTGGCATGTATTTAGCGCGTGGAAAACGTCACTTGAACAAAATATATTGATTGATAAACACAACGCCACACCGTGTAGGCCAACTTCCGGTCCACTCAAGTTAAGTCATTGATGCTACGATAAAGGAGCTAAAGATTTTTGTTTATTTCACTAGTGAATAACGTGTTTTCCACAGAAAATAAACGGTCTGCATGACATCAACTTCAACCTTTCAAATGCTACTCAGTGTGGTTTACGGCCTAATTCCGACGGTTAAGAGGCGGAACAGCTTCGGAAGAAATTTGTCCTCAAATGAGTTTCGTCCCTTGTCAATTTTCTCTTCTCCCTATTTCCAGACGCCGAAATACGAAACCATCCCGCATGACGGCTGACAAGTTAAAATTTAATAACGGACGGTGAAATGCGAGACCATTCAAAAAATTACAGACACGATCGTTTCGACGGATTTGATCGGACTGTTGTAGCTGCTAAAAATCCCGGCAGAAACTGATTTCAGTTATTCAACACCGGTTATTCAACAGCACAAAAGTAACGGCACATTTGGAATGAAACACTACATCACGTAAGTCCATTTGTAACTTTATTCCATGATCATTCTTGATAAACGCGTGGGTTCCCTATGCTGATTCGTTAACTTTTTTCCAGAGCTGGGATCAAGGGATTGTTTGTGTTGATGCCTATCCTCGGTGTCGGCTGGATTCTTGGTCTTTTTGCTTTGAACAAAAATACCATTGTGTTCGAGTATGCTTTTGCTATCATCAATGGATTTCAGGTTAACTTAACAATTTATTTTTGCTATGTCAGATGCTTTTTAACTCGTAAATACGCTGTTAGCTTGAAATCGATTTTTCAACAGAGGCGCGCGTTTTTGCGCGTATCTACATTGAAATAATAAAATTAAACCTCTCTTGATACTTATTCCGATATGGCCTAGTGGTTTAAGTGTAGTTCTCTTAAAATTATACCAACAAATCCTGGCGGGAACGTCCAATTTTCTTTCTTTTCCTTTCTTTTCTTCTTTTTTTCCCGAACTGGACATTGGGAAAGTGATGTACTGTTTTTTCTTTGCGCTTGAAGTTATTCAAGGTTCAAATGACATGCTGGCATTCCTACGCAAATTCTATACACTTTCGGATTCCAGCATCTAGATAAGCCTGGGAATTTTCTTTTAAATTTGTAACATCGTTCCATTTGTAGCAATAATTATGGCTCCAGCGAAGTAAGGATTCTTTTGCCATCGAAGACTCAAGACAAAATAAATACCGAGGTACTTCCCTCGGGTCGTACTCATATTTGGTGAAGAATCTTTCATTTAGAGCGTTTCGTATTCACGAGTTGGCTCATAGGAGCCTTTCATTAGGACCAAAAATGTGTTGGTTACGAGTAAATAATTTCACTTAAAATGTTCACTGCAATCGAAAACGTTTTTTCCCGCACTGCCCATCAAAGAACAATGGTTTTTGAAGCTTTATAATTTATTATGTTAAGTTCTTACTAATTTAATTTGCCAAAGTCGATCCACATAATGCATATATATGATATTTTCGATTTCGCTTTGCTCTTTGTTCTTTCAGAACGTCATAAGGGCGGAGTTTAGTAAAACATATTGATAGGTTTGAACAAGTTTGAATAGTTTACAAATGTTGAATGTGTTTCGTTGAGTTTAGTTTAGTTTCAATACCAAGTTCAACAAGGTTGTTGTTGAGCAACAAATGGTGAACGATGTTGAACCGTGTATCATTCACTTAAGTGTCTTGTTTTCAATGATTTGCTTCTGTCACGCTAATGTTATGGTGTATTACAGTACACTGGACTTATTCTGTGGTTTTAATATCTTAGGGGTTGCTGATTTTCCTGCTGCATTGTGTCTTTAACAATGAGGTATGTAGGAAGGAAAGTAATCTTTGGAGTCGTGTTGCAACTAAAGCAAATCAAAATATAGCTCAGATTCTAACTTGAAACTCCTTAATTTGAAATACCTAAGCAAGCGTCCTGCTACAGAAGTTTTAACCCTTTGATTTCCAAGGATACCCAAATTCCCTTTTGAAAAGGACTGAAAAAATATAGCATCTTTGAAAAGTACAGCATTCACAGACTTAAAAGAAAGAGCCACCTTGTACATCATGACAAACACTACCACAGGAAATAACGGCTCAGTAGCTTTTATTTGAATGGCCACACCGGAGGATTTCATCCACAGACATTTTAGAACCAAGGGTATGGCCGTGTGAGTAAATCAAGGGTATGGCCGTGTGAGTAAACCAAGGGTATGGCCGTGGGAGTGAAAGGATTTTAAAAGTAAAAGAAGAAGGTCAAAGAAAAGACACAAAATAAGTTATTTAGATGAAAAAAAAATAGGGGAATTTTATTCTAACATTAGTAGTATATCGCCATTAGATTTAACCCCCGCTATGGATTTCCCTTGGATTTCCTACATACTTTTTTGCAACTGCCTATACCTTTTGTGTTATTCTGCATACTAATGTCGATTTTTTTGCATACTTATAAGTGCTTCCCTGCATACGAATGAGATGTCTAGTCGTTTCTTTTCATATGATAATAACTGCCTTCCGTTTTATACCAAAACAATAGAGACAATAGGTTTGCCTAAACATGCCCGCATCATACCAACTCGCTTCAAAACTAAACACAACTGACACAGATATTCTTTACATACATAGATCAAAACAACTTGCCTTGACCAGGACTCGAACCTGGGTTACTGCAACCACAACGCAGTGTCTTAACCACTAGCCATCAAAGCTGTGGATACTTTAGAATCAATAAAATTACGCAGTATAAAAAAACCCGCGCTTTTTACGTTACCAAAATCCACAACATTCTTACTAACCGCTACATCGCTACACCGCTACATCGCTAAACTCTCTCAGTTTCGCAGCCATCACCCACTTTACCGATGGCTTCAAAGCTCAAACTTTTAATTATACGAACTTAACTGAACTAAATTTGTGTGGAAGATTAGCACCTCTGAAAAATAAAAAAGCAGCCAATTACAGGTGCGTGCTAAAACAATAAGCCCACACTTTATTAAAGTTCAAAATATATTTATTGATAACAAAAAGCATTAAGGTTACATCAAATCATTATGTCAACAAAAGCGGTTTTTATTTAAAACAACTCAAATCCATGTATTGCACAAATGATAAGGAAATCAATCATTACTATGCAACCGATCGTCTTCTTCCTTGAAATACTTGTACGGTTCGACTATACATTTCTATAACGCCGAGTTCGCCCTTTACGTTTATCATCCCAGAAATTTAATATTCGAGGCTGTTTTCGCAAATCCTTGATCATATTTATTGAGTCGTGCCTTGGCTCTGAGCCAAGGCGACTGACTCTATAAAATGGGCTGCAATTTGTGAAAAAGTTCAGATTTTTCGAGTGGTTTATAGCCTGAGGCGAAGTGTTAGTGATGTCATATCAGTTGATATAGCAACTTCAAGCTCATGGATGATTGGATTTATTTACAACGTTAGAAAAAGGAAAATGACGAAACGAAAAATATCAAGTAAAAGGAACTTACATTATTGCCGGGTTTGGCGAGAGTTCCATTCGATGACGATTTCGTTTTCTTTCTTTTCGTGCAACAGATATATGGAAGTATTACTTGACCTTTCATGCACGAGTGATTGCGAAAGACTGATTAAAGGTTTCAAATGACGTTCAGTGTAGTAACCTTCGTGACAGATCACCTAGTGTGACCGGAAAAGCGACTGTACATGTAAAACAAATCATAACATTAATATACTGAATTAATTCTCGTACCTTAGGGGTAATTACAAGACCCTTAAAGCTTCTTAAAGCACGACTTCACTACTTGTTGTTGTTCTTGTTTAATAAAAAAGTAACCAGATAACCGTGTTTACTGTTGTGATCAAATGATAGGGGTACAGAAAGAGTACAGAAAGGGCACACAAGGGGTACAGGAAAGGTACAGGAAAGGTACAGGAGGGTATTTTTTTTAAAAACTGGGCAAAATAAAATGTTTTCTTTCCCCTCCCTCTCCCCCTTCCTTCGTTTGTGCCTGACACCCATCCCGTTGACCGCATTTTATACTCTCCCCAATCCTCCTCTAATTTCATATTCCAAGATGGCGCCCAGACATGACGCGAAGAAAATACTGAGCACTCGATCGCCACAAAATACGCCCACACTGCAGGCTAAAGAAATAGTAGATTACGTTTTTCTTGAAATAAAGGGGTTGCTAAGTTTACTCTTTTTCAGGTTCGAACAGCGTTTAGCCGGCAGAGGGAGAAAAAAGCTCTTTCCAGAGAAAATGATTCTCATTATCATGCTTCTTTCTCGCTCTCGGTAAGAACTAATAACGTGTAACACTAATTAAAATAAAGGGTGTTTTATTGGCAGCGCGAATCTGTTTACACCTGGAAAGCTGATCAGTTACGTGAACAAATTAGCTGATGAAATGTCTCGAGGGTTTGTTTGATTCCTTCGAGGAAAGGAAACCAGTGTTATTAAGAACTTTCTGACTGACTGGCTGACCGATTAACTAATCAACTGGCTGCATGGCTGACTAACTGAGTTTTTGGTTTTGTTGATAACGTTTCGAACGCTTGCCCTTCGTCAGAGCGAATCAGAGCGATTTTTTATGACAAAGGGCTAGCTCTAGAAACGTCAGCTTTATGGAGTCTCTTTACGGTTGGGGGTTGAACGAAACGCTGTACATGGGATTTCTATTAACTGTAGTTAAATGTCAAAAAGTGGGGATGGGGAAGGGAAGGTAATAACTGGGATGTATTTTTTTCCTCGTCAGCGGGCAAATAGGCCTATAAACGGTTGGGGGGAGGGGGGGCGGGGCTTATAAGTGGTGGAAGGAGAATGGGGTAAATAACTGGTGTTTGAGGGTATTATACAGAGATTTGAATCTCCCTGGCATTTTACTTTTGCCGTGAGTTTACTTTGTTTTGCGTTGAGTTTACTTGGTTTTTCCGTGAGGTCTTTTTTATTTTTCAACTTTAATAAACATAAACTTATGATAACAAATTAAGTTGTACCAAAGAAAAATGCGCGAACGGGACACGAAGCCCCGTGCGAGGCTCCTACATAGGAAACTTAAAATATAGAATAATATAATAACAAAATCTGCCATGAGTTTTGTTTTAGTCGTGACGATTATGGGCCACCTTACATAAAGTTTGTTTCCGACATCTCACTGTACGTGCTTCTTTCTTTCTCAGCAATCTGGAAACTTGGAGAGCAAGAAAAGTTCGAATTCCAACAGTTTTGAAAAACTCAAAGGTAACATAATAAAGACTCTAGTAAGCTATCATATCTAAATCGTAGAGGACATAATTACTCGTGCGCATTCTTTAAAAAACATTCATTTGACTTCCACACGTTTAATTTTTTAGTTTATATTCTTTCGCTTTTGTTATTTTTTAACCTTTTAAATTATGTATGCACATTCGCTTTCTCCACATTATCTATCCATTGAAGACAACAGGACGGTTGTCGAAAGCTCATAGTTAACCAGAGAACGTTATTTCATTTTAATTGATATAAAAATTGTTTCCACGATGCATCTGTGTACATACCAGATAACAATGCACGGTAATTAATGTCAAATTACGAACAGCAGCTTCAAAATGACGACTTTTAATAGAATTAAGTACATACTTTCATTCTTCTTAACAGTAAGGATGTCGACCGGGCACAAGAAAACTACAAAATTAGTTCAAGTCCGGGTAAATATCCAAAATAGCTCTATATTATATTGCTATGCAATTCTACGATAAAAAAAGGCAACAAAAGGCATACACAACACCATCGCCGCGGTACGGCGAGTCCCTTACGTATGCGCACAGCCATATCACCCGGGCAGTAGCAGCCATGCATAGCTGTGTCATCCTTGTTGTGTGCCTCTTGCTGTCTTGAATGACATATATGCTACACATGAAATGGAATTGCCTTTAGTCTATTGGCGGCGTTCGTTCACCCCATCACCATAGGCAAGTCAATCTTTGTGAATGCTGGCCACTCTCGGCATCTCCCACAATGCTTTCCATCTTACAATACGATGTCCTGTACTCCGGTACAACCTCATCGTCTTTTCTTCTCCAGTCTGTGTTAGCCTTGTCTATCAAAGGCAATTAATCTTGGATCAAAGCACTTTTAGTTTACGGTAAATTTTTACTGGATAATCACAAAATTGAGTGATCTTTTCCATTTGAATACTTGCTGGCCAGGTTAAAATTGTTTTGTCTCAGCTTTGTTCATATCTACTTAATTGCTGGCCATTTGGGAACATTTTTGTAATTTATAAGTCTTACAATAATACTTTAAACCACATTTCTTGCAATTAGTTAGTCACCTTCGTCCGCTCCCTTGCAGAGGAAATATTTGTAAGTTAATCTGTTACTGAGTTTGTATCGTTTACTTAGTTGTCCACGTTTATTTATTTGTTAATTTCAATTTCTATTTCAGTCAAACCGTTTGCTAGCAGTAATAAACATGTTTTGAAGCATTTCTTCCTGTATGGTTTCTTTGCAAGAATCGATACGATAACAGATAATACTTGACGTAGTTTTGTAAAATTTTCGCTTAGCTAAGGAAAACTGGAAAATAGAACAGTAAGACAAGAAAAAACGGCTCAATTGCTGTCCGCAGAATTAAATGTTAGAAGCACAATTCATGAATCAAGACTTGATTTTAGAACGAAAGTGACGTAATTTTTCTCGTTTACCACAGGTTTCTCTATTATCCCCGTCAGCATCTTAGTAGCTTTGAAGCCTAACAGCTACGGTAACAAGGAGATGTAAGTTAAAAACAAAAAATTATATCATTCTTTTTCCACACTTTAAAAAAACGATCTCATTTCTTTTTCTAGCTGTTGGCTTTCTATGGAGGATGGTGCCGTGTGGGCGATTTCGATTTCGATTTCGCTTTGCTCTTTGTTCTTTCAGAACGTCATAAGGGCGGGGTTTAGTAAAACATATTGATAGGTTTGAACAAGTTTGAATAGTTTACAAATGTTGAATGTGTTTCGTTGAGTTTAGTTTAGTTTCAATACCAAGTTCAACAAGGTTGTTGTTGAGCAACAAATGGTGAACGATGTTGAACCGTGTATCATTCACTTAAGTGTCTTGTTTTCAATGATTTGCTTCTGTCACGCTAATGTTATGGTGTATTACAGTACACTGGACTTATTCTGTGGTTTTAATCTTAGGGGTTGCTGATTTTCCTGCTGCATTGTGTCTTTAACAATGAGGTATGTAGGAAGGAAAGTAATCTTTGGAGTCGTGTTGAAACTAAAGCAAATCAAAATATAGCTCACATTCTAACTTGAAACTCCTTAATTTGAAATACCTAAGCAAGCGTCCTGCTACAGAAGTTTTAACCCTTTGATTTCCAAGAATACCCAAATTCCCTTTTGAAAAAGACTCAAAAAATATAGCATCTTTGAAAAGTACAGCATTCACAGACTTAAAAGAAAGAGCCACCTTGTACATCATGACAAACACTACCACAGGAAATAAATGCTCAGTAGCTTTTATTTGAATGGTCACACCGGAGGATTTCATCCACAGACATTTTAGAACCAAGGGTATGGCCGTGTGAGTAAATCAAGGGTATGGCCGTGTGAGTAAACCAAGGGTATGGCCGTGGGAGTGAAAGGATTTAAAAAGTAAAAGAAGAAGGTCAAAGAAAAGACACAAAATAAGTTATTTAGATGAAAAAAAAAATAGGGGAATTTTATTCTAACATTAGTAGTATATCGCCATTAGATTTAACCCCCGCTATGGATTTCCCTTGGATTTCCTACATACTTTTTTGCAACTGCCTATACCTTTTGTGTTATTCTGCATACTAATGTCGATTTTTTTGCATACTTATAAGTGCTTCACTGCATACGAATGAGATGTCTAGTCGTTTCTTTTCATATGATAATAACTGCCTTCCGTTTTATACCAAAACAATAGAGACAATAGGTTTGCCTAAACATGCCCGCATCATACCAACTCGCCTCAAAACTAAACACAACTGACACAGATATTCTTTACATACATAGATCAAAACAACTTGCCTTGACCAGGACTCGAACCTGGGTTACTGCAACCACAACGCAATGTCTTAACCACTAGCCATCAAAGCTGTGGATACCTTAGAATCAATAAAATTACGCAGTATAAAAAAACCCGCGCTTTTTACGTTACCAGAATCCACAACATTCTTACTAACCGCTACATCGCTACACCGCTTCATCGCTAAACTCTCTCAGTTTCGCAGCCATCACCCACTTTACCGATGGCTTCAAAGCTCAAACTTTTAATTATACGAACTTAACTGAACTAAATTTGTGTGGAAGATTAGCACCTCTGAAAAATAAAAAAGCAACCAATTACAGGTGCGTGCTAAAACAATAAGCCCACACTTTATTAAAGTTCAAAATATATTTATTGATAACAAAAAGCATTAAGGTTACATCAAATCATTATGTCAACAAAAGCGGTTTTTATTTAAAACAACTCAAATCCATGTATTGCACAAATGATAAGGAAATCAATCATTACTATGCAACCGATCGTCTTCTCCCTTGAAATACTTGTACGGTTCGACTATACATTTCTATAACGCCGAGTTCGCCCTTTACGTTTATCATCCCAGAAATTTAATATTCGAGGCTGTTTTCGCAAATCCTTGATCATATTTATTGAGTCGTGCCTTGGCTCTGAGCCAAGGCGACCGACTCTATAAAATGGGCTGCAATTTGTGAAAAAGTTCCGATTTTTCGAGTGGTTTATAGCCTGAGGCGAAGTTTTAGTGATGTCATATCAGTTGATATAGCAACTTCAAGCTCATGGATGATTGGATTTATTTACAACGTAAGAAAAAGGAAAATGACGAAACGAAACATATCAAGTAAAAGGAACTTACATTATTGCCGGGTTTGGCGAGAGTTCCATTCGATAACGATTTCGTTTTCTTTCTTTTCGTGCAACAGATATATGGAAGTATTACTTGACCTTTCATGCACGAGTGATTGCGAAAGACTGATTAAAGGTTTCAAATGACGTTCAGTGTAGTAACCTTCGTGACAGATCACCTAGTGTGACCGGAAAAGCGACTGTACATGTAAAACAAATCATAACATTAATATACTGAATTAATTCTCGTACCTTAGGGGTAATTACAAGACCCTTAAAGCTTCTTAAAGCACGACTTCACTACTTGTTGTTGTTCTTGTTTAATAAAAAAGTAACCAGATAACCGTGTTTACTGTTGTGATCAAATGATAGGGGTACAGAAAGAGTACAGAAAGGGCACACAAGGGGTACAGGAAAGGTACAGGAAAGGTACAGGAGGGTATTTTTTTAAAAACTGGGCAAAATAAAATGTTTTCTTTCCCCTCCCTCTCCCCCTTCCTTCGTTTGTGCCTGACACCCATCCCGTTGACCGCATTTTATACTCTCCCCAATCCTCCTCTAATTTCATATTCCAAGATGGCGCCCAGACATGACGCGAAGAAAATACTGAGCACTCGATCGCCACAAAATACGCCCACACTGCAGGCTAAAGAAATAGTAGATTACGTTTTTCTTGAAATAGAGGGGTTGCTAAGTTTACTCTTTTTCAGGTTCGAACAGCGTTTAGCCGGCAGAGGGAGAAAAAAGCTCTTTCCAGAGAAAATGATTCTCATTATCATGCTTCTTTCTCGCTCTCGGTAAGAACTAATAACGTGTAACACTAATTAAAATAAAGGGTGTTTTATTGGCAGCGCGAATCTGTTTACACCTGGAAAGCTGATCAGTTACGTGAACAAATTAGCTGATGAAATGTCTCGAGGGTTTGTTTGATTCCTTCGAGGAAAGGAAACCAGTGTTATTAAGAACTTTCTGACTGACTGGCTGACCGATTAACTAATCAACTGGCTGCATGGCTGACTAACTGAGTTTTTGGTTTTGTTGATAACGTTTCGAACGCTTGCCCTTCGTCAGAGCGAATCAGAGCGATTTTTTATGACAAAGGGCTAGCTCTAGAAACGTCAGCTTTATGGAGTCTCTTTACGGTTGGGGGTTGAACGAAACGCTGTACATGGGATTTCTATTAACTGTAGTTAAATGTCAAAAAGTGGGGATGGGGAAGGGAAGGTAATAACTGGGATGTATTTTTTTCCTCGTCAGCGGGCAAATAGGCCTATAAACGGTTGGGGGGAGGGGGGGCGGGGCTTATAAGTGGTGGAAGGAGAATGGGGTAAATAACTGGTGTTTGAGGGTATTATACAGAGATTTGAATCTCCCTGGCATTTTACTTTTGCCGTGAGTTTACTTTGTTTTGCGTTGAGTTTACTTGGTTTTTCCGTGAGGTCTTTTTTATTTTTCAACTTTAATAAACATAAACTTATGATAACAAATTAAGTTGTACCAAAGAAAAATGCGCGAACGGGACACGAAGCCCCGTGCGAGGCTCCTACATAGGAAACTTAAAATATAGAATAATATAATAACAAAATCTGCCATGAGTTTTGTTTTAGTCGTGACGATTATGGGCCACCTTACATAAAGTTTGTTTCCGACATCTCACTGTACGTGCTTCTTTCTTTCTCAGCAATCTGGAAACTTGGAGAGCAAGAAAAGTTCGAATTCCAACAGTTTTGAAAAACTCAAAGGTAACATAATAAAGACTCTAGTAAGCTATCATATCTAAATCGTAGAGGACATAATTACTCGTGCGCATTCTTTAAAAAACATTCATTTGACTTCCACACGTTTAATTTTTTAGTTTATATTCTTTCGCTTTTGTTATTTTTTAACCTTTTAAATTATGTATGCACATTCGCTTTCTCCACATTATCTATCCATTGAAGACAACAGGACGGTTGTCGAAAGCTCATAGTTAACCAGAGAACGTTATTTCATTTTAATTGATATAAAAATTGTTTCCACGATGCATCTGTGTACATACCAGATAACAATGCACGGTAATTAATGTCAAATTACGAACAGCAGCTTCAAAATGACGACTTTTAATAGAATTAAGTACATACTTTCATTCTTCTTAACAGTAAGGATGTCGACCGGGCACAAGAAAACTACAAAATTAGTTCAAGTCCGGGTAAATATCCAAAATAGCTCTATATTATATTGCTATGCAATTCTACGATAAAAAAAGGCAACAAAAGGCATACACAACACCATCGCCGCGGTACGGCGAGTCCCTTACGTATGCGCACAGCCATATCACCCGGGCAGTAGCAGCCATGCATAGCTGTGTCATCCTTGTTGTGTGCCTCTTGCTGTCTTGAATGACATATATGCTACACATGAAATGGAATTGCCTTTAGTCTATTGGCGGCGTTCGTTCACCCCATCACCATAGGCAAGTCAATCTTTGTGAATGCTGGCCACTCTCGGCATCTCCCACAATGCTTTCCATCTTACAATACGATGTCCTGTACTCCGGTACAACCTCATCGTCTTTTCTTCTCCAGTCTGTGTTAGCCTTGTCTATCAAAGGCAATTAATCTTGGATCAAAGCACTTTTAGTTTACGGTAAATTTTTACTGGATAATCACAAAATTGAGTGATCTTTTCCATTTGAATACTTGCTGGCCAGGTTAAAATTGTTTTGTCTCAGCTTTGTTCATATCTACTTAATTGCTGGCCATTTGGGAACATTTTTGTAATTTATAAGTCTTACAATAATACTTTAAACCACATTTCTTGCAATTAGTTAGTCACCTTCGTCCGCTCCCTTGCAGAGGAAATATTTGTAAGTTAATCTGTTACTGAGTTTGTATCGTTTACTTAGTTGTCCACGTTTATTTATTTGTTAATTTCAATTTCTATTTCAGTCAAACCGTTTGCTAGCAGTAATAAACATGTTTTGAAGCATTTCTTCCTGTATGGTTTCTTTGCAAGAATCGATACGATAACAGATAATACTTGACGTAGTTTTGTAAAATTTTCGCTTAGCTAAGGAAAACTGGAAAATAGAACAGTAAGACAAGAAAAAACGGCTCAATTGCTGTCCGCAGAATTAAATGTTAGAAGCACAATTCATGAATCAAGACTTGATTTTAGAACGAAAGTGACGTAATTTTTCTCGTTTACCACAGGTTTCTCTATTATCCCCGTCAGCATCTTAGTAGCTTTGAAGCCTAACAGCTACGGTAACAAGGAGATGTAAGTTAAAAACAAAAAATTATATCATTCTTTTTCCACACTTTAAAAAAACGATCTCATTTCTTTTTCTAGCTGTTGGCTTTCTATGGAGGATGGTGCCGTGTGGGCGATTTCGATTTCGATTTCGCTTTGCTCTTTGTTCTTTCAGAACGTCATAAGGGCGGGGTTTAGTAAAACATATTGATAGGTTTGAACAAGTTTGAATAGTTTACAAATGTTGAATGTGTTTCGTTGAGTTTAGTTTAGTTTCAATACCAAGTTCAACAAGGTTGTTGTTGAGCAACAAATGGTGAACGATGTTGAACCGTGTATCATTCACTTAAGTGTCTTGTTTTCAATGATTTGCTTCTGTCACGCTAATGTTATGGTGTATTACAGTACACTGGACTTATTCTGTGGTTTTAATCTTAGGGGTTGCTGATTTTCCTGCTGCATTGTGTCTTTAACAATGAGGTATGTAGGAAGGAAAGTAATCTTTGGAGTCGTGTTGAAACTAAAGCAAATCAAAATATAGCTCACATTCTAACTTGAAACTCCTTAATTTGAAATACCTAAGCAAGCGTCCTGCTACAGAAGTTTTAACCCTTTGATTTCCAAGAATACCCAAATTCCCTTTTGAAAAAGACTCAAAAAATATAGCATCTTTGAAAAGTACAGCATTCACAGACTTAAAAGAAAGAGCCACCTTGTACATCATGACAAACACTACCACAGGAAATAAATGCTCAGTAGCTTTTATTTGAATGGTCACACCGGAGGATTTCATCCACAGACATTTTAGAACCAAGGGTATGGCCGTGTGAGTAAATCAAGGGTATGGCCGTGTGAGTAAACCAAGGGTATGGCCGTGGGAGTGAAAGGATTTAAAAAGTAAAAGAAGAAGGTCAAAGAAAAGACACAAAATAAGTTATTTAGATGAAAAAAAAAATAGGGGAATTTTATTCTAACATTAGTAGTATATCGCCATTAGATTTAACCCCCGCTATGGATTTCCCTTGGATTTCCTACATACTTTTTTGCAACTGCCTATACCTTTTGTGTTATTCTGCATACTAATGTCGATTTTTTTGCATACTTATAAGTGCTTCACTGCATACGAATGAGATGTCTAGTCGTTTCTTTTCATATGATAATAACTGCCTTCCGTTTTATACCAAAACAATAGAGACAATAGGTTTGCCTAAACATGCCCGCATCATACCAACTCGCCTCAAAACTAAACACAACTGACACAGATATTCTTTACATACATAGATCAAAACAACTTGCCTTGACCAGGACTCGAACCTGGGTTACTGCAACCACAACGCAATGTCTTAACCACTAGCCATCAAAGCTGTGGATACCTTAGAATCAATAAAATTACGCAGTATAAAAAAACCCGCGCTTTTTACGTTACCAGAATCCACAACATTCTTACTAACCGCTACATCGCTACACCGCTTCATCGCTAAACTCTCTCAGTTTCGCAGCCATCACCCACTTTACCGATGGCTTCAAAGCTCAAACTTTTAATTATACGAACTTAACTGAACTAAATTTGTGTGGAAGATTAGCACCTCTGAAAAATAAAAAAGCAACCAATTACAGGTGCGTGCTAAAACAATAAGCCCACACTTTATTAAAGTTCAAAATATATTTATTGATAACAAAAAGCATTAAGGTTACATCAAATCATTATGTCAACAAAAGCGGTTTTTATTTAAAACAACTCAAATCCATGTATTGCACAAATGATAAGGAAATCAATCATTACTATGCAACCGATCGTCTTCTCCCTTGAAATACTTGTACGGTTCGACTATACATTTCTATAACGCCGAGTTCGCCCTTTACGTTTATCATCCCAGAAATTTAATATTCGAGGCTGTTTTCGCAAATCCTTGATCATATTTATTGAGTCGTGCCTTGGCTCTGAGCCAAGGCGACCGACTCTATAAAATGGGCTGCAATTTGTGAAAAAGTTCCGATTTTTCGAGTGGTTTATAGCCTGAGGCGAAGTTTTAGTGATGTCATATCAGTTGATATAGCAACTTCAAGCTCATGGATGATTGGATTTATTTACAACGTAAGAAAAAGGAAAATGACGAAACGAAACATATCAAGTAAAAGGAACTTACATTATTGCCGGGTTTGGCGAGAGTTCCATTCGATAACGATTTCGTTTTCTTTCTTTTCGTGCAACAGATATATGGAAGTATTACTTGACCTTTCATGCACGAGTGATTGCGAAAGACTGATTAAAGGTTTCAAATGACGTTCAGTGTAGTAACCTTCGTGACAGATCACCTAGTGTGACCGGAAAAGCGACTGTACATGTAAAACAAATCATAACATTAATATACTGAATTAATTCTCGTACCTTAGGGGTAATTACAAGACCCTTAAAGCTTCTTAAAGCACGACTTCACTACTTGTTGTTGTTCTTGTTTAATAAAAAAGTAACCAGATAACCGTGTTTACTGTTGTGATCAAATGATAGGGGTACAGAAAGAGTACAGAAAGGGCACACAAGGGGTACAGGAAAGGTACAGGAAAGGTACAGGAGGGTATTTTTTTAAAAACTGGGCAAAATAAAATGTTTTCTTTCCCCTCCCTCTCCCCCTTCCTTCGTTTGTGCCTGACACCCATCCCGTTGACCGCATTTTATACTCTCCCCAATCCTCCTCTAATTTCATATTCCAAGATGGCGCCCAGACATGACGCGAAGAAAATACTGAGCACTCGATCGCCACAAAATACGCCCACACTGCAGGCTAAAGAAATAGTAGATTACGTTTTTCTTGAAATAGAGGGGTTGCTAAGTTTACTCTTTTTCAGGTTCGAACAGCGTTTAGCCGGCAGAGGGAGAAAAAAGCTCTTTCCAGAGAAAATGATTCTCATTATCATGCTTCTTTCTCGCTCTCGGTAAGAACTAATAACGTGTAACACTAATTAAAATAAAGGGTGTTTTATTGGCAGCGCGAATCTGTTTACACCTGGAAAGCTGATCAGTTACGTGAACAAATTAGCTGATGAAATGTCTCGAGGGTTTGTTTGATTCCTTCGAGGAAAGGAAACCAGTGTTATTAAGAACTTTCTGACTGACTGGCTGACCGATTAACTAATCAACTGGCTGCATGGCTGACTAACTGAGTTTTTGGTTTTGTTGATAACGTTTCGAACGCTTGCCCTTCGTCAGAGCGAATCAGAGCGATTTTTTATGACAAAGGGCTAGCTCTAGAAACGTCAGCTTTATGGAGTCTCTTTACGGTTGGGGGTTGAACGAAACGCTGTACATGGGATTTCTATTAACTGTAGTTAAATGTCAAAAAGTGGGGATGGGGAAGGGAAGGTAATAACTGGGATGTATTTTTTTCCTCGTCAGCGGGCAAATAGGCCTATAAACGGTTGGGGGGAGGGGGGGCGGGGCTTATAAGTGGTGGAAGGAGAATGGGGTAAATAACTGGTGTTTGAGGGTATTATACAGAGATTTGAATCTCCCTGGCATTTTACTTTTGCCGTGAGTTTACTTTGTTTTGCGTTGAGTTTACTTGGTTTTTCCGTGAGGTCTTTTTTATTTTTCAACTTTAATAAACATAAACTTATGATAACAAATTAAGTTGTACCAAAGAAAAATGCGCGAACGGGACACGAAGCCCCGTGCGAGGCTCCTACATAGGAAACTTAAAATATAGAATAATATAATAACAAAATCTGCCATGAGTTTTGTTTTAGTCGTGACGATTATGGGCCACCTTACATAAAGTTTGTTTCCGACATCTCACTGTACGTGCTTCTTTCTTTCTCAGCAATCTGGAAACTTGGAGAGCAAGAAAAGTTCGAATTCCAACAGTTTTGAAAAACTCAAAGGTAACATAATAAAGACTCTAGTAAGCTATCATATCTAAATCGTAGAGGACATAATTACTCGTGCGCATTCTTTAAAAAACATTCATTTGACTTCCACACGTTTAATTTTTTAGTTTATATTCTTTCGCTTTTGTTATTTTTTAACCTTTTAAATTATGTATGCACATTCGCTTTCTCCACATTATCTATCCATTGAAGACAACAGGACGGTTGTCGAAAGCTCATAGTTAACCAGAGAACGTTATTTCATTTTAATTGATATAAAAATTGTTTCCACGATGCATCTGTGTACATACCAGATAACAATGCACGGTAATTAATGTCAAATTACGAACAGCAGCTTCAAAATGACGACTTTTAATAGAATTAAGTACATACTTTCATTCTTCTTAACAGTAAGGATGTCGACCGGGCACAAGAAAACTACAAAATTAGTTCAAGTCCGGGTAAATATCCAAAATAGCTCTATATTATATTGCTATGCAATTCTACGATAAAAAAAGGCAACAAAAGGCATACACAACACCATCGCCGCGGTACGGCGAGTCCCTTACGTATGCGCACAGCCATATCACCCGGGCAGTAGCAGCCATGCATAGCTGTGTCATCCTTGTTGTGTGCCTCTTGCTGTCTTGAATGACATATATGCTACACATGAAATGGAATTGCCTTTAGTCTATTGGCGGCGTTCGTTCACCCCATCACCATAGGCAAGTCAATCTTTGTGAATGCTGGCCACTCTCGGCATCTCCCACAATGCTTTCCATCTTACAATACGATGTCCTGTACTCCGGTACAACCTCATCGTCTTTTCTTCTCCAGTCTGTGTTAGCCTTGTCTATCAAAGGCAATTAATCTTGGATCAAAGCACTTTTAGTTTACGGTAAATTTTTACTGGATAATCACAAAATTGAGTGATCTTTTCCATTTGAATACTTGCTGGCCAGGTTAAAATTGTTTTGTCTCAGCTTTGTTCATATCTACTTAATTGCTGGCCATTTGGGAACATTTTTGTAATTTATAAGTCTTACAATAATACTTTAAACCACATTTCTTGCAATTAGTTAGTCACCTTCGTCCGCTCCCTTGCAGAGGAAATATTTGTAAGTTAATCTGTTACTGAGTTTGTATCGTTTACTTAGTTGTCCACGTTTATTTATTTGTTAATTTCAATTTCTATTTCAGTCAAACCGTTTGCTAGCAGTAATAAACATGTTTTGAAGCATTTCTTCCTGTATGGTTTCTTTGCAAGAATCGATACGATAACAGATAATACTTGACGTAGTTTTGTAAAATTTTCGCTTAGCTAAGGAAAACTGGAAAATAGAACAGTAAGACAAGAAAAAACGGCTCAATTGCTGTCCGCAGAATTAAATGTTAGAAGCACAATTCATGAATCAAGACTTGATTTTAGAACGAAAGTGACGTAATTTTTCTCGTTTACCACAGGTTTCTCTATTATCCCCGTCAGCATCTTAGTAGCTTTGAAGCCTAACAGCTACGGTAACAAGGAGATGTAAGTTAAAAACAAAAAATTATATCATTCTTTTTCCACACTTTAAAAAAACGATCTCATTTCTTTTTCTAGCTGTTGGCTTTCTATGGAGGATGGTGCCGTGTGGGCGATTTCGATTTCGATTTCGCTTTGCTCTTTGTTCTTTCAGAACGTCATAAGGGCGGGGTTTAGTAAAACATATTGATAGGTTTGAACAAGTTTGAATAGTTTACAAATGTTGAATGTGTTTCGTTGAGTTTAGTTTAGTTTCAATACCAAGTTCAACAAGGTTGTTGTTGAGCAACAAATGGTGAACGATGTTGAACCGTGTATCATTCACTTAAGTGTCTTGTTTTCAATGATTTGCTTCTGTCACGCTAATGTTATGGTGTATTACAGTACACTGGACTTATTCTGTGGTTTTAATCTTAGGGGTTGCTGATTTTCCTGCTGCATTGTGTCTTTAACAATGAGGTATGTAGGAAGGAAAGTAATCTTTGGAGTCGTGTTGAAACTAAAGCAAATCAAAATATAGCTCACATTCTAACTTGAAACTCCTTAATTTGAAATACCTAAGCAAGCGTCCTGCTACAGAAGTTTTAACCCTTTGATTTCCAAGAATACCCAAATTCCCTTTTGAAAAAGACTCAAAAAATATAGCATCTTTGAAAAGTACAGCATTCACAGACTTAAAAGAAAGAGCCACCTTGTACATCATGACAAACACTACCACAGGAAATAAATGCTCAGTAGCTTTTATTTGAATGGTCACACCGGAGGATTTCATCCACAGACATTTTAGAACCAAGGGTATGGCCGTGTGAGTAAATCAAGGGTATGGCCGTGTGAGTAAACCAAGGGTATGGCCGTGGGAGTGAAAGGATTTAAAAAGTAAAAGAAGAAGGTCAAAGAAAAGACACAAAATAAGTTATTTAGATGAAAAAAAAAATAGGGGAATTTTATTCTAACATTAGTAGTATATCGCCATTAGATTTAACCCCCGCTATGGATTTCCCTTGGATTTCCTACATACTTTTTTGCAACTGCCTATACCTTTTGTGTTATTCTGCATACTAATGTCGATTTTTTTGCATACTTATAAGTGCTTCACTGCATACGAATGAGATGTCTAGTCGTTTCTTTTCATATGATAATAACTGCCTTCCGTTTTATACCAAAACAATAGAGACAATAGGTTTGCCTAAACATGCCCGCATCATACCAACTCGCCTCAAAACTAAACACAACTGACACAGATATTCTTTACATACATAGATCAAAACAACTTGCCTTGACCAGGACTCGAACCTGGGTTACTGCAACCACAACGCAATGTCTTAACCACTAGCCATCAAAGCTGTGGATACCTTAGAATCAATAAAATTACGCAGTATAAAAAAACCCGCGCTTTTTACGTTACCAGAATCCACAACATTCTTACTAACCGCTACATCGCTACACCGCTTCATCGCTAAACTCTCTCAGTTTCGCAGCCATCACCCACTTTACCGATGGCTTCAAAGCTCAAACTTTTAATTATACGAACTTAACTGAACTAAATTTGTGTGGAAGATTAGCACCTCTGAAAAATAAAAAAGCAACCAATTACAGGTGCGTGCTAAAACAATAAGCCCACACTTTATTAAAGTTCAAAATATATTTATTGATAACAAAAAGCATTAAGGTTACATCAAATCATTATGTCAACAAAAGCGGTTTTTATTTAAAACAACTCAAATCCATGTATTGCACAAATGATAAGGAAATCAATCATTACTATGCAACCGATCGTCTTCTCCCTTGAAATACTTGTACGGTTCGACTACACATTTCTATAACGCCGAGTTCGCCCTTTACGTTTATCATCCCAGAAATTTAATATTCGAGGCTGTTTTCGCAAATCCTTGATCATATTTATTGAGTCGTGCCTTGGCTCTGAGCCAAGGCGACCGACTCTATAAAATGGGCTGCAATTTGTGAAAAAGTTCAGATTTTTCGAGTGGTTTATAGCCTGAGGCGAAGTGTTAGTGATGTCATATCAGTTGATATAGCAACTTCAAGCTCATGGATGATTGGATTTATTTACAACGTTAGAAAAAGGAAAATGACGAAACGAAAGATTTCAAGTAAAAGGAACTTACATTATTGCCGGGTTTGGCGAGAGTTCCATTCGATAACGATTTCGTTTTCTTTCTTTTCGTGCAACAGATATATGGAAGTATTACTTGACCTTTCATGCACGAGTGATTGCGAAAGACTGATTAAAGGTTTCAAATGACGTTCAGTGTAGTAACGTTCGTAACAGATCACCTAGTGTGACCGGAAAAGCGACTGTACATGTAAAACAAATCATAACATTAATATATTGAATTAATTCTCGTACCTTAGGGGTAATTACAAGACCCTTAAAGCTTCTTAAAGCACGACTTCACTACTCGAAGAGTTGTTGTTCTTGTTTAATAAAAAAGTAACCAGATAACCGTGTTTACTGTTGTGATCAAATGATAGGGGTACAGAAAGAGTACAGAAAGGGCACAGAAGGGGTACAGGAAAGGTACAGGAAGGGTACAGGAGGGTATTTTTTTAAAAAAAATGGGCAAAATAAAATGTTTTCTTTCCCCTCCCTCTCCCCCTTCCTTCGTTTGTGCCTGACACCCATCCCGTTGACCGCATTTTATACTCTCCCCAATCCTCCTCTAATTTCATATTCCAAGATGGCGCCCAGACATGACGCGAAGAAAATACT
The DNA here is from genome assembly GCA_022457155.1 of Cladopsammia gracilis. Classification (NCBI taxonomy): domain Eukaryota; kingdom Metazoa; phylum Cnidaria; class Anthozoa; order Scleractinia; family Dendrophylliidae; genus Cladopsammia; species Cladopsammia gracilis. Next base: position 422,808 of record JAJGOT010000438.1, on the reverse strand, counting down.
GAGCACTCGATCGCCACAAAATACGCCCACACTGCAGGCTAAAGAAATAGTAGATTACGTTTTTCTTGAAATACAGGGGTTGCTAAGTTTACTCTTTTTCAGGTTCGAACAGCGTTTAGCCGGCAGAGGGAGAAAAAAGCTCTTTCCAGAGAAAATGATTCTCATTATCATGCTTCTTTCTCGCTCTCGGTAAGAACTAATAACATGTAACACTAATTAAAATAAAGGGTGTTTTATTGGCAGGGCGAATCTGTTTACACCTGGAAAGCTGATCAGTTACGTGAACAAATTAGCTGATGAAATGTCTCGAGGGTTTGTTTGATTCCTTCGAGGAAAGGAAACCAGTGCTATTAAGAACTTTCTGACTGACTGGCTGACCGATTAACTAATCAACTGGCTGCATGGCTGACTAACTGAGTTTTTGGTTTTGTTGATAACGTTTCGAACGCTTGCCCTTCGTCAGAGCGAATCAGAGCGATTTTTTATGACAAAGGGCTAGCTCTAGAAACGTCAGCTTTATGGAGTCTCTTTACGGTTGGGGGTTGAACGAAACGCTGTACATGGAATTTCTATTAACTGTAGTTAAATGTCAAAAAGTGGGGATGGGGAAGGGAAGGTAATAACTGGGATGTATTTTTTTCCTCGTCAGCGGGCAAATAGGCCTATAAACGGTTGGGGGGGGGGGGGGGGCTTATAAGTGGTGGAAGGAGAATGGGGTAAATAACTGGTGTTTGAGGGTATTATACAGAGATTTGAATCTCCCTGGCATTTTACTTTTGCCGTGAGTTTACTTTGTTTTGCGTTGAGTTTACTTGGTTTTTCCGTGAGGTCTTTTTTATTTTTCAACTTTAATAAACATAAACTTATGATAACAAATTAAGTTGTACCAAAGAAAAATGTGCGAACGGGACACGAAGCCCCGTGCGAGGCTCCTACATAGGAAACTTAAAATATAGAATAATATAATAACAAAATCTGCCATGAGTTTTGTTTTAGTCGTGACGATTATGGGCCACCTTACATAAAGTTTGTTTCCGTCATCTCACTGTACGTGCTTCTTTCTTTCTCAGCAATCTGGAAACTTGGAGAGCAAGAAAAGTTCGAATTCCAACAGTTTTGAAAAACTCAAAGGTAACATAATAAAGACTCTAGTAAGCTATCATATCTAAATCGTAGAGGACATAATTACTCGTGCGCATTCTTTAAAAAACATTCATTTGACTTCCACACGTTTAATTTTTTAGTTTATATTCTTTCGCTTTTGTTATTTTTTAACCTTTTAAATTATGTATGCACATTCGCTTTCTCCACATTATCTATCCATTGAAGACAACAGGACGGTTGTCGAAAGCTCATAGTTAACCAGAGAACGTTATTTCATTTTAATTGATATAAAAATGCTTTCCACGATGCATCTGTGTACATACCAGATAACAATGCACGGTAATTAATGTCAAATTACGAACAGCAGCTTCAAAATGACGACTTTTAATAGAATTAAGTACATACTTTCATTCTTCTTAACAGTAAGGATGTCGACCGGGCACAAGAAAACTACAAAATTAGTTCAAGTCCAGGTAAATATCCAAAATAGCTCTATATTATATTGCTATGCAATTCTACGATAAAAAAAGGCAACAAAAGGCATACACAACACCATCGCCGCGGTACGGCGAGTCCCTTACGTATGCGCACAGCCATATCACCCGGGCAGTAGCAGCCATGCATAGCTGTGTCATCCTTGTTGTGTGCCTCTTGCTGTCTTGAATGACATATATGCTACACATGAAATGGAATTGCCTTTAGTCTATTGGCGGCGTTCGTTCACCCCATCACCATAGGCAAGTCAATCTTTGTGAATGCTGGCCACTCTCGGCATCTCCCACAATGCTTTCCATCTTACAATACGATGTCCTGTACTCCGGTACAACCTCATCGTCTTTTCTTCTCCAGTCTGTGTTAGCCTTGTCTATCAAAGGCAATTAATCTTGGATCAAAGCACTTTTAGTTTACGGTAAATTTTTACTGGATAATCACAAAATTGAGTGATCTTTTCCATTTGAATACTTGCTGGCCAGGTTAAAATTGTTTTGTCTCAGCTTTGTTCATATCTACTTAATTGCTCTACATTGTTTCTGTAGCCTATGAATGAAAGTCGAGACATCAGCGAAAGTTCCCTACAGGTTAAACGCACTTTCCAAGAGAAAAGTCCCAACAGGATGAATGTAGCAGACATAAGGAATGAGATGTCTTCACTTAACTGTCCCATCATGGTAAGTTTTTATAGTAATATTTTATTCCAATAATGGAGTACAAACATTTGAAAAGGTAGATCTTGAGGTTATCCCTATATACAAGATCACCAAACAAAAACCTAATAAATAATAATAAAATCTAAGGGCCTGTTTACATGGAGGGAGGGTAACCCTCCAAGAAAGGTTACCCTTCTAGAAGGGTCAAAAGAAAGCCCTCCTTTACATGTGTAGGGTTATCCCTAGGGCTATCTCTGCCAACAAAGCCGCGGAAACCTGAAACCATCGCATTGATATATTTGAGAAGCCGTTCAACGGCTTCGGGCGTCCATGCCCATTTCTTGGCCTTTTTCGGCGAAAAGTCTGGTTGATTGGCCGCTTTTCTTTTCCCTTTTGATTTATTGCGTGGCTGTAGTAGTACGGCTCCGTTTGTCGAACCTTCGTTTTGTTGAAGATTTTCGTCCATTAATTGGACATCAACAGGAGAATGTTCTATTTCGGTCGCCAAGCTGTTGCCCTGACTGTCGTCCTAAATTTCTGTATCGTCCGGGTTTGAATTCGCCGCTCTTGCCAGCATAGTTCTCCGAAATAATTCTCCAGGTTAATAACCGCGCGAAGCCATGTTTATAGTTGGCGGGAATGAGACAGTAATATGATCGCCCTAAACTTGACCCTCCTAGGAGGGTAACCGCACCCCGAGCTTTTACATGGCTTAAATAAATAAAAAGTTGACCCTCCTAGAAGAATAACCCTTGCAAGCAAGCAAGGGTTACCCTCCTCCTAGGGTTACCCTCCCTCCATGTAAACAGGCCCTAAAAGTCTAAAAGTTTAAGCTATCTCGTGAATATCTATCTTAAAATAAGTGATTGTATGACTCTTTTATAACAAAAATTAAAGTGAGCTATATATCAGGCATCACAAGAGAGACACTGCTTCCGTCAATAGTTATTTAAAGTTGAGTAGTGTAAAGAGGATTATTCTAGTAGTAACAACTTTAAATTTACCGAATGTCGTGTAAAATGGCTTACTAAGCAATCGTTAACTTAACTTATTTAATTTTTAGTTCACAATCGTTAACTGAGAGACCGTCAAATCGCTACAATGAGTACAGTATGTGTGCCTAAAATCGGCGTACCCTAAAACCGGCGTATTTGCGAAAATGATAAAAGTTTCCTTCGTAAATGAAATACAACGAAAAACGAAAATGTGGAATGTTTTATTGATTATTCCTCTTTCTAAGACGGATTTTTGCTCTTCGGCTGTTCTCGAAGGCCCGAAATTCAATTCTGTTGGCAGGTAGGTAAATTCTTCTTCCTGAAAATTCGCAGTTTACGACTCCTCAAATTATATGGTTTTACTTATAAAATTAGTAAGCGGATAATATGCAATAGCGGAAGCTAATTTTTGGTAGAAATAGTGTCGAAAGAATACTCCTTTTGCCAGGGTCAACGAATTTGCTTCTTTGTTTGTATTTCTTGGTAAAGCTAGGTCTAAAAATATTCAGCAGTTTTCGCATGGTGTTCCAAAAACCGGCGTATACGTACCGAATGCTTCAAAGTGACGTTTCAGGTGAATTGTATAAAGAAGCTCTATAAACTTGAAGTAATATATCAAACACGAGGAACAGTGTTTCATCAGATTTCCAAACACCGAGAAGTGGATTGGAAAAACGAGGCGCAGCCGAGTTTTTTTAAACCACTTCAAGGTGTTTGGAAATCTGATGAAACACTGTTTCGAGTGTTTGATAAAGCTTCTCAAACTGATCGTTAAATGCGGAGAAAACGAAGGAATAAAATCGCCAAAATCTATGCAAATTAAGAAACGATTTCAAAACCTCCTTCACGGTAGTGATTTCCTTTGTGTTCTCATCATGAATTATTAATGAGTTTGAGAATAACGTATAAAAAACTATTAACCAAAACTAAGTATTATATTCAAGATAAACATGATAAAATTAAGTCAGATATATTTCTAAAAGCGAGAAAATGGTGGGAAAAAGTGGCGAGAGGGAACTTGGTCGAACTTCGTTACCGCACGCCAACACTGACTTTGATTGGCGAACGATACAATTGATATGTCACTTGATCAATGCCCCTATCCCTAGTCCCTATCCCAGCGGGACAAATCTATTGTTTTCTTAGCCAATCACAGACATCGTTCGGACAAGTGCAGGACTACCCCTGACTTTGCATGCGTAACACAACGTTGAAGTTGTACAACACATGTCTGGGTCTCGTAACGTTATCACTATCGCAATCGCCTTGTATTGTTTGTCAGAAATGAAAAGAATAGATGAAACATTATCTAGCTTCACATTTTTTCAAATTCTCGGTATTTCAGGGTTACTTTTGGTGCGTCTTAAATATACGCCAAATTTAGGGACCACTACGCCGGTTTTAGGGCCTGCGAGCTAGTTGTAGTCAACCATTTTGAGAATTACAAGTAAACTAGTAAATAATAACATTTAAAGTTTGAGAGTTCAATTTAAAAACTACACGTAGGGAAAATTTGGGCTCACAAACGTTCTTTTGAGCAAAGATATATTAAACAATGCATTTTTTACGATGGTTTTAGGCACATATATACTGTAGTTACCATAAATTATTGGAGGGGAAAAATCCCCAAAATTTTGTCGTTAGAAAAAGAAGCTTAATTTGAGGTAACTTTGGTAAAACTTGAGAAGTTCATTGCAATATTACTCGCCATCTGTCGTCAACGATGAGCATTTGGTCATTACCATCTTTTCAGTTTAATTGAATTATGTTCGTTTGGTACTGAGTTCGGCTTGATTTCCAGCCGTTTTGTATACCCGCGTTCCTTCACGCAGGATTTCCTTGATAGAGAGTTGATCTGTCATCACAACCCTAAAATGTAAGATAAAAATGTAAGATGTGATTCTGTTTTGTTTATTTCTAGGAGGCTGAAGAAAAAACCTCACCAAAGACACGTACCTAATTGGTCACCAACTTCAACTTCCAAAAGAAAACATAAACGGCCCAAATAGGCCATTTTTATGCTGACGTCATTTTCTATAACAACTCCACTGGGATTACAAAATTGAAATAAGAAAAGAAAAACAATATGAATTCTGGTAGTTGCGGTAAAATGACGCCATCGTGAAAATCGCCTATTTCGGTTCAACACTCGTTTTCATATCTCAAACCGACTTTTCTCTTTCACTTAAAATTACATGAATTACAACGTTTTTCACACTTCAATTCAGAGTGAAAGAGTCGAGACGAGTCGTTTGCTTCATTACTAACAAAAACAAGAAATAAAAGCCAACCGTTTTCAAATCAGTGCTTAACCGAAAAACGCTATTATATGCTTAACCAGAGCTTTATTATCTCAGTTCTCAACCTAATAAATGGGGTTCTGTACTTGTATGAGTCAGTTATTTAACGATAAAGAGTACTACATCGTGTAATCCTCACAAGGTGTCCAAAGTCAATTTGAGAGATGGAAACGAGTGTTAAACCCTGACTTAAACACTTCCGTAAAATTTTATAATATTTAATGCATAAGACTTCAACCTTGTTTTAAATAGATTTTGGCGAAAGGGTTAGAGGGAGAAGTAACAATAATTGGCAAGAACAGTAAGTCATAGAAATAAGAAATAGAAAACATTTTTCGTGTTTCTACAGACGTCCCAAAACAAAACTGGAGTACCTAAGATGCTATGCGCGTTAATAAGGCTACCTTGTGTATTGATCCCACACGAACCTCTTGAAAATTAGCTTCTTATCTGCTCAAAGCAATAGAAAATTAATTGCAGCAATTAGGACAAAAGCAAGATTACTATTAATGTCCAAGATTTGCGTGACGGTCACGTGGAATGTTGTTGCGGTGATTAAATCGAACGCGTCAAGAACTCAGTCTTAACCTTTGCTTTTCGGTTGCTTTGATGGAAAATAAGGATATTTCAGTTTTTCCTGTGCTCCCAGTCGATCGTCAAGTTAAAAAGGTTTCAAATTCTACTACTAAAAAATTAACTACTCTCGGATTTCGTAGATATTCAATGCCCTGTAACAAATTTGGCCAAAAAGCAGTCACGTTTGGAATTTTTATCTCAATAGTTTCGTCATGCCTGACCTCGTTAAAGTGTTGGTTTAATTCAAAATGTTCCTTTGAAACAGCATATGACCAGAGGCTTAAGCTTCCGGTAACAAATCAGAGTACTTTTCCTAGGAGGAGTAGCTATTAGAAACGTACATGAAATGTTTTTTCTTTCTATTTCTTTTTATAGTATTTAACTCATAGAAAATAAAATGATACAAACCATAGCTTTTAAGCAATTAGAGAGTTTGTCTATGAAAGGTCCGATTTTTAACATATATTTCTGCATGGAGAATAAATTTCGTATGAAAAAGTAGTTAACATTTCGTAACCTTCCTTTTTAAAGTTATTTTACTTTGTAATGAGCGTGCCTTATTTTGCATTTCTCATAACCTGTGAAAGATGTGTTAAAGAAAACAGTTCTGGAAATATTCGATGATAGTTCACGTGAGATTTTCGTGACAGCACGCTATCAAGGCGATAATTTTTCAAAACATCGCGTCGCCGAAAGAAGGGAAAAATCGCAAGTTTAATGGCTGGTTTTCACCTGCGACGGAGTCGTGGTCGGTGTCGTAATTGAAGTCGTAACACTGAAAACAACCTTGTGAAAATAAACCAACGGAGTCGTACGTTCGACGGAATTGGAGTGGTTTCCATTTTCTTCCGACTACGCTATGACTCCATCGCTAACGATCTAGTGAAAACTAGATTGTTGGAGTCACAAGCACAGGCGGAAAAATAAACCAATCACAATGGCCATTCCCAGATTTTTCGAGTACAGATTTCTGATAAGACTCCGACAATCTAGTTTTTACTCTTTAGTAACAGTTAATCGAGGGACTGGTTAATTATGAAACCTTGCAGACTTTAATAGCGATAACAAAGGAGATACAATTTGTGTTGAACCGTACTTGACCCTGCAGATCTTTCTTTTTTTTTTTATCACACGCTATGACTGAATAATTTAATAGCACCATTTCTATTGGTCAGTTGCTCGAACAAAAGATCAACATCTATTGTGTTGTGCAGGATCGAGGACGAAAAACGATAACAAAAACATGGAACAAAGGCATTTCTCAGGTTTCATAACCATTGCACTTTATTAACTATGATTGTAAGCGACGTTATCATCAGCGAAATCGGAAACTCTGCTTACGACTCCGTTGTTTGATTTTCACTACATACGCTTCTGATTATGACTGGAACTCAGATTCCGTCGCCAGTGAAAACCAGTCTTAACGTCTGGTTTGAAGCACCTTCCGTTATATAATTAAATGAAGGGTTTTATTGAATTTGTTATTACGTTTCAGTTAGTCCTACTGAGTTTATAATGATTTAAATGCACTTTATTTGCTGGTTCAGGCGGATTTTTTGGGCGTTCTCTTGCCCTTATACGGTTAAATGACGTCATAGTCGAATAATAAAAGTTAATGGCTGCGGCCGCACTAGAGTAGTTAACCCGGTTATTTGCAATTAATTAATTAAAATTAACTGGTTTAACAAAATTCCTGATGAGGCCGCGTATTTTTAGCGTTCACCGAATTTCAACCGTATTATAACTAGCGATACCCATGGAAATTAATTAAAGAACAATAGATTTTTTTTTAACCGGGTTAGGTTTACTTTAACCACCTCGCAGGTAGTTTAGTGAAGATTAGCTTTCCCAATCTGTCAATCATCTACGCTTACGCGGTAATTTTTGGCTTCCTGTTGAATTGTAGACCTTCGTAGGGACGACTTTCAATTTCAAATAGAAAAAGGAAAACCGTCGTGTGTTTATGTTCTCCACAAAACCTATAATTTGATCATTTGACGATGCTGTTTTGCAGGGAATAACAATATTTAAAATGCACGTGCAGATGCATTGTTTTCGCAGTAGTAGGATAGGCACCTGTTACTCCACTTTTTTGCTGTGGTTTCTTATTAAATTGCTGTGGAATCGCTGCGGTATACATTAACGTGGGTGACGTCATAGACTATTGTCTTTATCTCATGAATAAAATGCTGTGGTTTCTCATTAACGTGCTGTGGATTACATTAACGACCGTTATTGCTGTGGTATTTAATTACCTACAATAACCAGTTCCAAAAACCGGTTTGGTAGGGATACCCCCTTTCAACACAATGGCGTAGAGGTTTCCGAACATTGAAGTTTAGAAGCAATAAAATTGCACAATATAAAAAACCACGTCTTATTCGTATTAGGGAGGTGGATAGGAGTCACTTCATTTAACATAACCCCTATCATTCTGACCAGCCCTAACATCTTTAATCAGTGTCAAGCTGGTATATAGCACATACTTCAACTGGCCCGACTATGAGCAGTTTTCAAACTGTATTAAATGCTCTTAATTGGCCCCTGGTGTCTGAAAAGTACATTACTTCAATGTTTATTTCTGTTTCCTTTTCTGGCAAACTTTATAAGACAATTTATTTCCAATCTTGTACACCTGGACCCGGTTGTTCAAAAGGTGGATAGTGCCATCCACCGGATAAATCACTATCCAGCGGATAACACAATGGATTTTGTTAATACTTATCCACTGGATAATATCATTACTTAAGTTATTCCAGACCGTCACAGTTCTCGATACAAAGAATTGAACTGAACTGAACATTCCAAAATATTGATCCCTCAGACGAGACATTTGCTCCAGACGTGCGCGTTACCAAAATGAACTGTTGCTCATAATTATGTTGTGTGCGCTATTGTTTTGCTTTTGGATTTCTATTGTTTTGGCTTTTGTTTTAGTTTTAAGAACGGTATGCATAACTAATGTCTAGGGTTAAACGGAAATCTTTCCGGCTGAAAAGTGCAAAATGACGGAGGTTTTTTCGCTCGAACCAAAGCAAATTTCCCACCGAAATGTTTACTACATTCCAATCTTTCCAAAACCGAGTGTGGATGTTGACATTGCGCCTGTTAAAATGAGTTAGAACGATTAAAGAGATGACCGCGCGGTCGAACTCCATACAAGCCTTTATACGAAATTGCTCACTTCAAGGTAAAAATGACGGTACTCTTTTTTTTAAAGTTATTAAAATATTTTAACGTTTCTAGATAGAATAATAACCATATTACTGGAATCCGAGTGTGGATTTCCGAAAAGTAATTCATAAATCGCCAGGCCATGCATTGACAGAAGAGCATGCGAATAGATACAGACCAATAGAAGCCAAAATTGGCTCAGTCGAAGCATAGTGAACTGAAAAAATGGCAAAATGACGGGTTTTTTTTTCGCTCTAACTAAATAATATTTCCCACCAAAATGTTCACAAGATCCCAGTCTCTTCAAAACCGAGTGTGGATGTTGACATTATGCCCATTAAAATGAGTTATACCGCTAAAAGCAATGACCGCGCGGTTGAACTTCATATAAGCTTTTACTTGACATTGGTCACTTCAAGGTCAAAATGACGGGACTTTTTTTAAGTTATTAAAATATTTTAACGTTTCCAGATAGAATAATAACCAAATTACTGGAATCCTAGCGTGGATTTCCGAAAAGTAATTCATAAATGGGCGAAATTTTGATTTTCCCTTAAAAAAATAGCGTTTTCACAGTGATTTTATGGGTCAAATTGGGGGTCTGGGACGAGTTAAAAAAATTAGAGGCAAATGTCACCCATTTTTTTGCCATGAGTTTGTGAAACTCATCATCATGCAAGTTTGGTCCAGAAAGTGTTAGTGGCGCGTGTCCTTAAAACAATAGTTCGTTAAAATGAGATCTTTTAATTTTCCGTTCCTACAGCTGAAAACATACCCTGTGAGCAGTGGATTCTTCTACGCCGAGCTAGGCCGAACGAGAAAGAAACCACTGCAAGCATCCGTTAGGTCCTTTAATCGAGCCACCGTCCAGTGCCATGGACGAATAAATTAATTTTGAACCAGTAAAACAAGTTTGCAAACTTGTTTAGCCTCTTGCGCATGCACTCATCGACGTAACTGCTGCGTTTAACCGAGCCCGCTGTGCAACAATCAAAATGGCATCCAAAAAACAGGGTTTAAATGCTTTCTTCAGTAAAGCGCAGCCAGATCGTTTATTCATTGATGGTAAATTTATTCCTGCAAATCAACCGTTTCCCTAAGTTGTTTTTTTCTTTTCTCTTGTTATCTAAACTTAAATTTAAATTATGCAAAAATAGTTCTCTTATAACAATAGGCGGTATTACTTATTAGCATTTGGTTAATTTTTTTTTCCTTTTTCTGCGGAGCGTGTAAATAACGCTTGACGCCCGGTGATATATGGCGTCGCCCATACAACTCGTCTTAGAGGTATGGGTATCATGTATATTGTTATATGTAGTCTTTTGTTATGTGTTGTGTGTGAGTGTCATTTTTGCAGATGCCTTAGTTTTCAATCTGTGTAATTTCAGGTCATTCATTGTTCAATTGTCCACCAAAGCTAAATGTTGCAATCATTTCTGTTGTTCTGCAAATATTATGGTCTGTATCTCGCATGAGGAATCGATCTCATATTATTCACTCTTGACGCCTGTGCTGACTGCTCTTGGTATATATACAAACATCTAGAATAAACACAACCAATGCTCTGAATTTAAAATGCCTGTCGCTAAACGTCAGAGGTTTGAACAAATCTCTCAAACGCCGTTTGGTTTTCCGATGGTTGCACAAACAGAAACAAGACTTTGTTTTTCTGCAGGAATGTTATAGCACTAATTCATGTTCATCCGCATGGGAAAATGAATGGGGTGGGAAGGTTTTCTTTAGTCACGGTACAAATCACAGTAAAGGTGTCATGATACTAATTAACCCTTCTTTGGATTTCAAAGTAGAAAAGTTCACTGCTGATACAAAAGGAAGGTTAATTATTTTAGAAATGTCAATTCACGGAATCCCTTTTGTTCTCGTTAATATTTACGCGCCAAATGACGCTAATCAACAAGCACATTTTTTTTCGAAACTTAACAACCATTTACAAGATGTTACACAAGAAAATCTGATAATTGGTGGCGATTTCAATTGTGCACTCTCGCCTAAAGATAAAACAGGTGGAAATCCTGTCACAAAAAAAGCGTTGGTCATTAAAGAAATTATAAAGTTTTGTAATTCGTATAATCTTTGTGACATTTGGCGAACTTCAAACCCAGACTTATCCCGTTTCACTTGGAGAAACAAATCCTTAAAAATACAAAGCCGTTTAGATTACTTTTTAATTTCAAAAGAATTTTGCAACCTTGCAAATATAAAATGTGAAATTATTGTAGCACCCGAAAGTGATCATTCAGCTGTTTCAATTCATCTACAATCTGATGTCTCAGCTCAGAAAAAGGGTCCAGGTTTTTGGAAGTTTAATACCTCACTTCTTGAAGATGAAAAATATATTGCAGCTTTACGAGAAAATATTTCTGATTTTAAATTAAAATACAATAATATCACAAACTTAGGGTTGAAGTGGGATCTTATAAAAATGGAAATTAGAGGTTTTACAGTTAAATACTCTAAAAGAAAGGCAAAAATATTTAGGGACAAGGAAAAAGATATACAAGCAAAAATAGACAAGTTACAAGCACAAGCTGAGAAACATCCACACAATAAAAACTTTATACTTGAACTCGAAATTGAAAAATCGCGTCTTAAAAAACTAATGACATATAAAACGAAAGGTGCGATTTTGAGAAGTAAAGTAAGATGGCACGAACAAGGTGAACGTAACACGAAATACTTTTACGGCCTAGAAAAACGAAATCACGCCAAAAAGACAGTGACAAGATTAAAATTAGCTGAAAATGTTTACACTGATGATCAATTCAAAATTCTAGAAGAAGAAAAACGTTTTTATGAATCTCTTTACAAATCAAAGGTCACAATCACCGAATCTGAACTCAAAGAATCAGCTTTCTTCAACCAAGAAAACGTAACCACTTTAAATGAGGAAGAAATGAATTCGTGTGAAGGCCTAATCACCGTAGAAGAATGCTTTAATGCACAAAAAGACTTCAAAAAACACAAAACACCTGGTACTGATGGTTTTCCTGTTGAATTCTATCGCTTTTTTTGGCCTGAAATCAGTAAAGAAATGACAGATAGTTTCAACTTTGCTTTTCAATCGGGGATGCTATCTATTAGCCAAAGGAGAGGTATAATCTCGCTTATTCCAAAAAAGTCTAAAGACACCACTATTTTAGAAAATTTAAGGCCTATATCACTCCTTAATGTCGATTACAAAATCCTTACTAAAGCTATAGCAAAAAGACTTGAAAAAGTGCTCCCTAGCATTATAAATCCTGACCAAACTGGTTATGTGAAAGGCCGTTACATTGGTGAAAACATTCGGCTTATTCAAGACATAATACAATATACCAACCAGACAAACAAAAAAGGCATTGCAATATTTCTTGATTTTAAAAAAGCATTTGATTCGATTGAATGGCCATACCTTAACGCCGCTCTTAAATCTTTTAATTTCGGACCTGACATTATAAACTGGTTCAACATATTCTACAATAACGTTTCTAGCTGTGTTTTAAATAATGGGCATGCTTCAAATTTCTTCTCTTTGCAGCGAGGTGTTCGACAAGGTTGCCCTCTATCGGGTCTCTTATTTGTCCTGGGGATTGAACTTCTAGCGAGAGCCTTAAAAAGCAATAGATCTATAAAAGGCATCCAAGTAGATAATCAAGAAATAAAAGTATCACAATACGCTGACGACACTACTGTCTTTGTCCGCGACCAAGAATCCGTTTCCGAACTACTTAAATTTCTAAATGATTTTAACTCTCTCTCTGGGCTGGAAATAAACACTGCTAAAACTGAAGCAATGTGGCTAGGACAATGGAAAAACAATCAAGACACCCCTTTTGGTTTCAAATGGCCAAAAGAACCGATACTATCTCTCGGAATATTTTTCTCACAAAATCAAACAGATGCGGAAGAACTCAACTTTGGAACCAAAATTCGAGATTTAGAGAAAACTTTAAATACCTGGCAAAAAAGAAAACTTACGTTGTACGGAAAAATCAATATCGTAAAAACATTAGGACTCTCTAAACTGACTTTTAACGCTTCTGTTTTAAATGTGCCAAAACATTTTATACAACAAATAAATAAAATTATTTTCGGTTTCATTTGGGACGGCAAACCCCCCAAAATTAAAAAAAGAACGGTCATCGCAGAAAAAAAAGAAGGTGGCCTCAAAATGTGCGATTTTGAAATTATGGAAAAAGCTTTGAAAATTGCTTGGATTAGTAGAATTCAAAGTCAATCTTCTGCTTCTTGGAAAATTATTCCTAACCAGTGTGTAAATCACCTCGGAAATTTCTCTTTTCTGACAAAATGTAACTACAAAACCGAATTACTTAAGCTAGAGAGCCTCCCTATTTTTTATCGCATGATTCTCGATTATTGGCGCGACTTCAAAAACTTACCTGATCGTACTACTACCAATATAAAAAATGAAATTATATGGAACAACTGTAATATTTTAATTGATAAGAAGCAAGTTTTTTATAGAAAATGGTTTGCAAAAAATGTTATTCATGTGCAAGATTTACTGAATGAACAAGGCAACCTCTGTAGTTTTTTAGAATTCAAAACAAAGTTTAATTTAGATGTACCCTTTACGAAGTTTTATGGTCTTATCAACGCCATTCCTCGCGCGTGGAAAAATGCTTTAAAACCGCATGGTCAAAACAACCTCAACGATACTTCTACCACACCCCTAATCACAAGTTCTATTTATTCTGCAATCTTAAAAAACACTTTCGTACCACCAACCTCTCAAACTAAAATTTTACGACACGGCTTTTTAGAAAATAATGTTCATAAAGTTTACCAAATGCCTTTCATAGTTACAAAAGAAGTTAAACTCATAATGTTTCAATACAAAATTATACACAACATACTCCCTACTCAAACGAGCGTTTTCCGTGACGGTATCTCTGAAAGTGATCTTTGTCCGTTATGTGGGTGGGAGAAGCAAACTTTAAAACATATGTTAATCCAATGTAGTAAATCACTCTCCTTCTGGAATACGTTTCAAGAATGGTGGTTTGAAAAAGCAGGTGAAAGACTTTCTTTAAAACACGGTAGCATATTATACGGCTATTTTGACAATACAAAATACTGGCAGGCATTAAACTACTCAATTCTAATAGCAAAATACTATATATTCTGCACGTCAAACAGGCGCCAAGGTGAACTATACTTCTGTAACTTCCTGCTGCGAATCCAAGAAAAAATTGAAATAATTAAAGAAACTGAAATTGCAAAGAAATGCTTGGCTGCTTTTCGCCGAAAGTGGATAGTTCTTCTATAATTAGTCGTTCTTTAATTAATATTGGTAAATTTGTAAATGTAACCGTACGTTTGCGTAGTTCGTGTAGTATCATATTGTAATGCAGTAATGTAAAAAATGTAGTATCATATTGTAATGCAGTGATGTAAAAATGTAGTATCATAGTGTAATGCAGTGATGTAAAAAATGTAGTATCATATTGTAATGCAGTGATGTAACAAATGTATTGTACAAAATAAAAAAAATAAATAAAAAAAAAATAAAAAAAAAATAAAAAAAAATGGCGTCCATGCTTTAGTAATGATTTCAAATTAATGCGCATTACATTCTTCTGTGATAATACATTTCGTTGTGATCTGCTGTGCATCTATTATTATGTTTCGAAAACGCCACTTTTCACGCCATAAATTGCTTGAAGAAACAAAACAAATTCGAAAGAACACCTTTTTAACGTTTTTCAAAGTTACAAACGTCGAAAAAATGAGCAAATAACGCAAACGTGCTGAGTATTTAGCCCAAACGGTTTTTTCAAATTATGATGGCGTGACTAACACGCGCATAGAACAGCTCGACGTAAACAAACCGTTCAATTAAGCAAAAACAGATTTAAAACCCATCTTATCGTTAACTTTCGATAGAAAGGATCGTTGTATTGAATACAGTGTTATTTAATCTGCCAAACTTGACAAAGAAAAAAAATTTCGCCCTTCCTTTGACGATAATTTTTAGTTTTTGTTTTCTACGCATGGAACCTATTAAATTGCCGTGGGAAATATTTTTCCCTCGAAACAAGGTGAACTGACGTCAAATGCATCACGTGGGGCATCACGTGGCTGCACGTGCTCGATGGAAAAGCTAAGGGATGCTCGCAGTGGTTTCTTTCTCGTTCGGCGTAGCTCGGCGTAGAAAAATTCACTGCTATTCTGAAATTCAACAGCGTGAAGTACGCCCGTAAAACCGAGGAAGGTACTCGGCGTGTCAAAAGCCAAGAAACCCCTTTACCAATATACATACGAGTGATGCTGCATGTGACAACACGCAAGAAAGAGTTGATAGACAGATTGCATGCTCTTGGGATGTCGATTTCATATGATAACGTGCTACGGCTATCGTCAGATGCGGCAAATGCAGTTTGTGAACAGTTCAAGTAACCGGACACGATATGTCCTGCTTCCAACCTCAAAGCGAACATATTCACTGCAGCCGCAGTCGATAACATCGACAACGGTTACAAGTTCATTTCACGGCCTAACATTTCACTAATACAGCATCCTACTGTCGAAGGGGACGGTGTAGACAACGCAAGCATTAAGCTAAGAAATGTGTCTACAGCGAAGACCATAACTCCATTACCGTCCAGTTGCAATAACATTTGCTCATTGTCAAGTCAAAAAGGTGGTCTCAAGGTGCCAAGTACACAGTGTAACTGAGTCTAAAGCGTGATGATGAATCAATCATCTTTGGCCACAACGAAAGAGACTGAATGGCTCGACCACATGAGAGAACATGTAGACGAGCTGACGGAGAGAAACATAGGATATTTCATCTACCGGGGTGAAGCCAGTTAGTAATGGCAAAACAGTATCGTAGCTTGCCTGCCACACAGAACGACAGAAGCATGTCAACACAAGATGTCAAAGCTCTTTATAACCTCTTTTTTCAGAATGTGCACATTCTCTAGCCATGATCAAGCATGCCATAATTGTTGTTATGAAAGCTGTACAATATCTCAACCCAGACCAAGCTGCAGTTATAGCATTCGATCAACCCCTGTATACTGTAGCTAAGGATGAATAATGGATGAGTCCAGACACGATGGCAGAAGAGAAGCTGGTGGTTATGCTTGGGGGACCCCACACAGAGTTAGCAGCTCTCAAGGCAATTAGAGGATCTTTGCTCTTAGGAAGCGGGTGGACAGATGCTGTTGCGCAAGCCAGGATAACAACAACTGGAAGGGCGGAGTCATTAGTGTCTTTGGCGCACATCACGCGCACCAGAAACGCCTACAAGTCACTGTATCCTCATTATAAATAATCCAACACAGGGCTTACAAGAAGTTTTCAGAATCTGTTGAAGATGCTCCTCCATTCCCCGAACAGAGCGATCATCACGCCAGCAAGATCATGCAGTTCCAATTCTGGAATATGACCCTCAAGTTTGAGTTACTAATTCTTATTCTAGTACGCTCTTTTCGAGAGTCGAACTTCAGACTGTACACTGCAGTATTGACGGCAATTACCCCTTGGATGTTCGCTCTAGATCGCACCAATTATGCGCGATGGTTTTCCTGTCCATGCAAGGGACACGTCAAACTTCCAAACAGACATCCGCACGTCTACAACGAGTTCATGAGTGATGGAAAACTCACAGTACAGAAGACAACTAACGCCTTTTCGTCTGCACCATTAGATCATGCTCATGAGCAGAACAACGAGTTAATTAAGGTAGAGTGGGGTTATTGGAATCATTGAGAATCCTAATGCTCTTTTAAGGTGGGTGGTGGCAGGACCGGAGCTGGCAAGAATGGTGAAAGAGTTTGAGTACGCAGAACAGAAGAAGCAGAACCCCGATCATACCCTTGACGCCTCACCATGAGCAATCTACTGCAAGTCAAGTACGGTTCACCAGTCACGTTTAATATCTTGTTTCTAAAATCGAAAAGCTTGGCAACCCGTTTGAGGAAGAAAGTACAGACTTGATCTCACTTGTATCGAAAGACGTAGCTGATCCAGCAATGAAAGCCTCTCAAGTTGAACAAGATTGAGGGCATTGGCAAGTATCAGTTCGAAGCTTTCATAAAAAAAAGTCTCGTGCCTCTAAGCCAATAGACGACAGTATTTCAAGAAACGCCCGTCCTTTGTGGAAACCTGTGCCGAAGAGTTCAACATCGAAAGAAAAGATGAAATTACAATCAGTTATACCGGATTGTCAGCTGTTTCGAAGCTTTACGAAAATTCGAACGTGTTTAATTTCAGATAAATTAAAAGTGCTTCCGGAATCAGTTCCGTAAGGAAGTTTAACTCCATTTCAACGCTATTTCAAGATAATTCAAATGTCCAAAAATTTATTCGAATTTCGTACGAAATCACAAGAAACTAGTCCGAAAATTATTCGTCCGAAATTAAACGGTTTCGAAGGTTTTGGGTTTTGAATAATGCTCAGTACGGCAGGAGAACCACCGCAGTTCTAAAACGATTTAAGTTTTCCGTTGCTACGACAACGTATAGTTTAATATAAGTGTGATATGATATAAAGACAACGTGCATCTTAAACAAGTTAGTACCCCGAAACGATAACATTTGCAAAAGTCTGCGAAAACAGGGGAATTCCATGAACACTAATAATTTGTGGTTTCCATGGTAACGAGCGCAATTCCAGCGTGGCACTATATCTGAAAATACTTGTCTTGATGACCACTATCAGTGTGCCAAATTTCATGCTTGTATCAAAAAGTGCACAATTCGCCTGAAATTTCGAGCTATGCCGCCGGACTATTAGCATCTCATTAATTTATTTCTCGATTTCCCCTTTGTTGGTTGGAGTGGTGCGATAAGGCCTAAGGCGGATTGGAGGGTAACTCTTCGTATCAGTTGTGTGCTTTACTACTGAACTCCGACCCAATTGGTCCGGGGTATATGCAAAAACGTCCTTGTAGGTATCTAATAACCTTTTAAGTCGTGTTTGTTGTTGTTGTTCGTTCTATAATGAGCGCTTTGAAAGGGTAATGGTTGTTTCCATGCTGAAGGGGACTTCAATTTGGCCCTGTACCCTGGACCGCGGAGAAAGAAGCTCCCGTATCCAATAGAAACATCAAATCAGAACCACAGATCTTTCCTTGGATTGAAATGTTCGTTACACTTGACGCTAGTGGTATGTCAGTTTGTTCCAAGACAGCAATGAAATGATCATTTAGTTGGTTATCTTGTATTGTTGAATCAATGTGTGGGTTTACATGAGGCTCAGTCGTTACTGACTCTTCATTATTCTCACTGCATACTTAATTATCCCATTGCGCGGAAGGGACTGAGTTCCCTAAGTTCCGGTGGGCTGCTCTTGCGCGCTCTCGGCATGATGCTTTGCGGCCTCCGCCTCAAATATCGGTCTTTTCATTCACCTCGTGGTCAGTTTAACGGAGTTCAGGGCGAATACGGTTACGTTTCTATTCTTGTTTGACCGCCACCAGCCCTCATGGCAGATGTCGACGAAGTCTTACCTCCGCCGCCCGCTCCTGCGGTTCCTGAACCCGCACCAGTTGAAGTGGTTGAACCTGCGGTTCCTGCAGCTCAAGCGGCCGATCGATAGGTAATATTTTGTCCTTGTCTTGGTATGCGCCTCCCTCGGTTAGTTTCTGTCGCATTGTTGCGTTCAGCGTGTTCACTTCCCCGCTTGTAGCTCGCCTCACGTATCGCTGCCCGTTTGTTTGTCTATTTTTTCTGCTCAGTGCGCTTTGGTCCTATTTTTATTTTGGCTTATTTGCTTCCTACGCGCCCCGTTAGGTGGTATCGTTTCTTTTTGGTTCTATTGTTATTGTTGTTTTTATTCGCGCTTATTGTTTTAGGCGGCGCCCTCATTGGGCGTTGTTGTTTTTTATTTTGGTTCTTCTGTATGATTGTTTTTGTTCGCCTTATTGTTTCGGCGGCGCTCGCTGTCTTAGTTGGTGTGATGTCTTCGGATTTTACCGACTTTTAAATGTAGATGTGGATTAGGCGCTATTGTTTTCTATTTGGTTCTATCGTATTGTTGTTTTTATTCGCGCTTGTTGTTTCGGGCGGCGCCCTCATTAGGCGTTTTTCGGTTTTTTGGTTCTTCTGTATTGTTGTTTTCGTTCGCGCTTATTATTTTGGGCGGCGCTCTCATTAGGCCTTATTGTTTTTATTTGGTTCTGTTGTATTGTTGTTTTTATCCGCGCTTATTATTTCAGGCGGCGCTTTTTTCCATTCGCGCTTATTGTTCCACAGGCGACGCCATCAGTAGGTGCTATCGTTTCTTATTTGGTTCTATTGTAGCACCTTTTTGCTTTGCGCTATGGCCTAGAGCCAACGCCCCGGAGAGGCGTGACATGTTTTTCAGAGTATTATATTTCACGGCCCGAAGAGCCAGCGCCCCGGAGAGGCGTGACATGTTTTTCAGAGTTTTGTGTTTCCTGGCCTGGAGAACCAGCGCCCCGGAGAGGCGTAACATATTTTTTAAATTTGTATTTCATGGCCTGGAGGGCCAGCGCCCCGGGGAGGCGCGGCATATTTTTCAGAGTTTTATATTTCATGGCCTGGAGAGCCAGCGCCCCGGTGAGGGGTGATATGTTTTTTCAGAGTTTAATATTTCATGGCCTGGAGAGCCAGCGCCCCCGAGAGGCGTGACGTGTTTTTTCAGAGTTTTGTATTTCATGGCCTGGAGAGCCATCGCCCCGGAGAGGCATGACATGTTTTTCAGAGTTTTATATTTCGTGGCCTGGAGGGCCAGTGCTCTGGATAGTCGTCACATGTTTTCAGAATTTTATGTTTTGTGGCTCGGAGCCAGCGTCCCGTAGAGGCGCCACGTGCTTTCAGCGACCCGGGCTATTGCATGTTGTGAAGTCTGTAATGTTATCCTAGGCTTATTGCGTCCCGCTGTGTTTCTGCGCGCGCAAGCCGTATGTACCTCAGTTTGTGGTAGCTACGCGTTTTGAGTTGTTTTGTTATCCTCTTGAAATAAAGTTCATTTAGCATCCACGCCTTTTGTGTTTTGTGTTTGGGTGGGACCTTGCCCTCTCCTCAGTTGACCTTGGGGGGACCTTCTCAGTCTCTATTCCGGATCTGATTCGGAGCTTGAGGTCAACAGAGGGTTGGGCTCCCTGGTTTTTTATTCTAGCGTATTTTTATCCCTCATTTTTTTGTTTTGTCTGTTACGCTTTAGGTGGGTCCCCCTTTGTTCGCCACTAGACTGCAAGCAGCTCAGGGATTCACCTCTTTGGCGGACGTACCCCTTCGCTGTCTTACACAGGGAGCCCCTCCCTTTGGTGGCCCCTTGTCTCCTCCGGAATTGGTGGCGTCTCGCCCAAGTTTGGGCAATCTCGCCCATTTGCGTAACAAATCATTGAGCGATAAGCCTTTTACGGGCTATGCGGTATACAACCGTTTGAAGAAGTATCTTTTGGAGGCTAAACTCCATGCGGGGGAAACCCCGCATAGTTTTCGCGTTGGGTTATCTACCACTCTTCGCCTTTTGGGTTGCTCGCAGGAAGACGTGGTCCAGTATTTGGGCTGGAAAAGTGGGGAGGTGGCGAAGAGGTATATGCAACGCTCGGACGCTAACGCGTCTCTTACCATACTAGAATCGGTTTTCCCTAGGACGGCTTCAACTCATTTCACACCAGTGTCACACCCGGATAATTTACAGTCCGCTGTTTAGACTACGTGTGCTTTATTTCATAAACACCACCTTGTTAGGTATAGGAGTAGTTTCTGAGTAATGGAAGAAGTAAAGTGTGCTCCTTTCCTGTTGGGGTTGTATTGACCTTTTTTCCCGGAATTGACGGCAGAATGTCTGGGGCGGGAGCGGGTATCTTCCCATAACTTAGTCCCCGCGCCCAGGGCTATTGTTTGTAGTGAGATTATTTTACTATTCTCACTGCATACTTAATTAGCCCATTGCGCGGAAGGGACTGAGTTCCCTAAGTTCCGGCGGGCTGCTCTTGCGCGCTCTCGGCATGATGCTTTGCGGCCTCCGCCTCAAATATCGGTCTTTTCATTCACCTCGTGGTCAGTTTAACGGAGTTCAGGGCGAATACGGTTACGTTTCGACCCTCCCACCTCCCCTGGTGGCGGTCGGCTTCGCCCCCTACATTTGTCTCACATCTTGTCCTGGCAGTCGCGGGTATCTTCCCATAACTTAGTCCCGCGCCCAGGGCTATTGTTTGTAGTGAGATTATTTTACAATCATATGTCATCCAATTAGAATTCGTAATGGTACTGTTTAAAATCGTTTGAAATCTCTTATCATCATTAATGCCCTGCGGCCAGAGATGTCTAAACTTCGACGGTAAATTCGACTGATCAATATTTAAATTAAATGAAGAATGATCCTCGCAGTTGTGAACGCAATTTAAGCAATTGCGAAAAGAAGCCAGAAAAAAATTCAGGACTTCAACGGGGTTCGAACCCGTGACCTCGCGATACCGGTGCGATGCTCTACCAACTGAGCTATGAAGCCACTGACTTTGGGAGCAGGTCAATTGTAGGTTCATATGTTCCCGTGAAAGGAGTGAGTGTGAAATGATATATATGAAATAAATCATATATGAACTGCGGAAATGAAATCATTTGATTTAGTTCATATATATCATATATATCATTTCACACTCACTCCTTTCACGGGAACATATGAACCTACAATTGACCTGCTCCCAACGTCAGTGGCTTCATAGCTCAGTTGGGAATAGACGCGTCTTTTGGAGCTGTGTCTCTTTCGGCTATTTGTTACGCTAATCGAGGCAGTAAGTCCTAAATTTTCCTATATTCTTTCAGCTAAGGGTTCGTGTTCCTTAGCTGGTGTTTCTGTTTTTGGATTTTGCGGTTTTTCTGGTTGTTTTTTGGGTTCAAAACTTTTCGGGTGGTTTAGTTGTGATCCGTGGTGTTAATTTCTTTGTTTCCCTTTGTTGTTTCTGTTCGGGGCTTTTTTCGGGTTTTCTTGGGGTTTCTTTTTCGATACTTGGGTGGTGTGTTTGTTTTTTTTTCGTTTTTGGTATCGTTGGCCCTAAATTGAGTGCGTTTTTGGGGGATTTGGATTTTCGTTCGGGCCATTAAATATTCTGTTTTGCAACTTGTGGTTTAACTTTGTAATTTGCACTTTGGCCGTTCGGCCATTGTGTTTGCTTTTTCCATTTTGTAGATATAACGAAAGCGTTAGGCTTTTGTTATATTAGTCTGTAATTAGCACTTTTAGCTTGGCTTTTGTGCTTTGTGTGTTTATATCAAAAGCGTTTGGCTTTTGTTGTTTTCTCAATTTTCGCAATTATCACTGATAACCTCTGGTTATTGTTTTCCATATTTTTGTACTGCAATAACACTTTGTTATTGTGGTTTATTTTCTCTTCGGCTCGCTGTTTTTTCGTCGGCTTTTTTCGGCTTCTTTTTTCGCTTTCGCGGCTTAGGGCGTGTTTCGCGCGCCTTTTTCCTCGCGTGTTTTCGGTTTTTTTTTTCGGGCGTGCTTCGCGCGCCTTTTCTCGCGTGTTTTCGTTTTTTCGGGTCTTTTTGGCCTTTGTTTATTCATTTATTTCACTTATTTGCTATTATGCGTCTTCCTCGCACGCTTAACGTGCAATGTGGCCGAAAATTGAGCGGCAACACCAAAGAAGATATCTTGAAAGAAATTCTGAAGGTTTTTAAGGGTGTTGAATGCGTACAAGTCGCCTTTGAAGTCATCCGGGTCACATTCCGGTTAGAGGATGACTTTAAAGTGGCGAAGGAACAAGCAGGGGTGCGTCTCTTTGCTCTATGGTGCCCGATTCTTGTCGCCTCCCCCCCCCCACCCTCACCATGATTCATATATTTGATTATCCTTTCGAGGAATCGGATGCAGTTCTTAAGGAGGTTCTTGCAAGCTATGGGGACGTTAAGCGGGTCAAAAAACAGGCTTATGTCTCCTGCCCGAATATTTACACGGGGACGCGGTTGGTGTCGATCGCCCTGGAATCGTCTCCACCGCGTCAGGTTACTGTTGACGGGTATCTCTGCCGCCTATGGTATCGCGGCCAGCCGCTAGTATGTAATCTCTGCGCTGTCCAAGGGCATAAATCAGCTAACTGTCCTAATAAGGACCGCTGTCGGCGCTGCCATCAGGAGGGGCACTTTGCGCGTAACTGTCCCAACCCATGGAATGTCTCGGATGTTCAAGTCCATTATCCTGAAGAGCCCCAGTTTCCCTCTCTGCCGGGTGAGGGTGCTGGGTCTGTTCCCCCTGGATCTGAGCCCGGTGACGCTGCGAGAGTACCACTTTCCACCGGCGAGGCTGCTGCGGAGTCGGTTGGGGGTGTGGTGGAAGGTACGGAGGGTGTTGAGGGTGTTGAGGGTGTGGAGGGTGTGGAGGGTGTGGGGGTGGAGGGAGCTGATGCGGGCCAGTTTGAGGACTCCTCTGGGCCCGCGGCGTCGGCTGAGGTTGTTTTGAATAGTCAGGTGCAGGCGCAAACTGCGATAGCGGGGGATGCCACAAGCGATCCCAGTAACAGGGTGGTAATTTTTGAGTATGCGCATGGTGGTGTGCTAAATAGTCAGGGGTTTTTGGCGGGTGCGGAGGGGGACGCCACTAGTGACCCCAATGACACCCGGGTGATTGTCAATGGTAGAATTGTTGAACGTGATGTTGACAGTGGCACTGTGCAGGGGAGTAGCGCCCAAACTCCTATCAATAATGTAATTAGCGATAGTGGTACAGCGAGCGCTGTAAGCAGTGAAAATAATGTTATAAATACTGTTAATAGTGAACGTAATGTTAGTGTAAACATTGAAAGTGATACAGTAAGTACTGTAAATATTGAAAGTAATGCAGTGAGCACTGCAAACAGTGTAATAAGCGTAAACAATGGAAATAATGAAAGTTATGGAAGTAATGCTAATGAAGTTGTAAACAATGAAAGTGGAAATTTACTTTATAATGAGAATAATGTTGAAAGTAGTGGAAATAGTCAAAGTATATTAAGTAACGTGCAAAATAATGTAGTTGACCAAAATGTTGCAAATGATGTTTCCCAAATTACTGATAGTGTTCTTGCCCAGGATGCTGTAGTTGGCCAAATTGAAAGTCCAGAATTGATGGAGGAGTCGGAGGGCTCTGGGCTTACTCAGCCCTCTTGTATTGTTTCTGAAGTGGGGGAGGCTTACGAGGAGCGTGGCCTCTCTGGCAAATTTAAAAAGATCGGTTCCCGTGTTAAACATGCCATTAAACCCAATGTGCCCCCACGGCCACAGAGGGCCCGGCGTGCTTCTAGGGCCCCTTTGGGTGCGCCGTCGTAGTTATTTTGTCCCCCAATTGGTAAATTCAATTTTGTAACGGTACTAATGGCATCCGTGATGCCAGTAAAAGGGCTCCTTTCATTCAATGGCTGCTTGGTCTGCGGGCCGATTTTGTTTGTCTACAGGAGACGCATGTCTTGTCTTGCGGAGGGGTCGACATGGTTTTCAGCGGCGGGCTATCAAGTTGTCTCTTCGCCTGGGTCGGCCCATGCGTGCGGTACGGTCATCCTCTTTCGCCCTCAGGTCCGATTAGTCAACTCTTGGGCCGATAGGGAGGGGCGTTTCGTACTTGCAGAATTTGAATGTCGGGATGTTGTTTTTCGGGTGGCGTCTGTTTACGCTCCCAATCATAACCCGGAGAGAGAGAATTTCTATGCTTACGTTGAGGATATGGTTGATCCTGCAGTCCCCACGGTGGTGGGGGGTGCCTTTAATGCTGTTTTTAACCGTTCTACTGACCGTCGTGGTTCGAAACCTTTAGACCATTCCCATGACAATTGTGCTTCGTTGAGGGCTCTTTTCAGGTACTGCTGTATTACCTGGATGAGATGGAATGGTTCTGTCTCCAGCCGCATTGATCTCTTTGGTTGTCCCGCCTCTTAGTTGGCCTCGGCCCAGTCCTCCTCTATAGTTCCCTGTCCTTTCTCTGACCATTCAGCCGTTGTTTTTGTGTGTCCCCCGCCTTCCTTTCTTCCGCGTGGTCCTGGACGTTGGAAGCTAAATTGTTCTGTTTTATGTGATTCCGACTTTGTGGTGGCTGTGAAGGAGTTTTGGTCCCACTGGCGTAGTAAGAAGGCCTCCTTCTCGTCGGTTGCTACCTGGTGGGACCGCGAGAAGGAAAAGATCAGGGGTATTGCTGTACAACATTGTCGTCGCTTGGCACAAGAAAGGGAGCAACGCAAATTGTTGCTGACCAATTTGGCTTGCATTTGAAAAAACAAATTGACAATGGGGCTTCCCATTTGTTTGGCGTCGATGAGTCCACTCTTACTCAATTGGCATCAATTTAGCAAATTGCGGCCGAGGGGGCTGGGTTCGTTCTCGCATCCAGT
The DNA here is from genome assembly GCA_022457155.1 of Cladopsammia gracilis. Classification (NCBI taxonomy): domain Eukaryota; kingdom Metazoa; phylum Cnidaria; class Anthozoa; order Scleractinia; family Dendrophylliidae; genus Cladopsammia; species Cladopsammia gracilis. The sequence goes on along the minus strand of JAJGOT010000438.1, from coordinate 397,204 downwards.
GGGCTGAGGAGGGTGAGTCCTCGTCCAAATTCTTTTTACGTTCGGAGAAGAAACGGGGGGCCGAGTCCTGGATCTCGGCCATGCGTTTGTCTGATGGTACCACGGTGACTAATCTGAATGATATCCTGGATTCTTGGCGCGGTTTCTATTCGTCGCTGTTTACTGCTTGTGCTACCGACCCCGAAGTTAAGTCCCGTCTTTTGGACAATCTCACTGCTCGTCTACCCCCCGACCAGGTTCCCCTGTACGAGGGTCTCTTATCGAACCAAGAAGTTTTGCTCGCTCTTCGAGGGATGGTCAAAGGGAAAGCCCCTGGTTCTGACGGACTCCCCCCTGAGTTCTATCTTACCTTTTGGGAAGTTCTTGGTGACGACCTTGTTGAGGTCTTCAATGCATCCTTCTCCTCCGGGCTTCTTTCTCCGTCGCAGCGGCTGGCTCTGATCTCTTTAATTTTTAAGAAGGGGAACCGTCTTCTTCACAGGAATTGGCGGCCTATTAGTTTGCTAAATTCAGATTACAAGATGTGTGCTCGGGCTCTGGCTGGTCGTCTGTTGAAGGTTCTTCAGTTGGTGGTGGCTCCGGACCAGACGTGCGGGGTCAAGGAGCGGTATATCGGGGAAAATGTGGCTTTACTTCGGGATGTGGTGGAATATACCAAGGAGAAGGGTTGCTGTGCCGCCATCTTGGCCCTGGATCAGGAAAAGGCGTTCTATCGAGTGGACTGGGATTTTCTTTTTGCGGTTTTGGCACACCTGGGTTTTGGCCCGGACTTTGGCCGGTGGATTCGGCTGCTTTACACTTACATTTCTAGTGCGGTTTTGGTCAATGGTTATACCTCGGACCGGCTTAAACCTTCTCGCGGTGTAAGGGAGGGGTGCCCCCTATCTCCCCTCCTTTATGTACTATCCATGGAGGTTTTGGCGGCCAATATTAGGGCCAATCCATATATTGTTGGTCTTTCCCTCCCCCGTGTGCCACGGCCCCTCCCTGTTTTGTCCCTATATGCCGATGATACCTCTGTTATCGTTCTTTCCGACCTTGCCTTGGTCTCTGTCTTTGATGTGTACGAAGATTTCGAAAAGGGTTCTGGCGCTAAGCTAAATCTGGAGAAGTGTGAAGGGGTTGTGGTTGGGTGGGTGGCGCGGTCGCTCCAATGCCCCTGTTGCCATCCAGTGGACAGACTCCAAGATAAAAGTGCTAGGGGTTTTTATTGGTAATAGTGATGTGGATGAAGCAAATTGGTTGCCCCGTATTGAGGCCGTGCGGCGGGTTTTAAATTTTTGGCGTCATCGTGTGTTGTCCTTCCAAGGCAAGGTCCTTGTCATTAATGCCCTGGCTCTCTCTAAAGTTTGGTATGTGGGGTCTCTGGTGGGGATGCCCCCGTGGGTCCGCCTGCAGCTTGATAAGCTGGCCTTTTCTTTTCTTTGGGGTGGAAAATCTGATAAGGTTGCTCGTAACATTGTAATCCGCCCCCGTCTTCGTGGAGATCTCTTCATGGTTTCCGTAGAGGCTAAAATGTTTGCTTTACTTGTACAATGGGTCAAGCGGTATCGTGTTTCGCCTAGTGGTTGGGTCTCTCTTTTGACGTATTGGTGTTTTGATCGTTATGGTGTGGGTCCCTCTGTCGTCTTTGCTAATCCTTTTTTCTTTTCACCTGACGTTTTTCCTTCGTTTTATCGCTCTCTGTTCTACGCGTGGCGTTTTCTGGGGGGGGGGGGGGGGGGGGGCTCTCACTTCCGGCTTAGCTGTTGGTGCCTCATTTCCATCTGGGCCTTTGCCGGTGGAGACCATCACCACTAAGGTGGTTTACGTGTCGTATCTCTCTTCTTTGGCGTGTGTTCCTAGGTGTATATCCAAGTTTCTTCCTATTTATGGTCATGTCGATTGGCTTTCTACGTGATCTAGTCTTTCGTGCATGCCGCTTGACCGTCATGTCTTTGATGTGAATTGGCAGGTTGCCCACGGGGTTCTTTTTACTGCGGACCGTTTGATTTCTTTTGGTTATGTGAGATGACGTAATTGCAATATAGAGAACTCGTGACCAGTGTCACGTGACTTGTAAGATCTTCGACCGCGTGCGAGATGAAAAGGTTTTTCAAGTACAGAAATGTAAACTGTTAACTGTTTGGACTTCGGGTCCACTATTTCCGGCACATTAAAGCGTTGTTTAAAAATCAGTTGTTTGTGCCTGGCAACATTTTGGCGACCCTGCCAGGACGAACGGTTCGTGTGGAAACTCGTACTCGCAAACAGATGTGATCGAAGGAAATACCGATCGACCGTGTGACTTATCGTTCTCTGCGGTGGAACATATGTTGTTGATTCTGTGACAAGGAAGGTTTTACGGTAGTCGAAACAACTAAGATGGATTCAGAGCTCGAAGAAGAAGAAGAACAACAACAACAACAATACTTTATTTTACTCATTATTCAACTTCAAGTTGAGGGAAGAATTTGTAAGCTCCCGATATCGGAAATGGAGCAGTTAGCGGAAAATGTGGGTCTGGAATCAAAGGAATACAAAGGGAAAAGTAAGCTTGCCGTGTCACGGATCGTTCGTCTTAAAGTCGAGAGTGAGCTTGGAAAAGCCGAAGACAAGACTGAGTATCTTACAGCACTCCAGAATTTTATCTCTGGGACACTACCACCACTCGAAGAATCATCGAACAGCGAGGATCAAAATAAAGAATCTGTGAAAGCAACAATGGCGGAATACGAAGCTCTACGTAAACAATTCGAGGCAATGATGGAATCTTGCAAAAAGAAAATGGAGGAGGCGTCGGTAAAATTCGAGGACGAAAAATCGACTACGCCGGCTGCTACAACTTCAAAGCCAAAGGAAGGTAACATAGTGTCACTTGTAGATGTAAAACCTGCTCTTCGGAGAGATTTTAAGATTGTGGGTGTCATTGGAGGGGAGGAACAAAAGGACCGGTTGTCCTTCGTCAGTTTAATTCGTCAGATTGATACAGGGCTAGAGAAAGCATACAAAGAACGGGAGATTATTGACGGTGTTATCCGTGCTATTAGCCCCAGCTTAAAGTTAAGGTCATATTAAGAAACTATGAAGGAACTTACCCTGCCGAAATTAAGACAAATGCTACGAGCCCATTACAAACAGAAGTCGGGTACGGAACTATACCAAGAACTAACAACCATGTGTCAGTCACCAAAGGAAACTCCCCAAGACTTTTTAATCCGGGCCTTTGATGTAAGGCAGCAGGTTCTCTTTGCATCCCAAGCTGGGAGTGGCACTGTGAAATATGAGCCTTCCCTAGTGCACCCCCAGTTCCTACATGCTGTAGAGACCGGCCTGCAAGATGAAGCTGTCCGAAACAAACTGCAGCCTTTCCTCCAGAAAGCAGAGATCACTGACGAAGAATTGATGGAACAAATCAATGTGGTTGTTTCTGAAGAGTCTGAGCGGAGGGGAAAGCTCAGCGCTTCCAATTACAAGAATGTAAGGGTGAATGCCTTGGAAGCAGAAAGTCAAAAGGTCGAACCGGGAGACCAGACACAGTCAAAGAAGTCTGGCACGAAAAAGGAACCGAAACCTGACAGGCCTGACAGGCTCATGGTCACCTTGGAGGCTGTTCAATCGGATATTGCTGTCCTGAAAGAAGCTCTAGGTTCCCAGAATGCACCTGAGAAAGAACGGGCTCGGTACAGGTATCCATATGACAACCAGAGGAGACGGATCTGTGAAGTGTGTCAAAGGGCCAACCAAGATTTCTGTGACGACTGTTTCCGCTGTGGTTCAAGTGACCATTTTGCACGAGGATGTCGTAGGGGTGTGGCCGGAACTACAAACCAGGGAAACCGAAGGAGGCTGCAACCGCGGGACAGGGAGTAGCTGATGACCACATAAAACAGTCCCATGTTTGTGTGAACTGTGGCAGGAAAGGGTTATCTCTAAAGCAATGTTCTTGTTGTCATTCGGTGCAGTACTGTTCTCAGAAATGCCAAAGAGCCCACTGGATGAGGCATAAGCAACTGTGTAGCGCCATCAAGTATTTATCAAACCAGGAGAGAAAGGATGTTACTGACGATGGCATGTATGTTAGTCACCTAACACCGAACCAACACGCCAGAGTAGCTAAATTGGTGGGAAAGAGATGTATGATTCAGTGTGTTATGAACAATGTTCAGACTGAAGCTCTGTGGGACACTGGTGCCCAAGTTTCTATGGTTTCTAAGGATTGGGTTGCTCAGAACCTGTCCACAGCTAAGAGACGTCAAATCGATGAACTGTTAAATGATAAAGGACTTGACTTGAAAGCTGCCAATGGTAGTGAAATCCCATATGAAGGCTGGATTGAAGTTTCATTCAAACTTGTGACCTCGGACGACAAACATGGTATGTCAGTACCCTTCCTGATTTCCACGGATTCTTTGGACCACCCTATTGTCGGATACAATGTCATTGAAGAAATTGTTAAAAACCCTGATAGTCACTCTCTTAACAGCCATGAAGAGACACTAGTCAGCGCCCTTAACTCTAGCCTTCCGAATGCAGAGCAAGAGAATGTTGAAGCTTTGATTGATCTCATTAGGACAACCACTCCAAGTGAACTGTGTAGCGTGAAAGTAACGAAAACGGATGTGGTAGTTCCGAATAATGAGACAGTGGTAGTCACTTGCTCCGCAAATACTGGCCCAATTGAATCAAGACTTCCAGTATTGTTCGAACCAGATGTTGAATCACCTTGGCCATCAGGGCTTGAAGTCCCAGAAACATTAGTAACGCTCAGAGGTGGTGCTTCATCACGAGTTGGCATCCAAGTGAGAAATACCACAGACCATGACATCATCTTGGAAAACAGGACAGTATTAGGCAAACTTGAACTAGTTAAATCTGTAACACCACTTGAAGTACGAAAGAGAGAGGAGGAAAAAAGTTCAGCAGACCGTGTTCTTCATGCAGAATAGTTATTGGCAGAGGATGAACAGCAGAGAAAGAAACATAAAGTACCTGTTATGCAGGGATGTCAAAGTGAGACTAGTAATCCACCCCAGATGTTGATTTAGGAGACCTGTCAAGAGATCAGAAAACTGTAGTAATGAACATGTTAAGAGAGGAAGCAGACTCCATTTCGAAAAATGATGAGGATGTAGGGTGCGCAAAGGGTTTACAGCTCAATATTAACTTGTCAGACAGTCGTCCAGTCCAGAAGAACTACACAGCAGTTCCAAAGCCCTTGTATCCAGAAGTTAAACAATATGTCGAAGATTTACTCAATCGTGGATGGGTGCGAAAGTCACGTTCAGCCTACTCATCGCCAGTAGTTTGCGTTCGAAAGAAAGATGGTTCCCTGAGACTGTGTGTTGACTTCCGCGAGCTGAATAAAAGAACGGTAGCTGATCGACACCCACTCCCTCGTGTGCAAACAACAATTGAGAATCTGGGCGGGAACAAGTGGTTCTCACTTCTAGACCAAGGGAAGGCTTACCACTAAGGATTTGTCAGCCCTCAATGCTAACACATGACTGCATTTGTGACTCCATGAGGTCTGTACGAGTGGGTTCGGATCCCGTTTGGCCTCAGGAATGCGCCGGGGGAATTCCAGAGGTTTATGGAGAACTGTTTGGAGGGTCTTAGAGACGAAATTTGCGTTCCTTACCTAGATGATGTGATTGTGTTCAGTAGTACCTTTGATGAACACGTAGAAAATGTACGAACAGTTTTACGGAGGCTGCGCTCACATGGGATCAAGCTTAAAGCAAAAAAATGCAAGATGTTCAAGAAGGAGGTCAATTATCTGGGAAGGGTTGTTTCTGCTGATGGATATCGGATAGATCCCTCAAACACCAAAGCGGTGTTGGCACTGAAAGAAACGAAACCAAGAACTGTTGGGGACGTGAGGAAACTCCCGGGCTTGCTAGGATACTATCGCAAGTACATTCAGGACTTCTCCAGGATTGCACAACCACTTTTTAAACTCCTAAAAGCACCAGAAGTTAATAAAAACAACCCTGCAACCAGAAGAGACAGAAGTGGTCAGAAAGGAAATCGGACACAAGCGCAATCTAACCATGCCATCAGTTGGATACAGGAGCACCAAGGAGTGTTGGAGAGACTTGTGGACTGTCTTGTTAATCCGCCAGTCCTCGGTTATCCGGATTATAGCCTTCCATTTGTCCTGCACACAGATGCATCCGACAGTGGCTTAGGGGCAGTACTTTATCAACTCCAGTCTGGTAAAATGCGTGTTGTAGGATATGGATCCAGGACCCTTACTCCTGCTGAGAGGAACTATCATCTTCACTCTGGAAAGCTATAGAGTTTCTAGCTTTAAAATGGGCTATCTGTGAACAGTTCAGAGACTATTTGTATTACGCGCCTTCATTCACAGTCTATACTGACAACAACCCTTTAACGTATGTCTTATCCACTGCCAAACTTAATTCGACGGGACACCGCTGAGTGGCAGAACTTGCGGATTACAACTTTGAGATCAAGTACAGGCCTGGTAAAGTGAACAAAGATGTTGACACTTTGTCAAGAATGCCTTTGGACATCAACCAGTACATTCCAACCTGTACACAGGAGACATCACAGGATGTGATTAGTGCAACTTTGTCTGGCATAATGGCACTTCTGGAAGGCGACACAGTTTGGATAACGGCGGTCAGTGACAGAACGGAGGCAATGAACTTTGACTCTGATCTTCTTAATTCCAGGAAGTACGACAAGATCGAGCCTCATGTCATTTTGGCAGCTCAGAAACGAGACCCGAGTATCGGCAGAGTGCTAGCATACAACTCGGATGGGCGAAAACCTGCAACCCGTGACATTTGTAGAGAACTTCCGTACACAAGAAAGTTGCTGCGTGAATGGCCAAAGTTGGAAATTGGAAGAGATGGGCTACTGAGAAGAAAGTGTGGAGAGTATTTACAGCTGGTGTTGCCGAAGCAATTTCATCCGTTGGTCTACAAGGAGTTACACCAGGAAATGGGCCACTTGGGGGCAGAGAGAGTACTACACTTAGCTCGTGAGAGGTTTTACTGGCCCCACATGTATCGTGACATTACTCACTTTGTGACTCGGGTGTGCAGTTGTCTGAAGCAAAGGCGACCAAATATCTCCACTCGTGCTCCTCTCCAACCTATTTTCACAAATGCACCGTTTGAGTTAATATCCATAGAGTATCTGCACCTGGAAAGAAGCTCTGGTGGTCACGAATACATTTTGGTCATCGTTGATCACTTCACACGATTCGCGCAAGCGTACCCACAAGAAACAAATCAGCTCGTACGGCAGCCGACAAGCTGTACAACGATTTTATGCTCCGTTTCGGATTCCCGGCGCGTATTTTGCATGACCAGGGAAAGGAGTTCGAGAACAAGTTGTTTCACCAGCTACAGCAGTTGTGCGGGATGATCCGTTCAAGGACTACACCTTACCACCCTCAATGCAATGGTAAAGCAGAAAGATTTAACCAAACATTGCTGTCAATGCTAAGAACTCTACCCGAAGAAAAGAAGAGTAAGTGGCATGAGCTTGTGCCCAAGGTTGTTCATGCATACAATTGCACCAAGAGTGAATCCACTGGGTATTCACCATTCTACCTCCTCTTTGGACGCTCACCACGTTTGCCAATTGATATTATCCTGGGTACATCACTGGAGTCAGTGACAGGAAACCACATCACCTATGTCAAAAGATGGAAGTCTGCTATGACGGAGGCGTACTCACTAGCTGCAGAGAAATCCCGCATGTCGTCTTCTAAGGGGAAACAGTTTCAAGATCGCAAGGCACACTATACAAACCTGGAACCTGGGGACAGAGTCCTCGTCCGAAACCTGTCAGAGCGTGGGGGACCTGGTAAATTGCGGGCTTACTGGGAAGATCAGATTCACATTGTGGTAGAACGAAAAGGAGACAACCCTGTCTATGAAGTGAAAGCTGAAGGAGGAAACAAAAAGAATCGCGTTCTGCACAGAAACCTGCTACTTCCATGTGACTTTCTACCGGTAACTCCAGAGCAAGAACATCGAATGATTAACAAGACTCGGCGTGGATCTAGGATCACGAGGCAAACGCGCGATGCATTACAGACAAGTGCTGATAGCGACACGGATGATGCTGAACATCTAACCTATTTACCAATAGAACTTGACGAATCGTCTTGTCCGGTGGAAAGAGTCAACCCTGAAACCAGCACTGCTTTTGGTCGACATGTACCAATAGACATTGATGTCCAGACCCCGTCTAATGAGCGGCAGTCTGTAAATGACCAGGGACCAACAGATGTGAATCACTCTGACCCTGCTGTGAACCAAGACACGTCACATGTGTCAGTGCCAGAGGATCCGAATCCTGAGCAAGAGCAAGAACTTGTACTTGAATCGGAATCGGAACAACTGGAACCAGACCTGGAACAAAGTCGTCCCCAGCGTGTCCGTCATCCACCAAGGATGTTCAATATGATACACTGGGAGAGCCAACTATCTGTGGTGTCCAGATCGCTTCAAACCCTGTCCCTGGATGGTGCTGTCAACCATTCCAATCACCTTGGATACAACCTGTGTTTCAGTACCCTACACAACCATGTTATGGTCCGCTGGCGTACCCACCCTATATACAGATGATACATGTGTAATTTGCATGCACATATTGACTGCCCAAGACTTTCATTGACGTTGTTGTTGAACTGATTTTTTAATTACCTGCCTTTGGTGCTGTTGTGCCTTTCAAACAGGCAAATGAATGATATCGTTGTCATGGAACTATGACTGTGCCTAGCCATTTATTGAATCAAGTGTGAACGAAGATAGGTTTTGATTACGTATTTGTATAAGTATCGTTGTATAAAATTGCTGTCTTGGGCCTGATGAACCCATAATGCAAGCGACATACAGGAGTAATGCATGGGAATACGATGGCACGTTTTAGTTGGGAGGCGAGAACTCCACTGAACATTGTAACAAATGTCTCGGAGGACATTTTTAAAGTCGGGGAGTGTGTGAGATGACGTAATTGCAATATAGAGAACTCGTGACCAGTGTCACGTGACCTGTAAGATCTTCGACCGCGTGCGAGATGAAAAGGTTTTTCAAGTACAGAAATGTAAACTGTTAACTGTTTGGACTTCGGGTCCACCATTTCCGGCACATTAAAGCGTTGTTTAAAAATCAGTTGTTTGTGCCTGGCAACAGTTACTATTTTGATCCTGTTTGTTTTTGTGGTTCTGGCAACGAGTCTTTAGAGCACCTTTTTTTTTCGTGTCCTTTAATCCAGCAGGGCGTTGCTCGTGTTCAGACGTTGTTGTCCGCTGCTTCCCCCTTGGCTCCCCCTATTGATGCCAAGGTTATGTTATTTGGCTTTTCCTCTGATGACTTCCGTTGCGTTCCTCTTGTTTTTGCGTATTTGTTGAATGTCTTGAAATTTCTGGTCTGGAAGCAGCGGAATGATTTTCGTTTCTGCGACGTGCGACCCTCAGACCCTCAGTTGCTGGCCCAGTTTAGAGCCAGGGTTTCTTTCTTCTTACCTGTTTTTTTCAAGCGTTTTCAATCTGCCCAGCGTCGCCGTTTTTTTACACGCCAGTGGGGCGCTCGGGGCTTAGTTGGTATGGTGTGTGACGAGACTTTTTCTGTTTGTCTGTGACTGTGTCCTATCCCGAGTGATCGTGGTCGTCTTTGTTGGTTGTACTGCGTGATCCCTCCTCTTTCTCTGCTTATTCCGGTCTCTACTTATTCCCCTACTGCCTTGGGTGATTGCGGTCGCCTTCATTGGTTGCACTGCATGATCCCCCCTGCTTTTCTTGTTCCGGTGATCGTGGTCGCCTTGATTGGTTGCACTGTGTGACCCTTTGCTGTACTTGCTCCGGCTTGTTTTTGTTGTTTCTGGTGATCGTGGTCGCCTTTAGTGGTTGTACTGCGTGATCCTTTTGTGTGGTCTGGGTCTCGTCACGGCGTTGTTTTCTGGTCCTGGCTAGTGCGGTCGCCTTAGTTGGTTGTACTGCTCGAGCTTCATCCCGGGTTTTCCTTACATAAGCATTGTACGTGTTTCTTCTTAGTTTGTACCATTTGGCTTTTAGTATGTTTTATTTAATTTTAACTCTTTTTTAGTTGTCTTATCAATTGTTTACCTCCTTTTTTTACGTATATAGTCTAGTTACGTAGTTAGTTGCTAGTGCTCTGCTTTTTAGATTCCCGGTGAGGTGGGGTTCGATTCCCTAGCGAGTTTGGCGAGCTGGTGTTCCCTCACCCTGGCGTTCTCCTCTTCCTCGTTTTTATCCCCCCATTTTACATGATCGCGGGGCATTGCACTACCGCCCAGCGGAACGCCATAAATAAAAAAAAGCTCAGTTGGTAGAGCATCGCACCGGTTTCGCGAGGTCACGGGTTCGAACCCCGTTGAAGTCCTGAATTTTTTTTTCAGGCTTCTTTTCGCAATTGCTTAAATTGCGTTCACAACAGCGAGGATCATTCTTCCTTTGATTTCATTTCCGCAGTTCATATATGATTTATTTCATATATATCATTTCACAATATTTAAATTCTCATTTATCTCAACTTTATCATCTTTGTCATTAATTCTACTGGTACTGAATGATTTGTCTTCGGTTTTGATTGATGCTTTGCTTCGAACAATTGGATCAGAAGTATCCTTAAACTGCCCCTATGATCAAATTTTTTATTTTCATTTTTTTTTACATTTTCGTGTACTGTTAGACTTTCTTACTCATCTTGCCAAATTTCAATCCTTTACGAAAATCAGAAGGCATTTCATTTTAACATTTATTTTCGAGAATTTTCGGCCGCCATTGATCAACCTTGTTCCAAGGCTTGGTTGCGAGTGGAAGAAAGTGACGTTAAAGACTCGCACATACCTCACGGGTTGACATTATAACAACAGTAAGTATTGAAAATCACGCGAAAAGCAACAAAAACTTTGGACTTGTTTTTCGTGCAATTTTCAATGCCGATTGTTATTATAATTTCAACCCGTGAGGTATGTTTGAGTCTTTGACGTCACTTTCTCCCATTCGCAACCAAGACTTGGAACAAGGTCGATTAATTGCGGCCGTAAATTCTCAAAAATAAATGGTAAAATAAAATGATGTTCGTAATGGATTGAAATTTGACAAGATGAGTAAGAAAGTCTAATAATACACGAAAATGTAAAAAAATGAAAATCAAAAACTTTATCATAGGGGCACTTTAACAATTACTACTGTTTCTCTCTCGTCCTTTGTGGATTCCATTTCCGGCCCTTTGGGGAACGCAGGTATGCCTAATTGCCCATAGGCCTCATTGTATTTCGATGTATAATTGTTTTGATAACCAGTATGAATTGGTTTGTTCTCTATTGATCTCTCGGAATAAAGGCTTAAAGTGTCCATGGTATTCCCGCGTGTCAAGCATGTGTCATCTGTTACTCTGGAATTTGGTGTTTGTTCATGAGACTCGTCATTTTTGTTGTGCGGTATGGTACAAACCCTCGGGGTAATTGTGTTCACCTGATACCGAGTGTTTGAGGCATCCTTTGTGAGGGGTGCGTGATTGCTGTTGTCAAGTCTACTATGTTGAACTAAAAGCTACTGTTGTGTGTGATGACTCTGTGGCGTTTTGTGGGTGTGGTCCGAGAGTACCTGTTCAAATTCCGTTGAGACTGGAACGGCTGCACATTGTTTATCATAACGGGGGGATGTACGCGTGGTTTACGAAAAAAATTGGAAATTCGTTTTCTTAACTTGGTGCATGACGTTTTGAATCGAGATCTAGCCGTGCTAGTTGGACTTTTGTTTTTCATTCCCCCCTTTGCACGGGCCGATTCTGCGACTCCCAACAAAACGGTTTGCCGCGTCTCAGATTCGAGTGCAATCAAACTGCAAGAAATGAATTCCTCCGTAAACATTAGAGAAGCTTAGTGAGCGAAAATTTCCTGTGGTTGTATGGTAACAAAAGCTAGCCCTATGGCATCGGATATAAGCGCATAAGCGCAGCACATTGTGAGAACGGTATGGTGGTTTTAGGTATCGGGAATTCAAAAGTAAATTGGCCTGGTCGTGATCTGTAATGATTTCGCAAGCATTACGTTTGATAAGATCAAAAGTTAATTCGTGGGCCTGCGCACTAATCTGGCTATGTTGAAAAGAAGCAATGCTTGCGGAAAGGCCAATTGCCGTAATCATGGTGATCGTCAGTGTCATTTGGTGACGCAGTTTGTTCGGAAATGACGTTGGAGTCAGTAGTTTGTTCTGGAACAACGTGTGGTGTAGTTGTCGTGTTTGTAGATGACTGAGGAGGTGTGGATACAAGTAAGTCCGGTGGATGTGTGGATGCGACTGTAGTGGTGGAAGTTATAGGTGTGTGTGGTATGTTAGTACTATCAACATTTGTAACGCAAGAAACAGTCCCGATCTCTTGTCGTTCCCGTGCGGAAGAGATCGAAGCTAGTTTAAAGTTGACGGAGCAGGAGAGCCTGAGGAAGGTGGGGCCGTCCCCAAGGTTGGGTTTGTCGAGGTGGTCCATTGGAAAACGGAATTCGTGGATCCCGACGTTGGTTTTGTCGTTGACGGCAAACCGCCATAATATGGCCAGATTTCGAACAGTAATCACAGCTTGGACGGCCGTCAAAAGAGCGCCGACCTCGTTAGTTTGGGCCATTAAAACGTTGGTTTGATACCCTACGTAGTTCTTGTCGAATCAATTGTTATTTAATCGCGAGAGAGTGATTGGTTATCCCGAGATGGGTGTGGCAAACTATCAGTTTGATGAGTGGGTGGGGCACAGGCTGCTACAACTGGCGAGGGTGTTGGTTTGGGCGAATTTTGTAATTTCGTAATTGCATCTAAAAGTTCGTCAAAACGATCTACGGGCTTAGGGTCAGGTAATGATTCCTTAAGGCGAGCGTGCACTTCGGCCTGTTCTAGGGTACCTGGTCGGTGTAATATGAGGTAGTTTTTTAGTTTTGGTCTTAGATTTTGGATAAAAACAGTAACGCATTCCGTGCGCGGCAAATTATTTCTCTGACAAAGACGCCGAATTGACGCGGCAAAGTCCGAAACGCCTTCCGCCGGCAATTGTTTACGGTCATGTAATTTTTGCCGTAGTAACGTCAGATTCAGTGTGTAACTGTTTTTTGAGCGCGTCAGCTAGATAGTCAAAATTATTTCCGGTAAGATCTGGTGTCGTGTTAAACTAAACGCTCGCCGTAGAGGTTAGATAAAGTGGTAGTGCCTCTGCTTTGCGATCGTCATTAAACTTGTAAAAACGCGCAGCTCTGTTAAAATTGGTTGGCTAAAACCTCGAAACGTCTTCTGACCCTGAACCAGAAAATTTTGGCATCATGGAATTTGTCGCTGAAAAAAGTCGGCGTGGAATGTGTTTTATCTAAGCTCTTTGTTAATGCTAAGATTTTCGATTTCCACTGGTCTGCTTGCTCTTTATTGTGAGCTGATAACATATCTGCCAATTCTTTGATTCCATTTAGAATTGGTAGATTGTGTATCGGAAAGTTGAAAGTTTTCGCTCAAAAAATGCAACACTATAGATTCGGGTCAGTATTATCTGAATCGTCCGAGGAAACCGAGGATGGAACTATTGAATGATTTTCGACCCAGGAATGTACGGTGGAAAACAGATTCACTTAAAATCGCTCGCCATTCCGCGATATAATAACTTTTTCAGTTTTGATGTTGCTAACATGAAATCTCACAACAGCACAGAACTCATCATTTTCACAAATTGAATCTTTTTTGTTTTTCCATTTATGCAATTTTTGGCTGGAAAATGACGTCATAAAGTTGGCGCCAAAAAATAACTTAGTATTATGGGATATCTAATGACAATTTCTGAAAGTACTCGCCACAAGCATCTGAAAACTGAAAAAGGCTCGTAAATACGTTGATCCGATCAAAAGATATGACGTTTCAAAATTTGAATTCCCCGCCCATTTTCTGCTGGGGTCAAAGGTCATTTAGAATCAAATTGACTGAAAAACTTGTGCTTCATTCAACTTTAACAGTTTTGAACCTAGGAAGCTGAAATTTTACAACAATATAGAAGTTTAATATCATTCGCAAAAATCGTTTGGTTTTTTTAATTTAAGTATTTTGGCGGGAAAATGACGTCATAAAGATGGCGCCAACATTTTAAATTAGTATTATGGGATATCTGATGACAGCTTCTGAAAGTACACGACATAATAATTTCAAAAGTGAAAAAAGTTCATTAACATCTTGATGCGATCCAAAGATATGACATTTCGAAGTTGGAATGTCCGCCATTTTGTTAGCACGTGAATGGCGAGCGATTTTGAGTGAATCTGTGCTCACCGTGAATTGGTTGTCGGGATATTCACAAGAAATCTGCTCAAGTGCTGGCGGTGAATCTTCCTGGAGTGAGTTTTGAGTTGTTTGACCTAAAGTTGCTGACTGGCTGTTTTCTGGCGAAACCAATTGAACCAAATTGTCTGCTGAATCAGATAAAAAACAAGTGCCGTCGCAATACTCGGTTTCTTTAGGTGCGATCGCTTTTAGCGCCGTGAGAAGTTTGAATTTGTTTCGTGTCAACAGTGTGGAAAGTGTGTAGGGAGTCACCATAGTAAAAACGTAGTTACGTCCCACAGAAATGAAAAAATCGTTACTCCGACCACGGTTAGCGGGTATGACGGGAAAAGTGAAGCCTACGCGCGTGTGTACAAACAGTCCGCGCTTTACATCATTCGGCTTGAAACAGGATAAATTTAATTACTTCAAGGTAGACACGTATCAAAACGCGTGTCACGGTTGAAAAATCCTTTTTGATCGATTTTATCGTTGCATTAAAGACTCCAAATGCGAAACATCTTTAAGCCTATTGTTATTTATATTCGTTTCCAATAATTTAGTTATTGTTATCGTCGGTTAAGAAATGCATTTGTACTAAGTTTACAGCTGAGTGATGGAACGAGTGAGCGGTAACATAATTTTGCGGTTTTTATTGGAAATTAAATGTAACGACTTTTGTCGAACGCAAACAAACAAAAAAAACTAATTTTCAGTCCGAAAAAAAAAGAAACGAGATGGAACGAGCGAGCGAGCAAGCGAGTGAGTGAGTGAATTGGCCACCGTTACCGACAACCCGTTCATTACGCTTGCGCGTATTCACGGGTTAAAAACTAAGAAAACTAGACAAAACATTGCGTTCGAAAAGAACTGTTTCGTCCTCGCAACTGATGTGTTTTCAGAGTACTGAAAATGCTTAAAAGCCGCGCTACTTAGGGTTTGGCGTGGTTTTCCTTAATTTTCTGACAACAGAAACATATTAAAACTCGCAGTTCTTTCTTGGAAACTTGGTGTCTTGGTTGCAGAAAGTACAGGGACCTTTGTAGATTCTCACCAAAATATGTTGGAGGGGTTTTTGACTTGAGTAGCGTTTCTAGTCTTTCTGACTACGCATAGAATGACTTTTGTTGAGAGGTTTATTCGTCTGCTCTGGTCTGCGTCCGCGCCTCAACTAACTTTTCCTTGACAGACCCACGCTAAAGTAGAGCGCATTCGAATCCCCAGCAACCCGCTGTGACTGGTCGAAACTTAGTGACTTTTCAAGTGTCTTTGTGTTCGTAGAAACAACGGCGTTGTTTGAGGGATTAGAGCCGCTGTTTTGGGTTTCGCTAATAAAACCAAGAGTAACTGCAAACTCAACGGTGAAATATTGGAGTAACGAGAGTTATTTTCAATCGACCATGTTTTGATCCCAATCACTGCATGGTTACCGGAATAAGTGCGCTGTACTTTTCGGGTAGTGATCTGTTTAATTTGATTACACTATTTAGATAACAAAAGCTTAGTTTGTGAAAAGAACGCCGACCGTGACTAATACAACTACCTGTAAACAAGCAATTAAAGTGTTCAATGTTCTTGTCGCAAATGGAACGCAAGTTCCACAGTTCTTGCTGGCAAATCAGCCCTAATAACTTAGGATACCATAATTACTTAAGGTGTTTTCTAAAATAAGTTGCACATGAATTAATTGAGACGACCAGGCCATTGGCTTTGCAACGCGCTTGGATTTATACAATCAAAACAACTTAATGAATTACTTTAGCTGGATCAACAAGACAAAAGTTGCTTACGTGTTAAGAGAAAAAGTAATTAATTTCGTTAGGCAAAAGTGGCCCGCGTTTAGCCAACAAAAGCGGAGGGATTATGATTGAGAACTTTCTCGTGGGAAAATTTCTAGGTTCCATAATTTGTATTCGAGAATGTGTTTCAGTTCACGTTGTACTTTTATACACTCGTGCGCGTTGCTTAGATACGGACTGGCCTTAACATGACTGTTGAA
This sequence comes from Cladopsammia gracilis, assembly GCA_022457155.1. NCBI lineage: Eukaryota > Metazoa > Cnidaria > Anthozoa > Scleractinia > Dendrophylliidae > Cladopsammia > Cladopsammia gracilis. The sequence continues at coordinate 380,930 of JAJGOT010000438.1, read as the reverse complement.
GTACTGATGTTTGTAGCTTGTTAACTACGTTATTTTCTTAGACCTTGTAGTTAAAACTCTCAACTTATGTAAAATAATATATATAGATAGCCCAAGCCTAACAGCGTCGCACTTTGAACAAGCTTAACTAAGGTGAAACTTAACTAAGGTGAAAGGTTGGAAGCACAAGAATTAAGATTGACGAACGGGCTATTTTCAATTTTAGCAATTCTCAAAAACAGTAAGCTTAAGCTTATTACGCGACCGTCTGCACAGTACATTTTTATAGACCGTACAAAAGTTCACAAAAACAACTTTTCTCTGTCTAGAATAACTAGTACCACTAGTTTCCGAATAAAATACAGTTTTTGTTTGTCAAAAATTGCCCGAGAAACTGATTTGAAAATCAAAAATTGCAAAAATACACAAACATATTTGCATAACGCGATGCGAGTGAAGATAGAACTGTACTATAAAATCAGTCTTGTTTTGTTTACATAAAATCGCTTTTCAAACTATCTAATGAATGAACAAACACATAAAAATGGACAACACAATCCTCTTTCGAAAAAATTTATTCAAATCTCCATTAGTTTACGTTTAAAAGCAAAACGCGTACCATTGAATTATAGCTCATAGAGTTCAAGCTTTCTTCGATGAAATTCAAGAGATCGATACAACTGAATTTAAGCACGTTTTAAAATCAATTCGCCAAAACTAACAATAACACCAATAAAAAGACACTCACAGATTGATATCAACATAAATTCTCATCGAAAACTGTAATCTGTTTTACCTTTATGTCCCTCGCTTGCTTGGAAATTCAAATCTCCGTTTCTGGTTCTGAAATCCGTAGAAAACAAACCAGTCTCCCGCATTTGATAAAAACGTAATACATGAAGTTCCTCGAAGCAAGATTTTATCCATGAAAGCTCGTCTTTTTCCACTAAAGCGGCTTCTAAGTATCCCTTAATTAGTATCCTTGTCTTGAGTAGCAAACCGCGAAATATTCAGGGAAATAACGCCTTTAATTTAAACGGTTTTCTCCGCTTAGTAAATTCACAGCAAAACATCAAAGTGTTTTTCTAGCTGACGTGACATTCGGCCGTGTAACCGCGCGAAAAACAAAGCCTCGCTTTGGTTTCAACATGACGTCGTATGCGCATGTTTTGCGACGTCATACGCGCCCGCGAGCTAGTCCTGCGCAGTCCGGTCCTGTGCGACAGCGGACGGAGGGCACACGCGCGCCCGCGAAATATTCCGCTAGCCATGACCATGAAAAATGAAGGGCATAGGTTCTGGTTCTATGAGTATGGGGCTGCGCAGCCAGGCCTTCGGCCTGGCAAGTGCTCCGCTATAAAAAAAGGTAAAACTTGTAAAATGAAATCACACAATATCTGTCTCAACTTATGTAAAATATAGCAAAGGCAAAACTTTAAAATGGAATCACGATATCTAAAAAACGCTCCTAAATAGAATCACAATATCTGTCTCAACTTATGTAAAATATAGCAAAGGCAAAACTTTAAAATGGAATCACGATATCTAAAACATGCTCCTAAATGGAATCACACAAATTCTGTCTCAACTTATGTAAAATATAGCAAAGGCAAAACTCGTAAAATGGAATCACGATATCTAAAAAATGCTCCTAAATGGAATCACACTATCTGTCTCAACTTATGTAAAATATAGCAAACGCAAAACTCGTAAAATGGAATCACGATATCAGAAAAATGCTCCTAAATGGAATCACACAATATCTGTCTCAACTTATGTAAAATATAGTAAAGGCAAAACTCGTAAAATGGAATCACACTATATCTAAAAAATGCTCCTCAACAACACCTACGCGTTAGGTAGGGAACATGAATTTCGTATAAACAATTTGCCACTTATTTTTCAATACAGAATCGTTTTCCCGCGAGCTAGCACAATTCGTGATATATATGTAACTATTCCAGTACCATAAGCATATAACCTTAAAATTGCAAGTGTGTTGAAGAAAACCGAAAAGAGAAACTATCAATTCAGGCCACAAAGGTCAATTTAGGCTTTTTGTTTACAATTGTATTCCATATATATTTTAGATGTTGACCCAGTTGGAACAAAGATGCATCAACGGAATCCTCTACTTGTCCAAAGGACGATTGCCTTAAGGCTGTGATTGATACTGTAATTTCTCTTGTCCGTTTCTACGGATGGAAAACGTCTTACTACTTTAACCGAATAATAGAGAACTTAAGCAGCCACAACGATTACGAGAACAACGACGACCGGAAGTAAAATCTACCGCTTAATGACACACTGCGCATGTCTGTACGTATCTTCTCGTTCTCGTCCTTCCGTCGACGACGGGAAAAGTGTGGTTTGGTCGTCCTCGCGAAAACGTAACTTTAATTGTCCAATTTAGAGCCAAACATCGTTTTATTTGAACTTGTTTAACACCAAATGCAATATTAAATATCAGTTCAGTAGAAAATAACCTGTTTTGCTCATTCTGTTGAGAGAACGTTTCAAACATGGAAGTAAACCGTGGTATCATGTCTCTTTATCTACAAGGATACATGCAGTCCTTCGATTCCTTCGCATACAGAACGCTGCCGACAGCGAAAGTTTGCTGGGGTTGAAGTGCATCGGCAAGCAGAGGAATATCCCGCCTGTGCACTCGAAACTCGGCAAGACATTCAGAATTTTGCATTGCGTGAAGATCAAACGGTGGATACGAATCGTACGGGAAATTTGGGAACTGTAGAAGTCATAAAGAAGAAGAAACTCTTCGTCATCAAATTTATCTTCGGCATAGCACAACACAAGAAACTCGCGAATTTCTTTAAAAGATGTCATGGTTTTAAACACTAACACTCAGAGTTGTCGTTGTCGTTTTAGGTGTATACGTTATATTCTCGTAGTCGTTCTCGTTTTCGTTGTGTTTGCTTAAGCTCGGTAATAAGCAAAATTATGAAAACGATTAAATAGCGGATAATTATCAAATGCGAAGGTGATAGTAAAAGGGGCCGGCCGTTAATTCGGTATCTTGTTCTTTCCGAAATTGATTGCGAATTGTAATCCGGTTTTTGCAGTGGCGGTCCTTTTACCTTTCACCTCGCATTGATTTAGAATGAATACCCTACAATTTTTTTTTTTGTCAAAACGGTGTATTTATGTTTGGGTAAATATGGCTAAATATTGGTGCGAAAGCTAAAGCAAATAAATCTCCCTTCGAAGAGTTAATAAAATGAATAAACGTTTAAGCGAAAAGCGAATCAAGCGAATATAACAAAATAGCCAAAAATGTCTGCTTACAAAATGTCGCTCCCCCACCGACGCAGCACCACAGTTTCTTAAGACACAACCTTTTTTTAAAGTTCAGTTAACAGGGAAAAGACGACTAAAATTACACCGCGAAAACTTAAGCAAAACAAAAGTTTCCCAAACAATTACTTTTCGAGAAAATTGAAAGATGGCATGATGATTTTATGTTGTCCGATCTGCAACATGGTTTAGGTGCTTCCTCTCGATTGTAACTACAATAGAAATGTTCTCCAATATCGACTGAACAATTATCACAGTCGTGTTTCCTTTATTGCATGGCCATTCGATTCCTCTCCCTTGGTTTCTGGTATAGAATTACTCTGTGAAACAAACAAAAACAAAGTTGTGATACGTAGTTAATTAAACCGGAAGCAACGATTCAATATCTAGCAGCTTTCTCGCCCAACCCCTGTGGGTGCCACAGTTAAGCTAGAAAACTGACCTGGATTCCAGCTGAGACAGTGGAAGGAACAGCCATTGTCAGGTCGTAGCCTTCCAGGTAGTAGCCTTCTTTTATTGCACGGCCATTTGATTCCTCTCCCACGGTTTTTGGTATAGAATTACTCTGTGAAACAAACAAAAACAAAGTTGTGATACGTAGTTAATTAAACCGGAAGCAACGATTCAATATCTAGCAGCTTTCTCGCCCAACCCCCTGTGGGTGCCACAGTAAAGCCAGAAAACTGACCTGGATTCCAGCTGAGACAGTGGAAGGAACAGCCATTGTTTCCAGGTCGTAGCCTTCCAGGTCGTAGCCTTCCTTTATTGCACGGCCATTTGATTCCTCTCCCTCGGTTTTTGGTATAGAATTACTCTGTGAAACAAACAAAAACAAAGTTGTGATACGTAGTTAATTAAACCGGAAGCAACGATTCAATATCTAGCAGCTTTCTCGCCCAACCCCTGTGGATGCCACAGTTAAGCTAAAAAACTGACCTGGATTCCAGCTGAGACAGTCGAAGGAACAGCCATTGTCAGGTCGTAGCCTTCCAGGTAATAGCCTTCCTTTATTGCACGGCCATTTGATTCCTCTCCCACGGTTTTTGGTATAGAATTACTCTGTGAAACAAACAAAAACAAAGTTGTGATACGTAGTTAATTAAACCGGAAGCAACGATTCAATATCTGGCAGCTTTCTCGCCCAATCCCCTGTGGGTGCCACAGTAAAGCCAGAAGACTGACCTGGATTCCAGCTGAGACAGTGGAAGGAACAGCCATTGTTCCCAGGTCTTGGCTAAAAAATCTAAAAAAAAAACACAGTTTCAATATGAGGAATAGTTGATATAGCAATCTCTTCCTCCGTCAGACATTCCTGATATCATCCCTGCCAGGATGTTCAGGTATAAACATGCATAAAAGCCCTTCAACTGCTCGGGTAGTCCCGCACTTGTCCAACCGATTTCTGTGATTTGCTGTCCCGCTGGGATAGGGATTAGGGATAGGGGCATTGTTCAAGTGATATACAGTCGTTTGATTAAACGTTGTCACTGATCGGTCTTACCCCTACGCGACCAGACCGAAAGGGAGTATGGGTGAATTAAAATGCTTGATTAATTGTTCTCTATCGCGTTTACAATGGAGAACAAAATTTACGTTTGTCTTCGCGTGCTACGCAAAGACAAGAGTCGCTTCGATACATATTCCGTTAAGGACGTTCCGTATTTTGATAATGTGCAGCTATTGAATGTGAATTGATTTCTCTCCATAATCCTTTTCGGTCTGGTCGCGTAGGGATGAGACCGATTTCAATGACAACGTTTAATCAAAAGACTGTATCAATTGTATCGTTCGCCAATCACAGACATCGTTTGGACAGCTACGACCCCGCTCCTTCAACTTGAAATTATAGAATACCTTCAGATCGACTATTTTTTTCGAAATTTGTTTTGGGAGTCAAAATAGAGGTTTCAGGATGATCCTTCATCCAAAAAACGGAGAAAAGACGTTATGACGTTATGACGTTTTTGACCGGAAGTTTGTCTACGACGCGCGATATTTTCCCGAGAGGGGGGGGGGGGGGGGGGGGGGGGAAGAGACTCACATATGAAAGGGGCCGGAATGCTTGTCGTCTCGCGTAGGGGTGTAAATTTCAGATTTTGGTCTCACTAAGGGTGTTCTGGGCAAAAACGCCATTATATTCAGCCGTCAAGGTTTCATTTAGGGTTGCACCTAAAAAGTCACTGTATTTTTTATTTGTCTGTGTTTTAAAATGGTCTCTATAAGGGGTCAAAAAAAGCTTGGGCCACGCCCAGATTGGTCTCCTTTAGGGGTTTAATTCAAAATTTCCGACGAGCATCCCCGCCACTTTTATATGAGAGTCCCCCAACCCCCCACCCCCGCCCCGGGGGAGATATTTTTTTAGCGCTGTTTTCTCTTAGTGAACTTTTGGCTTGTATGGGGGCACTTTAAAGAGTTACAACTCAAAGGCAATTTGTTCCATGTAACTCAAATTTGGACAGTAGCTGCGTTAACATAAAATAAAAACAAAACATGTCGGGGATTTTATAATTTCTGAAAACTTTTTCGTTTAGAACCATTTTCGCGGATTATTTATTTTTTTTTTTCGCCCTATTTCGAAAATGTTTTGTAACTTTTCATTGCAATTGAATATGGGAAAACGCAGACAGGTTTTTTTAGCGCTGCGGGTCCAGAAACCCGAGAACAAATCAAACTAGCAAAATATAATAATCACTTTGAGTTGTAGCTTTCAAAAGCTGATTCAAACGCTCACATTTACACTTCGCAAAAAATTCGACAATTCATCTATTAGAAAATGAAAGATATATTTAGATATACAGCTATATAAGCTTTAATTTTATACAGGGGTTAAGGTATACTGTACTAAATTAAATTCAATGTGAGATCCAAGGACAACAGGTTTTTCTGTCTTATGACTGTTAAGTGCCACCCTTTTTTAAAAATATAGTTGATTAATGTAAATCCGCGCTTTTCTGTTGATGTGTCTGAGAGTGTAAGTTGTGCTTCATTTTTTCTCTGTCTAAAGCTCGGAATATAAAACAGACAATAGTATTGTTGATCTTTTTTTCTCCTCCGTTCTCCCCCTTCCCTCTTTTCGTTATCTTTTGTTTGACTTTCAGGCTGATTAGAGTCATAGAAGCCTTGTTTGAGCGTAGTTGTAGTGAAATGAAAAATTCAGGAAGATATACACTGTACAAGTTAAAAACTGACTGAATAATAAATAGATAAGTAAACAAACAAATAAATAAATAAAATAAATGCATCGGTTATTGGGTGTGTTCTTTAACCCTTTCACTCCCAGAGTCAATTATGGAGACATGTAGTCATGTCAGTTCTAACTTTTGAATCTTTCAAGGAAATCCTGTGGTGTGACCATTCAAATGAAACCTCTTCGGCAGTAATTTGCATGGCCGGTACCATTTGTTTTACAATATTTAACAACATAAAATTTGGGATTTTCTTAAAGTTTGATTTTTGGCACTCTTGGGAGTTAAAGGGTTAAACAAATATAAGTCCATCATCATCATCATCCATCATAACTTACCTGCGTTTTTTCATGCGCCAAATGGTCAAAATAACAAGCAAGAGAAAAAGAACAGCGGCAATGGTAATCAGAGCATATTTGCCTTCATCTGGAAAACCATCTGAGGGTGTGAAAAAAGCTATTGTCGACACAAAACATCTTACATGTAATCTACTAATGGGGCAGTATCCTTCATGAGGAAAATTACTATTAACAAGACATAAAAAAAAACAAGTTATCTGTTGTGATACCTAACGAGGAGTCAGGACAGTTTCTGCTACCCTCGAGCGACCTTGGTCCAGTGAAGTTCAGTTCCAGAGAGAGAGCGATACATTACATAGACCCACTTACCTCAAGGACTATCTCTGCTAATATTTATTATTGTTTCTTTTATCCATCCCGTTTCTTTATTCTTTCTTTGTTTACATAAAACGGAGGATGTGACGATAATGATTTCATATGATTGTAAATCATGAAACATGATTTTAACGGGCCAGTTGGCATCATAACTATGATTCATATCACCATTGCATCATCATAAGAATCATCGCGGATGATTCATTAGCGTCAATTCCTGTTATATAGATGGAGGTGTTGTTCAAGTAAATATAAAAGATACAATGCTAGAATATTGTACGTTTTCACAACTGAAGAAAAACTTGATTTGAGTTCACTGGTTGTCAACAGATCATTTTCTTTCGTACCAGTAAAGCTTTAGCAGGGGCGGATCCAGGGGAGGGGTCGAGGGGGTTGTAACCTCCCTTTAAGCAGCAGCAATTTTGTAAACTATATTTGACTCTTCATGTCTCTCCTTTGTGGTTCATAAAAATAATAGAGTAAAATTTTTTATACGAAGTTGTTTCACTTTTACCAATTGACTGATTGTCAAGTTAAGAATCAAAACATCCATCGTCTTCTTTTCTTTGCATGCAGCCTACCAATCAGTAGTGCGGAGGCTGAGCAGTCCTTATCGCTCCTGGAACGGATCAAGACCTGCTCTAGAACAACGATGTCTGAAGGCCGCTTCTCAAATCTCGCTGTTAATTTGTTATGCTTTACTCTGAGAGATTCGAGGTAGACGAGATATGGGAGAGCTTTGTAAAAGCTTATCCAAGAAGACTCCGTTTCAACGCTACATTGTTTAATTAAAGAGGTATGTAGAAAAACGGCAAATAAAGCTATCGTTACTGCTGTTCCTTTTAATTATTGGTTTCCTGATCGAGTCTCAGGAATGCTGGAAATGACGTTTCAGAGGGTAATTTTCAGGACCCCAGCGTCTCGCACCTACGGCGCTCACCGTCAGCGCCCATGGCGTGGAAAGTTATTAAGCTATAGTACCCCTCTTTCAAAAATTCGTGGATCCGCCCCTTTTTAGTAATACAATGATATTATTTTTCCTAGAGGAATATCAAGCGTTTTAAAATTAGATGTCACATGGACACCACTTACCCGTTCGTTGTTCTGCAAATTCGTTCACGTGTAATACTGTTATTAATATCTTGGTGGTTCTTGGAAACTTTCCATCCGTTGCGTTGATACTTAGGGTCACTTCTCTCGTGTTCTTATGATCTAGGTTTCCAATGACAGTAATGTTCCCGGATGAAGCATCAATGGAAAACTTTTCCACATACTCACTTGGCAGCAAAGAGTAAGTTATGATGGAGTTAGTGCCATAGTCTGCATCGGTTGCCTTTACTTGGAATATGACAGTGCCATTTGCCACGTTTTCCTGAACAGATATGTTAGTTCTAAAATAAAAAGTGAAATAACAAGGGCAAAACCCATTACTCCACAAACATACTGTTTTTTGAGCTGAAGTAAACTTTATTCTGACTTTTTGATAAGCACGGGTAAAAAACGCCCCGGTAAATCGCCACCTTGTTGTGCACGGGGGCTTGCGTGTCCCAGTGACCCTAAGAGATACATGTATGCCTGGGGAGTTTAGCCTCCTGGTAGGTTCACCAAAATGACCCAAGCTGGATAGGTCGATGGGTAGGGGCCAGAAAAAAGTGCGATCCACTGGTCTTCTAGTCTGGGGTTGGCGCACGGCAAACAACCCTGCCCCGTAAAAAGCCTACTGTTACAGAAACCGAAAGCGTTGACAATGATACAACCCAAACTAGGGGTGAGGCCGACATGACGTTTTTGGGTCAAAGCCTTCTTACCTTTTGGTGTTTTTTTACGGTTTTGCACAAGCGAATTATTTCGCCCACTACTCCAAACTTTTATAAACTAATTAAAGATTTACAACGGGCATTTGACCACATATTAAGATTTCTTTCTATGCTTAATTCTTTTTTGTTTAACATAAACGATTCGTTCAGTCCTTCTCTCTTTCGCTTGCTGGTTTTTGCGTTCGGTTGTCGGTCATCTTGTCGTTCGGTGATTCATGGGTTCGGTGATTCATGGCTGTCGTTCCGTTCGTTGATTCTCGGTTTTCGATTTTGAGTTGAGCTGTTCGTGTAACGATGACGCCCGGATGGCCGAGTAATAAACCAGATTTAACTATAAAAGAAACTACACTTTATTCGGCCGCCATGACACCCGGAAAGCATGGTCTACAAAACTATCCACGATCCTTTGCAAGTCTACAATGTCTGAGAACTTCCGCTAATGCAACTTCCGGTAGACGATATTATCAATACATTACAGTTCGTATCTGTTATTTTTTACAAAAACAAAGTTGGACCTTTTGTTGTATGTTACGGTTTGGCACAAACAAATTATTTCGCCCATTAGTCCAAATATTTTAAATTAAAGGTTTGCAACAGGTATTAAAACATTTACGGTGAAACTCTTAATGTTTTAATATAAATGTTAACATAAGCCACATTTTAAGGGGTCTTTCTTTGTTACTATTCTTTTTCTTCTAGCACAAGAGATTCGTTTAGTCCTTCTCTTTGCTGCTGACGGGTTTTTACGTTCGGGTGGCGGCCGCCTTGTCGTTCGGAGATTCATAGTTTCAGCTGTCCTTTCAGTTGTGCTCTGTTTTTCGGTGCGTCATTTTGGTTGCTCTTCCGTTCGTTCATTCTCAGTTTGTGATTTTAGGTTGGGCTGTTCGCGTCTTTTGCTTTATATACAAAAACAAGGCAGAGCCGACAAGGACAGCACAAGGAAATGAGGGAGTATGGAATTGAAGTGCTAGGAATAAGTGAAAACAGGTGGAAGGGGATGGGTTCGATAACAGTAAACCAAAGTGGTGAGACAGTGATGTTTGTAGGAAATGACGAGGTACAGCAAGGCGGAGTAGCCATAATAATGAATGCGAGAGCAAAGAGAGCCTTGAGTAAATAAACGCCGATCAGCAAAGGAATCATGAAGGCGCGGTTCTACTCGAAAAACAACAAGCTGACGGTAATATAAGCATATGCGCCAACAAACGACGCGACAGATGAAGATAAGATGAAGATAAGGATGAATTCTACACCCAACACCTAGGACACCTAAACAGAACAGGAGCAGGGACAAAGTGATGGGGAGACATTTTTAACATGAAAATAGACATGTTAAAAATGTTTCAGCGATTTATTCAAAATGGAACAATTCAATTTGTTTCAAATTTCTCCATTTAGTTTGCTACACTGAGTAGATGATAGCACATTTTTTCGCCTGTCGCGGGTCAGGCCAAAAATCGAAAGATATTTAGAAAAAAACTGTTTTTTCGCCATGTTTGTTTACGTTGCTATGAAAACGCTGATTAGCATAAAAAGAGCATCATCCAAAACTTTTATCCAAGCCTAACATCTTGTAACAAATTCAGGTTCATTGAGCTAAAGTAAGATGATGTATAAGCGCATTCAAAAACAGTGTGACCCAAAAAAGGTACTTGGAGCCACCTTAAAAGTTCTTGGAATTAAGCTAGTACTATTAAATATCATCATTCAAATTTATTCAAAATTGCAGAACATACACCGGCCTGGATTAAAAGAGAAACATCAATCAATGGCACTATGTCATTGGGATTTAGAGGTTTTCGGGTGACAACTGCGCCAAACTAAAACTAAATACCGTTTGTCATGCACCAAATGCTTATTGAACACTAAGAGGAAGATAAAAGGTGAATTCTCGACGACAGTTTTTAGCGAGTTTTCCAACACACAAGCTGTAGAACTTAAAATCCGTTTCCATCCTGGCAATCCGCATTCAAAGACACTTATTTATAATTTCAGTGCACTATCAGAGACGTTTAAAACAACACTGGACCAATATTTTCGGATTTGCAAACAAAACAAATAGTTCGCCGGTATCCGTTTATATACCTCAGTGAGTGGAAGAAGGGAATGTGATTCAGCAAGTCCATTAAGAACATGTAATGCGAGAAAGAGAGCAGAGCCGACCTGTTTACATCGACACTCTTTAATCAATCCTAAAATAACACCACCGCGGTTAAACTGCGTCCAAAACGCTTTACAGCAGCACCACTGCAAATTCACCACTATAATAGGCGACCTTAACACTTTTCAACCCTATTCCTTCCAACAGGGACAAGATGGGAATGAAAACAAAACAATAACAGCAACAACAACAACAAAGATAACTGAACTACCTCTTAAAAGCGCTCATTTCAATGGTCACAATTCGGGGTTTCATCCGCAGACCCCAAAGTTACTTCTCCGCGAGCAGGGTTCGATTCTGGGTTTTGAAAGTGCGAAAAACATGGTACTTAGCCTGGAAAAAGGCGTGTTAATTGTTGTAAATTATGCAATGCCTGTTTCATCCCGCAGTATTTTGTTCTTTGCTTTTGTTTCGCTCCTGACATCAATCTGAGCTGCTGGAACTTCTTGTTGTGGCGCGCAAACCTGGATAGAATCGCAACTGCGCATTGAACTTCAATGAACGAAAACTATTTCGTTTTTGATCGTATCTTACCTGCTGGTGTCGAATACCGGTGGATTGTCATTGACATCAGTTATGATGACGAAAAGCTCGGTAGGTATTGAAGACTTTCCATCCGTTGCTTGGATACGTAGGGTCACTTCACTCGTGTTCTCGCGATCCAGGTTTCCAATGACAGTAATGTTCCCGAATAAAGCATCAATGGAAAACTTTCCCCCATACTCACTTGGCAGCAAAGAGTAAGTTATGATGGAGTTGTTGCCATAGTCTGCATCTGTGGCTTTTACTTGGAATATAACAGTGCCATTTGCCACGTTTTCCTCAACAGATATGTTAGTTCTATAACCAAAAGTAAAATAGGATACTGTAAAACTGCAAACTATTTATTTCAAAGTGTTACATTGAACTGTTCAAGCAATTAAAGGGTAACAACAGTCGTTTGTTCAGCTATGGTCACCTTCGAGAGCTAAATTGTAGGAAACTGTGAAGAATCAAGACATGCCATAGCAGAGGAACAATTTGAGACCCTGATTTATTGCAAAGAATTGTGATACTTACACGAGGCTTTAATAAGACAACAAAGATGTGGACGATGTGGATTACTAAGTTGTACTATCAGAATTCATATTGATGTAATGGTCTATTTGAATGCCGGATAAAAGTCTAATAAACACCGAGGCAAATGTTCGGACCTTTTAGTGTTTGGATGCCTCATTCCACCTTGTCATCCACAGAGGGACCACGTGAGATAGCATTGCGCCTGCGTGAACTCAGTGCGTTGTTGCCTTCGTGGTGAACGGTTGTCTTTTAGTGCTGTGTCGCGAAAGTGCCTTAAAAATGTCGGCTTCGTCGTCTAAACGACCTTCGGAAGACGTTCAGGTCGAGGTTCACCCAGTACCCAGAGAAAAATCCGGAAAGCGACAAAAACAGAGCACTAAACAGGACGGGAATGTCATAACTGACTCCCGCCCAGAAGACATTACGAGCGCGCAAGCCAGCGCTCTGCAAAAAGCCATGGAAAAAGGTTTCTCACAGATGGCTGACTCTTTAACAAGTGTGTTAACAAAAACACTCGAGAAGTTTACCTATGAGGAAGAGGTCTCAGACGGTGAAACGGACAGTAATCTGTCAAAACCGTCAGTGCAAGAAGTTCGCGCCGATGCGACTTCAAAACCGCCTACTTCCAGTGGTCACCTGGATGTTGATGAGTCGGTAGATGCACTTTTGACTGATTCCAAGGAACCTGGCACCGACAAACAGTCTGACAAAGGCGAATCACTTGGTGATTTCCTTGAAGCGGTGAAAAATGACCTCCGGTCCGAGGAAAAGGGACCTCCCATTCATGAAGAGCTAGCAAAAATTGTGACGCGCCTCGTTCGCGACGGCATGCTCGAAGATAAGCTTCAGGACAAGCTTAACAAGTACCCGCAACCGGAAAACTGTGAGGGTTTGACAAGGGCTCGGGTCAACCAACTGATATGGGACAACCTCAGTCCTGGTATAAGGTCTCAAGACCTAAAATTTCAAAAAGTACAAACATCTCTCGTCAAAGGCATGACAGCCCTTGCTCGCGTTGCTGACGCCATCTTGAAACGTGTCAATGAGATGAATGGCGGGAAAGCGCTCGCCCAAGAGGCAATCGATAGCCTTTCTCTTTTGGCTCATGCAAATACCGAGCTCAACACTAGACGAAAAGAGCTGATAAAGCCTGACCTTCATTCGGATTATAAACACCTTTGCTCGGCGTCTACAAGTGTAACCGACGAACTCTTCGGAGAAGACCTGTCCAAACAGGTCAAAGACATCTCTGAAGTAAACCGGGTTGGCCGGAAAGTCACATCCACAGTTCATCATAGGGCCCAAAGTCAACCTCATTTTGGATACAAATTTTAATCCTCCAGTGGCAGAGGAAAATTCTTTCGAGCGAGAGGAAACCAGAAGCATTTTTTAGGCTGGCGACAGACCGCAAATCGCGGTCAACCAAGCCAGAGTCCAGTGAATCACAAGCAGAAGACCCAAATTCAAAGGAAGTAAACAAAAGTTCAGAAGACTTACCAGAGGTAAGTCAGAATGTATGCCTTACTGAATCAGAACAAACGGCAGGTAGATTGAAATTATTTCTCCCTGAATGGCGAAAACTTACTTCCGACTCTCAGATTCTTAAAACAGTGAAAGGTTTTAATGTTGAATTTCTTGATTGTCCTCCTACGCAACTGACTCCTCCTAAAGAAATTCAGTCTAATTTTAACGAAAAAGACATTGTTCAAACAGAAATAGAAAAACTCATAGGAAAGGGGGTCATAGTCAAAAGTCAACATTGTCCAGGACAATTTCTCTCAACTATTTTTCTTCGAAAGAAGAAGACTGGAGGATATAGGCTAATTCTAAATTTGAAGAACTTAAATCAATATATTAAGAATCATCACTTCAAAATGGAAAGCCTGAACTCAGCAGTCCTGCTTATGACACCTGGGTGTTTTATGGCATCGGTGGATTTAAAAGATGCCTATTACTCGGTCCCAGTCAATGAGAGTTCTCAAAAATATTTAAAATTCTCCTGGCGAGGGGAATTATTTCAGTTTACCTGCCTTCCTAATGGGCTTGCATCTGCCCCCAGACTTTTTACTAAATTACTTAAACCGGTTTACTCCAATTTGAGACAAATGGGTCATGTCAATGTAGGGTACATTGATGATTCATATCTTCAAGGGCCTTCATTTGATGATTGCAATAGCAATGTGCATGACACTGTTCAACTCTTCACCAAAGTGGGCTTTATTGTAAACCAGGAAAAGTCTATTCTTATTCCAACTCATGAGTTAACCTTTTTGGGATTTATTTTAAACTCTGTGAACATGACAGTGAGACCTACACCAGAAAAGGCTGACAAACTTAAAATCAGATGCTCAGCATTACTGTCCAAAACACATGCCTCCATTCAAGAAGTTTCTGAGGTGATAGGCTTAATGGTCTCTATGTTCCCTGGTATTGAATATGCCCAACTGTTTTATAGAAGTCTTGAGATAGACAAAATCAGAGCTTTGAAACAAAACAAAGAGAACTTTAACTCAATGATGACATTATCAGTTACATCAATTGCCGACCTCAAATGGTGGATCAACAATATTGATAGTTCATTTATGCCAATATCCCATGGGGACCCCTCACTTTCCCTGTATTCAGATGCATCTAAACAAGGATGGGGGCAGTGTGCAATGAAGCTAGAACAGGGAGTCGTTGGACAGAAACTGAGTCAGAACTTCACATCAATGAACTAGAAACATTAGCTGCCCTTTTTGCATTGAAATCATTCTGCTCTTCCATGACAAATAGTCATGTGAATATCTACATATATAATACCACTGCTGTAGCTTACATTAATGCAATGGGCGGAACCCAGTCTATGCGATGCAATAAGGTAGCACGTGATCTCTGGACCTGGTGTATTCTAAGGAATCTTTGGGTAACTGCCATTTCCCTACCAGGCAAAGAAAATATTGATGCAGACCACGAATCTAAAACATTTAATGATAACGCTGAATGGACTCTCAATGACAACACTTTTGATGACATTATTGCACTCTATGGCAAGCCATCTATTGATCTGTTTGCATCTAGGATCAATACCAAAATGCCCCGTTATGTGTCATGGAAGCCAGATCCCGAAGCCCAATTTGTTGATGCATTCTCTCACACCTGGTCTCAAGAACAATTCTATGCATTCCCTCCTTTTAGTCTACTTCTTCGTTGCCTTCAGAAAATCGAAAGGGACTCAGGGGAAGGGATCATGATTGCTCCACTCTGGCCGAGGCAACCTTGGTTTTCAAAGTTGCTACACCTGTTGGTGGACACGCCCCGATTGCTACCAGTGACAGAGGATACTCTCTACCTTCCAAGCAAGCCCAGTCACCCACAACCTATGGGGAAAAAACTGAAACTGATTGCATGCAAGTTATCGGGGAACTCATCACAAAGCAGGGAATTTCAGCAGAAGTTGCCCAGGTTATCCTCAAGTCATGGAGAAAAGGGACGTGCAAACAGTACCAATCCTATTACAAGAAATGGCTTGACTTCTGTTATCAAGGACAGATTACTGCAGATTGTCCCTCTTTAGGCCAAGTTTTAGAGTTTTTGTTGACTTTATTTAATGAGGGTCTCAGTTATAGTAGCCTAAACACTGCTCGCTCTGCCCTTTCATCAATACTCCCCTCAATAGATGGGTTTCCCTTTGGTAAACACCCACTAGTTATCAGATTTCTTAAGGGAGTATTTGAGTCACGTCCTGCTATGCCTCGTTGTACAGCTGTTTGGGATGTTAACCAAGTTCTCAATTATTTAAAGACATTGTCTCCAGTAAATGAGATTTCTCTCAAAAGCTTAACTCTTAAACTTACAATGTTGTTAGCTTTAGTTACTGCCCAAAGAGGGCAATCATTATTTCTTTTACGAGTTGACTCAATGATAGACAGTGGATCATCTGTTGTATTCAGATTGCAAGAGCATGTTAAACAGTCTAAACCAGGGTCCAAGGCCATGGTCATTGAGCTTCATTCATTCACAGACCCACGACTCTGTGTTGTGACCATGCTTCATGAGTATTTAGCTAGAACAAAGCCTCTTAGGGGGACCCATTATCAACTTTTGCTAAGTTATGTTAAACCATATGGGCCTGTGTCTAGAGACACAGTAAGCCGTTGGGTTAAGTCTGTCTTACAAAGTTCAGGCATTGATGTAAGTGTTTTTAAGCCGCATAGTACTAGATCAGCCTCTACTTCTAAGGCTAAGCTGAGTGATGTTCCTTTACCAGATATTCTTGACAAGGCTGGTTGGAAGTCAGATTCTACATTTGCCAAATTCTATGACAAAAAGATTGTGGAAGACACTTTTGCAAATAAAGTTTTGCAGTGAATGTTCTTTTCCTGTGTGGAATTGTTTATTTTTCAGCCCTGTGCATCTGTCTTTGAAATCTCACGTGGTCCCTCTGTGGATGACAAGGTGGAATGCAAAAGTTGAACGACACTTACCAAAAGTTGAAGTTCGACTGGAATTCCACCTTGTCATCAATCACAGAGGGATTACGTGCCCACCCTTGGACCCAACCCTGTATACTTGACTACAATGCACATGGCTGGTGCTTTAAAGACTGAGTTCACGCAGGCGCAATGCTATCTCACGTAATCCCTCTGTGATTGATGACAAGGTGGAATTCCAGTCGAACTTCAACTTTTGGTAAGTCTCGTTCAACTTTTGCATTTATTCGGACGCTTCAATTTTCAGACAAAAGGTTTTGTAGTTAAATCATCCAGCCATTTTGACGCTTGGTCAATAACTCATATTTCCTATAGTGTAAAACCTGTCAAGTGGATAGAGTTAAAAATGATTATGTTAAAATTTATTTAACATTACGTGTTCTGGGAATTCTGTGCAAATACGTTATAAGATATGACGATTCAGATTCATTCCAAATTGCAACATAACGTCATTAACTCCGAACCATATATAGACTAGTAGTATGTTACTACATCCCAAGTTTACACCGCAGCCCGACATTTTGGTAGGCGTTACCAACAGCTTCCCGTTTTCTCATTGGTGACCTCGTCAAATTTAAATCCACTTGTTTGTACTACACCTGTGCCAAAAAACTAAAATAAGACAAAGCAAAAAAAAAAAAACAAAAAGAAAATAGTTTACCGGTATTCTTGTATACACCTGGGAGTAAAGAGACACTGCGAACCAGTCTCCTCTCTAAGAACATGTAAAGGAGGGTCCCTACCTCGAGACCTTAAAGCTATACCACCCAAAGACCCTTACAGTTACACCACGGTGCTTTCACCGATGTAACGATATATGTTCTTTAAAACATAAAACGCTTTCGCAAGATCACAATCAAACAAATAACAACAAAACAAACAAATTTCAGTTTGTAAACGACGAAAGACTAATTTAATACCGTTTATTTCCCTGGTCATGCTTTGGGATTTTCATCAACAGACTAAAAAGTTAGAACCATAAACAGCACATCAAAAAAGTATTCAATCGTCACAATTCGGGGTTTCATTGTCTGTAATATTTTGTTCCTTGCCTTTCTTTCGTTCCTGGCAGCAATCTAAGTTTCTGAAAAAGGCTGCAAAAAAAATATTGTTGTGGCTCGCCAAACAATTTCGTTTTTGATCTTACCTGCTAGTGAATACTGGTGGATTGTCATTGACATCAGTTATGATGACAAATAGCTCGGTAGGTATTGAAAACTTTCCATCCGTTGCTTGGATACGTAGGGTCACTTCACTCGTGTTCTCGCGATCCAGGTTTCCAATAACAGTAATGTTCCCGAATAAAGCATCAATGGAAAACTTTCCCCCATACTCACTTGGCAGCAAAGAGTAAGTTATGATGGAGTTGTTGCCATAGTCTGCATCTGTGGCTTTTACTTGGAATATAACAGTGCCATTTGCCACGTTTTCCTCAACAGATATGCTAGTTCTATAATCAAAAGTGAATTGGGAAACTGCAAAACCTTTACACCAGATGAACATACCTCCTGTTTTCCAGCTTAAGTAAACTTTATTCTGACTTCATCACAAACAGGAGTAAAAAGGTAAAGTCACAATCAAGCCATACGCTGCTAACAAGGTTAAAGCTTACATCGGTTACAAATAACACGCTATCCACCGCCGTCAAAAGAGGCGTATATAGTTGAGTTTTAGTCAACGTCAATTAAAGAAAACCCGTAAAATTATTTTGGATTCAAGCAAACAGAGCTAAAAAATCGAAAATTTTACCAGCAAAGAGAAAGTAAAACTAATCAACCAAGCCAGTTTAAACAAAAAACGTTTGCAGAAAAAAAAACCGTATTTTTAAAATAAAACTTTGAAATTGCACTGCACGTGATAATTTGCAACTCACTGATTCACGATGAATAGTAAATCCATCCCTTCAAGTTTACACCCTCACATTTGGGTAGGGTTTCCAAACACTTCCCCAGTAGCCATTTATACATCCGGGTGAAGAGAGGCTATATGAAATAGTGTCTTCCACAAAGATATGCCATAAAATAGCAGGGAGGACCTTAAGTTCTTATGCCCAACCCCTTTTACAGCTACACCACCAAGCTTCCACCGATTCAACAATACACGTTCTTAACAATTTTATCCCTTTTGCTTCCAAATGCGGCAAGATCGAACTAAAAAAAGCATATAAACTTCACTTTGCAAACGTCAACGAACAAACAACGAAATGAGAGTGCAAGTCCAGTTTTAAAATATGTTTGAAAGTGGACAATCGTCGCAATGGCATATGTATTTCAATAAGTGTAAATAACTAGGTGTTTGATCGTATCTTACCTGCTGGTGAATATCGGTGGGTTGTCATTGACATCAGTTATGATAACTGTTATGTTAGCTGAGGTTGTTTTCTTAGTGTCCTGATTGGTGGCAATGAGGGTCAGCTGATACAATTTCGTAGTCTCGTAATCAAAAGGGATTTGATTTCTCAAATAAACACTTTCTTTTGATGCTAATCTGAAAAGCATAAAAGTGTTATTGGTGTTTCCTGTGAACAAAAGAAAGAAGATGAGTTACAAACCTTTGTTCTTTCTTGTAATTTGTTATAAAGCAACCGAAAGGAAATATAATAAGGCCTGTTTTGTGTTTATAAAAAGGCTTTAGAATAAACCCCAAATGTCACTCCAATGAGCAAGGCTTGAAAAAAATATATTGTAGTTAGTCTTATCAGTGCAGTATCTTGTACACACCTTTCACAATCACGAGAGAAACGTTGGCAGGCCTGCGTTGTTTGGTCAAAGCACTGAACGTCAGCTCAATGGAAATGTTACTGTCTTCAGAAGCAGTGAACTCTTTGCTCTCAAACTGAGGTCTGGTATCTACAACAACAAAAACGGCAACAGCAACAACAAAAAACAAACACTTAAAACCATATGATCCAAAATATCCAGCATAACTAAAACTGGATAATATGCAACGGGATCCGAACGACCAATGAAAGCTTTAATAGCTTTCGTAAGTGAAGTTTCGTATTTAATATACTGGCATTTTAGACAATTTCGTAGGTTTGGTTCACTTGAGGACTTCAAACATGCTTGTCGGAATTAAAGAATAGCGGTGGCGTCTTTAGATAAATTGAT
The DNA here is from genome assembly GCA_022457155.1 of Cladopsammia gracilis. Lineage (NCBI taxonomy): Eukaryota > Metazoa > Cnidaria > Anthozoa > Scleractinia > Dendrophylliidae > Cladopsammia > Cladopsammia gracilis. The sequence continues at coordinate 361,158 of JAJGOT010000438.1, read as the reverse complement.
CACAGGTAAAACAGGAATAGAAGCCAGAGACTGTATAATAATAATAATTCAGGTTCTAATTATCATCAATGCATCCAGTTTCTTATTCAACGCGTTTGTAAGCTTATAAGGGGAAAGCACTGTTGTTCTTTATTCGACATACATCCAAATACAACAATTCTGCTCTACACAATAGTTGACGCAATATCGCTCAAACCAGCTTAGAGCCACGCACGCGTTGTCGAACGCGTTATATTGTATGATAGTTACTGCAAGCCACACGGGAAAGAGTTTGCTCGTGATATTCTCGGTGAGGTGTTATGGACCAAAGAAACGTATTTTGTTAAACAAATTCTACTGATAATTTGAAGCTTTCGTGCGATCGAAATATTATACCCCGTTCTAGAAATGTTCTCGATAATGGATACCATGTTATATATCAGTTGTTCCAAACTCACGACCCCGTTGAGCGGCACATACCCGTATAGGTATTTAAGTGAGGCGCAGTCTCCTCTTTAATTTAGTCAACAACTACGTAAAGGCCATAAGGGGATTGTAAGTTGATATTTACCAAAAACATCAAGCTTAGCAGCCTGTGAGAAGACCTTGATGCCATCATATTCCGCCAGGCAGACGTATCGTCCCGAGTCAGACAATTGCACATTTGTTAGAGACAGGTTGTAAGACGATGTTATGGTCTGATGTGAACAAATAAAAATAAAAATTATAAATTAATTCATTAACTAATGAAAGGCCATCATGTGTTTTTTATTTAAAGAAATATTTTGGCTTACTACAATGTTATCATCAACACTGACAACAAAAACTCAAAGTCACCTGATCGTTCTTTAACCATTTATACGTCACAACATCCTTGGCAACGGCATCGCACCTCCATGAAATATTCAGCCCTAAATCATCGCCGAGACTAACGGACTGTGGAGGATGACGTACAATACGAGGGCCATTGTCAAAGTGAATAACATTCTTGGCCACTGTTTTGTAGTACTTTGTTCCCTCTACAAATACATAACACGATACCTTTGTCACTAAAACTTAACACTTAAAATCTATAAACCATAACCCATAAGCCATAATCAACATTGTTGATTTGTAATTAAAAAGGTGTTGTAAAATTTGATGTTTTGTGTAGTAATGTAATTTGAGATATTGTTTTCTAATTGTAACTGTGGCTGTAACTTATCGGTACAAATGCTAGGTAGACATTAACTTAAAAAAGAAGGGTTTGTCAGGAAAAAAAATGTTTGGTTTATAGAATTTACGCCATTCATTTTTAGTGTTTTAAAACAAATTTCATGACTATACATGTACCTATGAGAGCCACACTGAACGTAAAACAAATGTCATAGGTATACATGTACCCATGAGCGCCACACTGAACATGAAACAAATGTCATGGCTATACATGTACCTATGAGCGCCACATTGAACGTAAAACAAATGCCATGGCTATACATGTACCTATGAGCGCCGCATTGAACGTAAAACAAATGCCATGGCTATACATGTACCTATGAGCGCCGCATTGAACGTAAAACAAATGCCATGGCTATACATGTACCTATGAGCGCCGCATTGAACGTAAAACAAATGCCATGGCTATACATGTACCCATGAGCGCCACATTGAACGTAAAACAAATGCCATGGCTATACATGTACCTATGAGCGCCGCATTGAACGTAAAACAAATGCCATGGCTATACATGTACCTATGAGCGCCACATTGAACGTAAAACAAATGTCATGACTATACATGTACCTATGAGCGCCACATTGAACGTAAAACAAATGCCATGGCTATACATGTACCTATGAGCGCCGCATTGAACGTAAAACAAATGCCATGGCTATACATGTACCTATGAGCGCCACATTGAACGTAAAACAAATGTCATGACTATACATGTACCTATGAGCGCCACATTGAACGTAAAACAAATGCCATGGCTATACATGTACCTATGAGCGCCGCATTGAACGTAAAACAAATGCCATGGCTATACATGTACCTATGAGCGCCGCATTGAACGTAAAACAAATGCCATGGCTATACATGTACCTATGAGCGCCGCATTGAACGTAAAACAATTGCCATGGCTATACATGTACCTATGAGCGCCACATTGAACGTAAAACAAATGTCATGACTATACATGTACCTATGAGCGCCACATTGAACGTAAAACAAATGCCATGGCTATACATGTACCTATGAGCGCCGCATTGAACGTAAAACAAATGCCATGGCTATACATGTACCTATGAGCGCCACATTGAACGTAAAACAAATGCCATGGCTATACATGTACCTATGAGCGCCGCATTGAACGTAAAACAAATGCCATGGCTATACATGTACCTATGAGCGCCACATTGAACGTAAAACAAATGTCATGACTATACATGTACCTATGAGCGCCACATTGAACGTAAAACAAATGCCATGGCTATACATGTACCTATGAGCGCCGCATTGAACGTAAAACAAATGCCATGGCTATACATGTACCTATGAGCGCCACATTGAACGTAAAACAAATGCCATGGCTATACATGTACCTATGAGCGCCGCATTGAACGTAAAACAAATGCCATGGCTATACATGTACCTATGAGCGCCCCATTGAACGTAAAACAAATGCCATGGCTATACATGTACCTATGAGCGTCACACTGAAAGTGCTTCCATTGACTACTTCCAATGTACCAGCACCACTGCTTCTAATCATCAGATACAAAGTTTGCCAAGGCTCCAGGTAAACAGTCGCCGATAAGCTGAGGATAACAGACGAACCGGCTGCAACAGCTTTTGTTGCTTTTAAACCATTTGTGTTTGCCGCGTCTCCATTGACTGATAGCAAAAGTTCAATGATTCTGAAAATAGGAGTGAATACATGGTTGATTATAATATTTTGCTTACAATTCATGATTATTTTGTGTTCAGGATTGATTGCAGACGCAAATATAACGAAACACAATTATTACCACGGATCTAACAAGAACAATAGCAACGGTGTACTATAGAAAAAGAATAAAAAAATACAAGGAAAATAACTACCGTGGACGAGGCAATGACGAGACACAAAATGACACAAATAGTGATATTCGTATAAGGTAACTTATTTTAGCCATATATTTGCACGTGAAATGAAAAATTACATGTTTTGTCATGTTTCAAAGCTAGCCTCACCTCACTGACGTCTAAACAGGAATAAATGTTTGGCTGTCGTTTGGGTAACTCTTTACATATTGACGCTTTGAACTAATTCAATAAAAAACCCAAAAGGACAAATGACCTGCCTTAGGATACAATGCTGGTGTCTAATTTTATCACGATGACGGATTAACCTAAAGCAAAAGCGCCAGCGGAGTGACCAAACTTGCAATGTTCCCTGCCCATTTTCGGATTCAGGCCTATCCAAAATTAACGCTTATTTTCAAGCAAACACGGCAGAAGTATATATCTATTTTCAGACCAGAAGATAAATCATACCCAAGTTTATCAAATTCTATATCCATTCTCAAGTGCAAACTGTTTAAACACCATACCCTTTGGGGGCTGCACATACCTACCGTGTTTATAGCTTACATAGGGGAGTATCCCCGTGACCCCAAAGAACGTTTTCAAGTTGGATTTACCTTCTTTGGTGCAATGAACTTGAAGTCCTGACCATAACTACAGCAGCAGCGAAATATATACCAGTCATATCGGCGATAAATCTTCCTTTGGTGAATTCCGAGTTAGGAGACAGACATCGTGCGTCAACGTCTTCCCATTGCTCGATACCTTTCCACCATTCACCACCGCTGTACCTACTTGTTTTGGACCTCAGCGACAAACAAGAATGTCGATTATCATCCGTAATCAGGGTAGCAAAGAATGTGGAATTGTTACCAAAGAATGTGGAATTTGGATCAGAGTACACAGAAACAGAAATCGCTTCCGATGCATTCAGACGAACAAGAACAGCAACGTTAAATGATACACTAGAACCAGCTTCAGCACTTGATGAAATTGACAAAACGTCTTGGTGTGCAGATCCGATTGCTTCTAATCTTACTCCAACAAGGCCTTCAAAAGCAACTTTTAATACCATATTCGTTGAAATAACGTAAATCCCACTATGCACCACGGAAATGTTCTGTAATGTTTCACCACTGAGGGTCTTCCACTCAAGCAACTCGTGCCATCTACTTGAACCAAAACTTAGCGATCGATGCCATAGTTTAACAGTTCTGTTAAGTTCTAACTCATTCAAAAATTGGACGGAACGCGTAGCGGACACAAGAGACAACCTGTTATCTTGGGATTTTAGACATATGGAGATTAGATCACTCTTTTTAAGGTCCAGGAGTCCTGCAAATCCAACGGTGTTGTTATTTTGTTGGTCGACGGTACTGAAAACCTCAACGTAACACTCGTCACACTTTCGTGGTCCAACACAGGTAGTCACATTTTCCGAGACGTTTCCTTCAAGAGTGAAAATTAGTGATATAAAATACGTACCAGTTAAAGTTGCCATAAAGTCTCCCTTGTCGCATGGTAATGTCGGATTTGGATTAAACATATTGCTATTTATGTAAGCGAGTTGGTTTCCAGCAGTTGACACAGATGTTATCACTGACCTCTCACATGCCAAAGGCACAGATGCATTGCGAGCATGTTGAAAGGTTTGATGAAGGCCTGGCCGTTGACCAGGTGCCAGAAATCGTACCATGGAAAATAAAGAACCTTGGATACTTCGATAAAATGCCTCTTTAGTTTCGGATCTTGTGCAAAGATCAATTTTCTGCCCTTTTCGTAAGTAAAGTACTCCAAATGCACTTATCACAAAGTTGCCTATAAATCCCTCGCTCACTTTGGACGCCGTAATGCCATTAAAGGCAATTGTTGTTTTCGGAATACAAACTCCACTGTGAATTGTCGCGTTACCTTTAAGGTCTTTCAAAATTAAAGTGCTTTGGATAAAATACAAACCGCTACTCTTTATGTCAACAGATGAAAATTTCGACGCCTTAAGATTTTTCGAGAAAACTGGATCCCAATAATAGACTTCACCGAACTTCGGCAGACCGTTAACGATCCTAGTTGTGTTCGCTAAAAATCCGGCAGCATTATCACTATCCCATCGAGACACCATAACAACGGAAAAGCTGCTGTTGCGCAACACTTTCCACGAAGAAACACTTTGACACTGCACTTCTATAAAAATAGATAGATACTGCTCTTCGATGAGTCGAACCGCACCCGCAAGTGTCAAAGTGCTAACAAAAGCACCACTCGGATAATTTGAAGGTTTTGGCTGAAATGTGTTCAGAGGGGCTTTGCTATTCTGTCCATCAATTAATATGGTCATTTTAATTTGAGATAAACCTGAATGCTGGATTAAAACATTAGCACTGATGAGGTAAAAGCCGTCTACCTTTGCTTTAAACCTTCCAGAGGTTGAGTTAAACTGGGCACTGTTTTGACAAAATGAATGAAATGGTGGTGCCATGGTTCTCCATCTGTCAATTTCTCCACAAAAAGAACTTGGACTGGCTTCCTCCTCTTTAACTGAAAAACAAGAACAGGAATTATTTTTTCATGTGATGAACTTAGCGATTTCCACGCGTTTGTCATGAAAAAAAAAACAAACAAACTGATAGGTGAACGCTTGTTCGTTTGTCTCACGATGGAGTCGCTTTGAGATATTGATCGCGACGTTTCGACTGCTATTAATGCTAGTCTTTATCAGGCGATGAGGTCGATTGGTTACGCGTCGCTTATGTAGCACGTTGGTTTGTTGCCAAAGGTGCATTTCGATCCTCATTACTATTCCTAATAGATGTTGTTCCCTCAAAAGTCCGATTTGTTATCGATCGTCTGTTGTGCTTCTTGATTGTAGGCATCCATGCTTCAGGTATTTCGATTCCACTATCTCTGTTGATATTATTAGGTCGCACCAGGTGTGACATCAGCATTGTGTCAGATTTGAAAACAGTGCGTACGCCTTGTTGTTGTAGGCTGCGGTGAAGAACCTCCGATACATCTTTGATATAGGGTAAAAACGCGATAGATTTAAAATCTTGCGTGGGACCTTTATGATCTTTTGCACAAACAAGGAAGGATATCCGTTAGAAACAAGAACTGACGACAAGTGTTTCTTTTCTTTAGAGATTTTTTTTTGATGGTCTAGTGATGAGGTGTTTGGCTCAGTCATACAGACAGTTAAGTTTATTGACCGTGACTCACACTGGTGCACCCGTTACACCCGTAGGTTAAAGAGGCCCTCCACATAAGGCATGGATGCCTAAAATCAAGAAGCACAACATCCGATCGATAACAAATCGGACCTGTGAGGGAACAACATCTATTAGAAGTAGTAATGAGGATCGAAATGCATAAGTGACACGTAACCAAAAGACCTCATTTTTATGATGAAGACTAGCAGTAATAGCAGTCGAAACGTCACGATCAACATCTTAAAGTGACTCCATCGTGAGACAAACGAACGAGCGTTCACCTATCAATTACACACCACAATGAATCATACGATGAACAACAACCACATTTTTAATAACAAACAAACTATCCAGCAACTATTCGCTATTTCATCACTGCAGGTTAGTGACATGACGTGATGAAAAAGCTCGAGTGGTTTTGGTTCTATCCCTTCCTACAAATTCCCACATTTATTGGTATCTGCAACATTCTATGTAACTTAACCTATTTCAATACATTAGTATATTAGTGAAACAGATGTAGTTATGGTACCAAGGGGAATATTTCAATTCCGATCTGATATCTCTGGTATACGCCGTCGCTATAGTTATATGAGGTAATACTGCCAGGCAACAACATTTCAGTATTCGGAATGACGTAAATCCTTCGTAATGTATAGCGTGCACACTCACAAGAAAAACGTTTTATCCGCAGCGAAGAAAAAGATCTTATCTACCGTAGATAATTTAGTTTACCAGTTAAATGGATTCGTGTTCAAATTAAATGCAAAATGACGACTATCTTTTTTGTTATAAAAATAGTTTATTTAAAAGTTAGGGAAAGGTAGAGTATTTAAAAAGTATTGAATCGGAGAGGAATAAAAATAATCGAGTGATATAAATTTAATTTACGATTCTCACCTGCAAAGAATCCAGGAGTAGAAAGGGTTTTCGCTCCAACCAATACCAATGAGAAACCCGTTTCCATGGAAATGCTCCAGGATGACGATTCACTCGTTGCCACGTAGACAGAGATATTTTGACCCTTTCTTAGTTTAATAGAACCAGCAACATTCAGAGTGGTATATCGCTTTGGATTTTCATTTAGGGAGAACAGGCCATTCCCGGTATCGATAACGTCGTCAATGGCTATTATAACTGACAAGTTGCCCCTAGCGTAACCCTTAAAAATTATGTTACAAGACACGAAGTAAGTACCTTCAAGATGTGTGCGATAAACTCCGTCGGTTGAAAAAAACGCGTTGTCAAACGAGAACAAGCCAGAGACGTTATATGTTTTCCACGATGTAACTTTCGTCCATCCTTGGAAATTGAGAGATATGGATTCTTTTAGTGTTGCTGCAACACCTGGCCAGTCGTAAGAAACCAATGAAACACCAAAAAATCCATCTATCATTTTCCTGTCATGAACATCGTTGTAGATATAAACAGTCAGTGTGTCACCTTTCTCAAGCCAAACAACGCCACTTACACTTAGTGAACTTGGACCTGATGACAGCGTCTTCCCAGCCGCAATTCCACTGTTACCGGTTAAACCAGTGGGAACGTCGTTGATAGCGACAAGCAAATAATCCGAACTGCTGTTTAAAGAATGTGAAACATTGGTATTCACCAGAGCTGTCACTAAGAAAATTCCATCAGCGCTAGAATGAAACGTACTGTGAGTTGTCTTCAAAATCATATCTTGTGACTGAAAATTCCGCTGTGTGCTGCTTGTGATCCAGTTTTCCACCCTGTTCCATCCAGCGGTCTTTCCTGCTTGATTATCCGCATGTAAACTGACTGAAAATTGAGGAGCAGTTTCTCTTTTTATTCCGAGAAAAAGGCCCGAGTAACTGCTGCCCGATTGGACTGTTAGGATTCCAGCACTTATTGACTCAATACGCAGTTCAACACAATCCCCGCGGTTCAGGTAAAACATTCCAGTCACACCGGTGGAATACTTCATTGCTCCAGATGAGTGCTTTTGAACTAAAGTAGTGTTGGAGTTCAAAACAATGGCAAGAAGGCAGTGGGTTAATTGGTTATTAGATTCAACATTGATGTTGGAAGTAAACAGGTGAATTCCTTCAAGAATTGCACAGAACAGTCCAACGGAGGGTGATGCTCCACTGTGCATACTGAACAAACCTTTAGTTCCGCTTGCTCTCCAGCTCTCAAGCCGGGTCTCCTTTTGGGTTTCAATATCTAGGTCTCTTGATAACACTGCATGAAAACCCGGCACAGAGCCTATGCGTGAAATTTGGACAACCGAAAAAGTGCTGTCACGCAGTAATGCTCCCACAGAACCATGAAGGTACAAGGCTAACACATCATTTTCATAAAGGCGCAGAAAACCCGAAAGACTTAACGTCCTTTCTAAAGTCGTATTTCCATACACACCTGAAATTCCATTTGTTTCATGGAACTCGCCATTTATCACCAATGTCGCTTTTAAAAATCCATCACCTGTGTTTACCATATGTAGATTAAGAGCGACAAAGTATATTGCTGGTTCAGGTGTAACAAAACTGGCAGAGAAGCCCTTTCCTCCCGAAGCGGCCGCCTCAAAGAATCCTTTTCGTGAAGTGACACTCCACGGCTTCACCAAAGTCCACCCAACATCAGGCATATGATGGACTGTGCTTCCTAGATAACCGGAAACTCCCACCTCGAGAAATGCTGTGAGTAAAAACATCAAAAAAGTGTTATATGGCTATGCTTCTCATGTATAGTAGATAGCTATTATTTTATCAAAAGGAGAATATGATAACACAAGGTTTTTAAACGAAACGTGTAAATAGCGATAAGTCAGTTTTACAACATGTTGCAATCTTATTTATTTAGGTATTTGATAGAGGTCTTTTTTTTACCATCTTGGCCATCCATTAGTCTATAGTATGGTTGCAGAATTCCATTCAAGAGAAAATATTTTATACAATTAACTGAAAACCACAGGTAGCCCAAGTTTTACATATTACATACACACGCACACACTGTACATACACATATACTTTATTGCAACTCCCTTCAATGGTTTTTCAGATACAAGACTACCTAAATGAATAAAATAATGAATAAAATACAGAAATAAACCATTTACAAATGGTGGAAAATCATTAAGATTTATCCTGAGTGATAATATCTTACTTTCAAATGGTGTAATAATAATAAGACGAGCGAGAATAATCGCCATGCATTTGAATTAAATATTACTCTATTATGAATTAATTATTGCTCATAACCAATATAAAAGGGTCACGAAAGTAGCAGAGGCCAGGCTGTCACTTGACCAATCTGACTTATTCAGTGCTGTAAATCTTGATTTTTTTCACTTCTTTTCAAAATTCCACCAAAGACTAATGCCCATATAAGGCAACTGCAAATACATACCATGTTAATTTACCATTTGCAAACCTTTCACCGAAATGAGCGAATCGCAGTTCTCTCTTTTTCACAGACCGGCTGCTAAATTTTAGTAACTATGCAATTTCTTAAATCATTATTTTTGCTTCAACACAGTCATATTGTTCATTATAATGGTAGTTTCTTGGTGTTGCGGATGGTGTGATCACCAAATTATGTAAAACAAAAGATACAAAAGACAGTGAACAATACCCACACCACAACACAAAAGGTAACCAACAATGGCTTCCGCAACACCAAGAAACACCCATTATAATTCAACACATTGATACACTGCCCAAGTCTGGTTTAAAAGTTATCAGTATACACTAGTCTATATCCAACGATGGAGGTAAATTTCGCATTTTGACAAGAGAATGCAAAAGTGACAGACCGGCTTAGATATTTTTTTCTTCAAACTGTGCTTTGTTATCAATGTGATGAATTATAAAACTATTATAGCACGAAAACATGCATGATATCGCCTAATTCTGAGCTGACAAAGCCGTAGGCCGAGTCGACTAAAATTAGACATTATCATGTAAGCTTGAGCGCTATAATAGTTTTATAATTCAACACATTGATAACATGTTGAAATATGTGTCGAAGCAACAAATAATGATCATATTGTTCTAAAGGAAGGAGATTTAAAAAATATTTAACATATAACAATTACCCTTGGTTTTGAGTTTACAACCTACTGAATTTAACTATTATAGCGCTCAAGCTTGCGTGATATCGCCTAATTTGAGCTGACAAGGCCGTAGGCCTACGGCCTCGTCAGCTAAGAATTAGGCGATATCACGCGCGCTTTTGTGCTATAATAGTTAAACATGTCTTGAAAAATATGTGTTGAAGCAAAAAATAATCATGATCATATTGATTTAGAAAACATTTAACATATTAAATAACAATTACACTTGGTTTTGAGTTTACACTGAACCTACTGAATTATATTAAAAAGAAGCTGTACAAAGTTTGAACTCATGGTGCCTTTAACTCATCGCAGCATTGATTCCCATGTGTTTTGAGTGCTTTTACGGAGAAACATAAGCTTAAAATTATGTCTAATCAAAGACTCCTAAGAGCCAGCCCGTGAAGAAAAAATGCTAACGCGTATCACAATATTGCGGTAAGCCCATGTTTCTACAGACACAGTTCGATATTTTTTAAAAAAAAATTAAACGTAAGGTTTTTTGACGAACGCAAAAAAAAAAAAGTACATCACTTTCATAATGTCCAGTCCAAAGAAAGAAAAAAAAGAAGGGAAGTCCTAAGCATGACTTGAACTCCTAAGCGTAACTTGAACTCGGGCATTCTGATCGTCACAACCTCAATCCACTATGCTATAGAGGAACACATGCTCAATTAAGACTTTTCTTTGGCTTCTTTCGTTCGTCTTCGGTGTTCCTTCATTGTCAAAAGCTTCGAAATGTTCGACAAACACAGCCAACACTGTTTTAACACAGGTATTTTGACAATTTGAGGTTCAATTTTACAGTTTATAACCACAACGCTCACGTTCGTTACGTGGAAGATGCGTATTTTTCGATCGGGGGCCGTAGCCGTACTTGACAAGAATAAAACTGCTTTCAACGGCCTGGAATAATTTTGAACGCTTTTCAACGCTTCAAACGGTGTAGAAACAAATTTTTAACGCTTTTAATTTTAACGCTTTTTTAACGCTTCAAACGGCCTATAAACAAATTTTAAACGCTTTTTTTTTAACGCTTCTAACGGCATGGAAGAAAATTCGAACGGTTTTTCAAACGCTTCTAACGCTTTCCTTAACAGTTTTAACGCTTTCCAAACGGTGAACGAACGCTTTAGGCCGTTTAACGGATAACCGTTAGTGTCCGTTTTCCCGTGGAAGGTCACATATCTTTTTTTGTAACGCCATTTTTTGGGCCGGTTCGAACGTCGTTTTCATCTTTAAATTTAAAGGCGTCCCAGTGAATCAATGGCAATGAAACTTTCAGATAATATTTTGCACATCGGTAAGCATGCACAGTGAATGTTTTAAAAAAATCCATCGAGCCGTTTCTCAGATTTTTGCAAAATCCATTAAAATCGAAAATTACCCAAAAATTGCACATGAAGTGATGTTAGGAAAAAAGGTAGTTCTCAAGATCGCAAAAGAGAAAGTAAACAAAACTTTCAAAGTTTACAAACATAACATCACGCTACTTTTTGACATTATCATTAAGTAATTTCACAAAACCAGTGTTAATCTCTCGATCAATTTAATACCAAGTGAGCAATTACATTGTACATGAAACATTAATGAAACGTGATTTTCTTCTATCGTTCATTGTTCTTTCAGTGATAAGATTTGCTGCTAAAAGCATAATCAATTTTGAATGACACAGGCTGGAAAACTTCAATTTTAATTAAATGAGAAATAGAACATGATCTTTATGTCAACAATCACTTTGACCGAGGTCATGTCAAGGATGCAGTTATGCATTTGTTAAAGATGTTATGGCTCACATGTTATAGCTTATTTAGTACTTTGTGAAAGAAGGGGTGCGTGACTCAGACAAAGTTTGCTGTCCGCTCAAAGGCTTTGTATGAGTGTGACCCGGAGCGGGGGGGGGGGGTACTCCCTTATATGACCTATACGGGGACGTGCCGCTGGACAGGGTATGGTTTTTGGCATTTTTGTCCTGAACAGGGTATATAATTTAACGCGAGTCTGTCCTAAACAGGGTATGGTTCCTGCATCCATGTCCAATACTGTCTAACTGATACGACCCGAAAAAATCAAAGTTCGATCCGTACGGATCGACAAAATGAGACGAACCGTAAATTGTGGTTGTCGACCCGAAAATTGCATCTCATTAGAGACGCATGCCAGATGAGAGACCATGGGAACGAGGTTAACAGGCCCTCTTGAAGGTTGTCGACTCTTACGAGTCGTACGGATGGACAAAACTACTGTCGACCCGAAAGACAGACTTGTCGATCCGAAAAATGCATCTCATTAAGAAGAGATGCGAGTTAGGTTAATGCCGTATATGTATATTCCTCGTTCTAATCGCGCGTTACGTATACGAAAGGTAAATGGAGTATATGTATATTCCTCGTTCTAAAAGCGTGTTACACGAAAAGTAAATGGAGTATATGTATATGGTTAATGCCGTATATGTATATTACTCGTTCTAAAAGCGTGTTACACGAAAGGTTAATGGAGTATATGTATATCCCTCGTTCTAAAAGCGTGTTACACGAAAGGTTAATGGAGTATATGTATATTGCTCGTTCTAAAAGCGTGTTACACGAAAGGTAAATGGAGTATATGTATATTCCTCGTTCTAAAAGCGTGTTACACGAAAGGTAAATGGAGTATATGTATATTCCTCGTTCTAAAAGCGTGTTACACGAAAGGTGTATATGTATATTACTCGTTCTAAAAGCGTGTTACACGAAAGGTAAATGGAGTATATGTATATCCCTCGTTCTAAAAGCGTGTGCACGAAAGGTAAATGGAGTATATGTATATTCCTCGTTCTAAAAGCGTGTAATACGAAAGATAAATGGAGTATATGTATATTCCTCGTTCTAAAAGCGTGTTACACGAAAGGTAAATGGAGTATATGTATATTCCTCGTTCTAAAAGCGTGTTACACGAAAGGTGTATATGTATATTACTCTTTCTAAAAGCGTGTTACACGAAAGGTAAATGGAGTATATGTATATTCCTCGTTCGAAAAGCATGTTCTCTGACACGAAAGGTAAATGGAGTATATATATATTCCTCGTTCTAAAAGCGTGTTACACGAAAAGTAATTGTCATGTATGCGTACTTGTGTCTATCTTGCGTTGAGAAGATCGTTTGGGTAATAATCTTTCCACCTTTCTTTGACTCAAACTAGGGCATAGTCTTAAACTGAATTAATAAGAGCCAACCCGTGAATAAGAAATGCTAACGCGTAACGCAATATAGAGGTAAGCTTATGTTTTCACACTGACACGGTTCGATATCTTTTAAAAATAAACATAGGATTTTAAACGAACACACATTCAAAAACAAAAAACCCAGCACGTCACTTTCATACTGTCTAGTCCCAAAAAAAGAAAGGAAAAAAAAAGAGCTGAGAGCGTTTTGAACTCGCGCCCCTCAGACTGTCATTCCGGGTTTGAAGGCGAAATCTCAAACCATTCGACCATAGTGGAACTCGTACTCCATCAACCGTAAATTTTATACACCAAGTAGTAGATACGCAACAAAACGCGTATCTCAGTTGAAAAATACTTTCAGATCGATTTCATTTTATGATGCGAAACATCTTTTAGTTTATTGCTGTTTATATTCGTTTACAGCAAATTAGTTATTGTTATCGCTGAATTCACGTTGTTCTTGTTACAAAAAGCGAACCATAATTTTAGCGCCCAGCCGGCGGATTCGTACTTTAATAGTCGCGGCCTCCGCTCACGCAATTGCTGTCATTGCTTGATCTCTAAAAAAGAGAAGTTCAAGCAAGTAACTGTAGACGACAATCCTGCTGGTGTACTTTGGATCAAAGTGACCCGATCAGAGAACAAAGAACAACTATAAACTAAATATAAACTAACGATCCCTCTGTCTAGCTTTTCCAAACCGCTTAACCGTTTAAAAACATTTCTTTCACAAACCACCTATACAACAATGATGATCCCTGGTGAAAATTTCTAAGTTTCCTTAATGAGATGCATTTTTCGGATCGACAATTTCCTTTTTCGGGTCGACAATTATTTTGTCGATCCGTACGACTCGTACGAGTCGACAACCTTGCAGCACGGCCCAACTTGCAAACACATTGAAGAATTTCTAAGTGTCCCTAATGAGATGCATTTTTCGGATCGACAGTTCTCTTTTTCGGGTCGACAATTATTTTGTCGATCCGTACGACTCGTACGGGTCGACAACCTTGCAGCACGGCCCAACTTGCAAACACGTTGAAGAATTTCTAAGTGTCCCTAATGAGATGCATTTGTCGGATCGACAATTCTCTTTTTCGGGTCGACAATTATTTTATCTATCCGTACGACTCGTACGAGTCGACAACCTTGCAGCAGGGCCCAACTTGCAAACACGTTGAAGAATTTCTAAGTGTCCCTAATGAGATGCATTTTTCGGATCAACAATTCCCTTTTTCGGGTCGACAATTATTTTGTCGATCCGTACGACTCGTACGAGTCGACAACCTTGCAGCACGGCCCAACTTGCAAACACGTTGAAGAATTTCTAAGTGTCCCTAATGAGATGCATTTTTCGGATCGACAATTCTCTTTTTCGGGTCGACAATTATTTTGCTGACTCGTACGACTCGTACGAGTCGACAACCTTGCAGCAGGTCCCAACTCGCAAACATGTTGAAGAATTTCTAAGCGTCCCTAATGAGATGCATTTTTCGGATCGACAGTTCTCTTTTTCGGGTCGTAACAAGTTGTCGACCCGTACAGATCGAAAAATGTCTTTTTCGGGTCGTATCAGGTCGAGAGTATTGGACAACCCTCAAATTTCACTTTTACTGATTTCTAAGTTTCTTGTTTATCGTTGTCATGGTAATATCGATTTTACCAGAAAATATATCTTGCCAAACTTCAATTAAAAACCAGTTAGTGGTGAAAATTTCACGTTGATCTGACATAATGTGAGTCACTTAATTTTCGTGTCATGTTATGTTCGCGACACTTATTGTTCGCGTCACTTAAATTTCGCGAAAGTAACGTGTCGCGAAAATTTAATGTAATAAGGTACTCTAGTGATGCTGCACCCATTTTTGTAGCTACTGCACTTGCGCGAGTAGCTACTGTGCTATCGGTTTGATGGATAGAGTCGATTTTAACGAACTCTGCCGATTTTGACCCGATATAACGAACTCTGCTGATGTTGACCCGATATTCCCCGATCTTAACTCCTTTTTTGTTTTGGAACCTCGTCGGTTGTTCAACGTTTGTCGAGGACAGCTTCGCAACCTCGTCGGTTGTTCAACGTTTGTCGAGGATAGCTTCGAATGGCCCGTCAGAGAAGACTATCAGATTTCTAACAAATATGGCCGCCCATGAACTCCACGCTTCCATTTTGTAGACGTCCATTTTGCATAACCGGAATGAAAGCACGCCTTTTAAGGCTTCGAAATGGAAAGAAAAAGAACTTTAGTATCTCCTTTATACTTTTTTTGGCCAAATATCTTTTCATTTAAAAGAAAAATTCAAAACTCGAAAGTCCGTTAAAATCGCTATTTGAGGTGGAAAATTATTGCACAACTTTGACAGTCTCACTTGCAAAAACAAGTAATGCTACAGCATTTAAAACATGAAAATCATATTTTGCAATCTGTAAATATCTAGTAGAGTGATTTAGGGAATTATTTTGTTCTTTGCTTGCAAAATAATTTTATTTCAAAGACATACATTTTGCTTCTTTAAAAGTACCTCATTAACAAAACAATTTTTCATCATGTGCTAAACCTTCAAACGGATTTAAGTTTCTGTTGGTTAATTTTTATAAAGATGATCTCAAGATTGCCGTAAATATTTCTTTAGGCAAATGATTCAGAGCGACGCGAGAGCATTTCAAAGTTCATTAAAATTAGAGTTATTTGACCTTACGAGGTCAACTATCAATTTGCGGGTCACACAAACATTCCACTTTCCACTACATGTCTTAAACACAAATAAGGTTAAAGTGGCCACAGAGAAAAAATGTTTTGACATTTTCTTACCTTATTTGTTGTAGAAGACTTATCCAGAGATCATTTTCTTGCATTTTTTTCACCGTTTATCGTATGTCCTTTAGTCTTGTTTACAACGTCCGATAACATCGGACGACAACGTAATATTAAACGGTCGGGTCAACCAACCTTTGTTAAACTTTCGACACTTTTCAGTATCACAGCATCTATTCAAAGGGCTAAGTACTTTCTGGAGCGTTCCTCGGTTTTGTAGTGCGCTAAAAGATTTGAAATGTTACTTTGAAGTACAAACAAAACATGTCGGACGTTTCCTTTCAGGAGGGTCTGAATGGGGGGGTCCACATGTCGGTTGTCGGTTAAAATTTCATTACTTTGTCGGTTGTCGGTTAAAATTTTCGACCTTTGTCGGTTGTCGGTAAATCTCAGTTAATAATTAAAAATGCAAGATCATGCAAGTTAATTATTCACATTTGTTATGTAATTTGCGCAGTTTTAAGACTTTAAACTCTAGACGAAGTGTAAAACTTGTAATAATTCATTATTTGATTGCACTTAAACCTAGTTAACTCTGTTTTTTAGCAACGTGATCGTCTACCCCACTTTTATTTGCAAATCTAGTATACCGATAAAATCACCAAAGCTTTTATTCTAGATGTGAATTTGTTTTCCTGTCGATTACTGGGCATCGAAGTAAATCAAGAGAGGTAAATTTGACAAGAGTGAAATGCCCACTTTAGCCTTTGGGATACGTAATTTTGTTAGCAACGGAAGTCTTGTTTTTTCCCCAAGACGTCCACAAACACTTATTACACTTATTATTCAACGGCTCTCGTGGCTTTACTGTTGGGTTTCTTTGGTTTTTTTTGCCAAAAATTTCGCTGCCATGCGTATCAATCTGCACCGTTTAATGGATCTTTAATGATTTTACAACTATTATTACTTCTTACCGTCACATGTCGAGACGCACAAATGCACGAACAGCCCTGCCGGATCGTGTAACACACGCTCTGTTGACAAGCTCTGAATGTTCTTCAAAATCTGATTCCTCGTCATCCGAATCTGTCTCATACTCATCAATTTGTACTTCCCTGTGATCCTCAAACACCTCAGTAACATCCCCTTCGTCCACAAATTGTATGCTAACAACGCGTTGTGGTACTGCATTCGCTGATGATACATTGTTGTCTTCAGGGAATCGAAGTGTCTCTTCAGACTCGTCGGTGCGATGAACAGCGTAGACAGCTGGCGGCAAGGCCCCAGCCTTATCTTTTGTGGTCTCGCTCCTAACCGTTCGTTGGCGTACTGGTCTATAACTCTCTAGCCACTCTTTGATCTGTCCTTTCATAGCTGGTGTTATGTCCTTACTTGGAAAAGGTGTCATCGTAGCTATAGCAGAAAGGGGCATGGCAGATTGAGGGACCGGATAGTATGATTTGTCATGCGTGTTGTACTTTGCTGCCCATCTAGATGTGCGCTTCAGAGATTCCTTGCAAATTGTTCCAAAATCCTGCGCATATGTAAGTACCTTAAATGTCTCAAGTTTAAAGTGCGAGACAGCAGGGGTCATCCACTAGATTAGCCTTTGCTATTTGGATGATCCCAACTCACTCTCTATTTTTTGTTACATTTTTCTTTTATTCCTTAGCTGTACTTGTGTTTAGTTGCCTATGTAAATTTTACCTATATGTCATGTAAAACTGAGCTGAGTTGAATAAATCATCTTGTCTTGTCTTGTCTAGAAATTGGGGGTTAACGTCCATCAAGTTCTTGTATAGCCTGTCCATCCCCTTTTTAAGCAAAGACACAGATACCTGCGTCTTCTGTGATACAGTTCCCTGTGGACCATTGGTTGCAAAAGTCTCGCTCAACTGGTAGCGTTCCTTCACCTTTCTCACAGTATCTTTTACATAGTTGTCAATCTTTGTCACGTTCTCTTTTGCTTGTTTCAAGGACACTCCTTCAGGTTTCATACCCTTAGAATGAATTCCAAAGGTATCGTATTAAGGGAACCAAGAATCCCCAGAAAAGATATCGTTTCTGAGAGGCTCGTCACCATCTTCACTTTACCAGCGGCAACATCTGTAACAAACAAAGTCTTGTCTACGGAGCATATCCCCTCGATTTTTTTTGAATGAGCATGAATCTTGTGTCCCATCGGAAGAACTGTTGTGGCCACTTCCTACCAAAGCTCCGAACCGAGTTATCATCAGGGTTGTACTGCATGACCCTTCCCGCCTTTGTATCCGTGTACACTACCTTCCCGTTCAAGGCGGTTTACCTCAGAGCAAGGAAGAGTCGAGTTGCATACAGCTTGTGTCACCGTCTTTGTGCTAAGTTAACATTTGTACAGCCCACCTTGGCTCGAGGCTCCTGAGAAGAATGCGCATTGGTCAAGTAGAGTAATAGACAAAAGGTTTACGATGCTGGATGGATAGGCAGTGAATTTCGTAGCATTGCCGTGAATGGTCACTCCATCAAATGTCAATGCTATCTGATAGACATATTGACTCCCGTCTCGTCATCACTACAAAATAACAAATCATTGCTTACAGCACAGATAGCAGAAAGCTTACTAAGACGATTAGGATGTACCTGAACGTGTTCCGCACAGTCAATGCTCTTAAAAATGGCACCCAAGTGGTCTTTGGCGCAAAACGGGAACCGTTCCATCCGTTGGGAGAGATAGTGCCTTTAAGGACTTTAAGTGACTCAGAAGTTCAGCTCGTCGCTTGAGTGACTTTGTACTTATTTTCACTTTTCCTTTGAAGTCGACGAAAGAAATTGTTGATTTTCCCCTTTCGCACAAGAATGCAATCTCATCGATGAAGCACAAGTTCCTAGCATCCCACAGTCCATCTCGCACAATAGAGACATTTGCTGGCTGGTACAATCTTATTGTTAGGAGTCTTGATAAACCTGTCTCAAAGTTGTAATCAACTTTGAAGATAATTTGAAGCTTTTCTTTTCTAGGGAAGGAACCCATTAAATTGCCGCGGGAAGTTTTCAACCAATCACAGGCTGACTTTTGAGAAGTCAATACGACTTTATATTGACGTCTCAAAAGCAGGCAAAAGGGTCGCAAAAGTTTAGGCAAAAGTATCCGAGAATTATGACACAACAGCAGGGCGTCTCGTCGGCTCGCTTACGAGACGCTGTTCTAGAAATGAGCCCGCCGCTGCTCTCCGAAAATGAGGATCCCGGGGCTTTAAAGTAATTTGAGGACAGGAAATTCTATAATTTTTTATTTTGATTTTGATTTTTAATTTTTTTATTTTAATGTGGTTACGTCTGGTGAAATAGAGCCCACCAAAGGATCTGGATATTTCCTGCGCTAAAAATAAATTCAAAATGCTCTTCTTTCTGAATACAAACATCCCTATAACGTCGGACCATGTCTGTTGTCGGTTAGAATTTATTTGTCGCTAGTCGGTAATTTTTTCCTCGTTTTGTCGGTAGTCAGTAATATTTTTCGCCCTTTGTCGCTAGTCGGTTAACCCCATTCACACCCTCTTTCAGTCCTTTTTCAGTCATGTCACGCAATGCAGTTTTGTTTGCATTTAAGGGGGTAGGGGTGCGGATAAGGCAATTAAATTGAAACACTTTTGCAAGTAAAAAAAACTGTTTAGAAATATATTTCAGTACCATTTAATTTTCTTCGTTAGTCAATATGTTCTAAAATATATTTATCAGTAGCAATAGCCTTTTGCGAGCAACGATTTTTAACTCTTCTCCCAAGTCTTGCTTTCCATATTCAATATTCATATTGGATGCTTTTTTCTCGTTTTCCTAAATTTACCTTCTTACCATACGAGTCGAGGTGCTCTACTTGATGGAGCTGCCCCTGAAAGATGGGTATACCAGGGCTTCCTGTGGATAGCATCTTGCATGTGATCTCTTTTTCACTATAAATTTCCAGTTGCAGATCCAGCTTGCCCATAAGGAGAGGGGGTGGGAGGGGAGTAAAAATGGTTCTGAAAAAAACTTCGGTCCCTCAAGCCGTTTTCTTTGCCAAAAAAAGGGATGGAAAGGGGCCACTTCCCTAGATCCGCCGCTGAACTTAATTCGACAACTTTAGTTTACAAACTACTTCCTTTACATTTCTAGTAAACAACGCTGCTCGACATAACATAAGTTCGATCTGGAAGAAGCCCCAACCCCTCCCCACTCCCTCTCTCCCTCCCCCACTCCCTCCCCCCAACCATCTATGGTACATATCATCGACGGAAAATTCACGAGCGAGGTAAATGGTCCCACGAACCACAGGTAACCCAAACTCACAGTAAGATTATCAACAAGTAGAAAACATCCAAATAAGTGCTCTTTTAAGGCTCCCTCTCGGTCAATTAAGAGATAAAAAAACATCAGTTGAGGTGTGTAATGTTTGAGAAACATTTACATCACTAGTTGTATTTACATTGTACAAAATGATATATTTTGGGGGCCGTGCATGTGGCGAATATTAGACTGATTTTCCCTTTTTCGCATAATGTTTCATGAAGACAGTATCCTTCTGATAAAAAGAAAAAGAAAAGAAAAACAATACAAAAAAAGGACAGAAATAGCTAAATACCACAGTGATCTTAATCATGTTAAAAGCTGGTGATGTCATTTGCATTTCACACATTTCGTTTTTACTTACTGTGCAAGGGCGAATGAATAATCTTTCCGGAGTAGAACAATAGAGAATGAAGGCGCTTAAATGTCCTAACGTAGCTGCTGCAAGAGTTTCAGACATAGATTCGGTGTTTTCAAGCTCTTTAGCCCTACCCCGCTGAAATGCTGCAGAACAGCTGCATTGCGTGACGACACAAATAACTGCTGTCACGATCACAGCACCAATGGCCCAACATGTTTGTTCATTCAGTACTTCTCAAACAGTGATTAGATTTATCTATCTGTTAACTTCAAACCGAAGAACATTTGACAAATGCTATAGCCTTTAATAAGATGCCTGAGGTTTGCGTGCAACCTTTCATGGCAGTCTGCGGCCAGCTTGCATCGGACGACTAAAATACAACGAACAAAGAAGGGATTTATACACAAAAATGGTCTCTGAATCTGTCTTCTACCACAAATGAGGTAAGGAAATTTCAATGTTTTCATTGTGGCTATTTTAATTTCATAATGGGTTAACACAGAAGCAGAAGTTAGAATATTTGTGTGACCCGCAAATTGATTGTTGACCTCGTAGGGTCAAATAACTCTAATTTCAACGACTTTGAAATGCTCTCGCGTCACTCTGAATCATTTGCTCAAAGAAATTTTTATGGCAATCTTGAGATCATCTTTATAAAAATTAACCAACAGAAACTTAATCCATTTGAAGGTTTAGCACATTGTTTTGTTTACAAGGTACTTTTAAAGAAGTAAAATGTATGTCTTCAAAATAAAACTATTTTGCACGCAAAGAACAACATAACAATTCCCTAAATCACTCTTCTAGATATCTAAAGATTGCAAAATACGATTTTCATGTTTCAAATGCCGTAGCGCTACTTGTTTTTGTAAGCGAGACTGTCAAACATGTGCAATAATTTTCCGCCTTAAATGACGATTTTAATGGAATTTGGTTTTCTGCATTTTTCTTTAAAATAAAAAGATATTTGGCCGAAAAAGGTATCCAGTGATTTTTGTTATACCTTAATCTATCTAACGTTAAAATATCAAAAGAATCCAATTTTATCACTTGCCGCGATATGTTTGATTTTTACAGACAGGCGCTTTTAATTAGCCCTCTTGGCCTCGTCAGTATGTTCAAAATACAAAGGAATTTTCAAGTGAAAATGAGGCCAAGAGGGCTAATTAAAATGCATATAAAAGAATAATAAATTGGCCGCCATTTTGGAATGAGGTGTATTGTTATTGGCTATTGTACAAAATAATGCACATAAAATAAAAGTGCTCTCATTTGATTGGATAACTGCATGAAAGAAAGCGAATTGAAAGTGGTCACATTTCTTACCACTGAAAGAAAAATTAATTACAAATTAGGCTAGTCAAATTAGTTTTGTGCTATGAAATAAATCCTTTTGGAGGGAACTCAGGATGTCAAGTGGAATATGTATTTTGTGATGATCCAGCTGATTAGCATAAAAGTATTCTTTTTTTAAGTTAATACCCGTTAAAATATATGAGGCGTTTATTCAAGTAAACATGGTACAAGAAAAAATTGAGGGGCCATTTTATTTTGGCCTGGGCCACTAAGAATTCAAGTACACTGGCCCGACTGGCCACCAAGTCCTGGAGTTAAGTTTTAGCCCTGATGTATGTTTAAATTTGTTTACATCAAATTAGTTATTGTTATCGCTGGATTCACGTTGGTCTTGTTACGAAACGCATTCGTAACAAAGCCTAACTTCACTAAGGTTGCGTTTGATTGAGCCTATTCCGGAATAACAATATATTCTGGATTATTCCAGAATAGCCATTCCATCTGTAGGTCAATAAAACGATTATTCCCTTTGTGGAATAATGCCCATGATATAACACGCAGACAGCAATCAAATCCCAGACTTGTTTCTTTTTGTAATTGACGTTTTAAAACATCTCTTTCATTTCTTCGTACAAGGAAATCAGGAGAAGCGTCTCTTCTTGACTCCAGGAGTATCCTTTTTTCAGTAACAACTCATTTTCTTCGCACATGGTTGCTGGCACATGGTCGCCAGCGGTAGCCATTTTGTTTGTTGCGTGAGGACGAAGTGATGTCATTATTCTGGATTATTCCAAGCATTCTGCACTAGGGAGCAAAATGCTTGGAATACATTCCATGTATTCTGGAATGGGAATAGCGACTCAATGGAACGGGCATTCGGATTTTTCCGTTTATTCTTATTCCGGAATAAGGTCAATTGAACGCACCCTAAGTTTATAGCTGATGGAAGGAGCAAGTAAGTGAGTGAGTGAATTTAAATTAGCCACCATTACCAATAACCCGTTCAATGCATTTGCGCGTATTCACGGTTCAAAAGTAAGACCACGCTACATTCAGTAGCTGACACTTCAAAGCTCGATCGCTAAGCAAATTCCAAGTTATATAAAACACAAAACTTGCCAGAACAAAAATCCCACAGGCGAACACAATATCAAACGGTCCTATCCATCCATGAATGCCTTGCATTGTCTTGAAAACTTGCAATTGTATGCTGTAGTTCTTCCTTTTGCTTCTCAAGTCAACACACAGAGAGATTTTGCGGTATGTGTTTCATCGCTGAAAGCCATATAGTTGTCGACATAAACTAAAATATGTGTGCATAAATTTGCATGCGCTGATGTGACACATACACACAAAAATTGAAAACTCAGAGCCGGATTTACAACTCTTGTACTGCGCCACGAGTAATGAAATGAACAGGAGGCTACAGCAATTCTCAAAAACAGTATTACGCGACCATCTGTCGACAACTGTACTCATTTTGAATATTTAATTTATTGATTCCCGATAAAATACACGCTCGTCTTTTATTTTGCAAACTATCACTTCTTTCTTGTAACACATTACATTTGAAAAGACTACTTTTAGAAGCAATGAACTCTGTAAACGACGAGGCTATTTTTTCAATTTTAACAAATCTCAAAAACAGAAATGCGCGACCGTCTGTTAGAGTGCACAAAAACTTTTTCTCAGTCTAGAACACTATAGTATGACTAATTTTCGAATAGAATACACCAGTTGTGTATCGAAAACTGCCCGAGAAACTAATTTGGAAATGAAAATTGCAAAACATACACAGACTTGGTAAGGTAATGCGTGTGAAGTTAGAACTATTAAATTAAGTCTTGTTTTGTTTACATAATTAATCAGATATTTTTACGACTGAATTTGAGCACATTTATAAACATTTCTCCAAAACTAACGACAACACAATGAAAAAGTCAATCCCAAATTGATATCAACATAAATTCCCATCAAACAAAGTAATATATTTTACGGTAAAGTCCCTTGGTTTGACCCGGCTGTTTGAAAATTCTTTAAAACTCCGCTTCTTCAAAAGAAACATAGCCCCGCACTGATGAAAACATAATTATGAAGTTCTTCAAAGAAAGATTTCGTCGCTTAAAGCTCTCCTTTTTTCCACTACAGCGGCTTCTGAGTATTCTTTAAAGCTTTCTTTTTCCATTTTGAATATTTTAAATGTGTGTTATTACTCCGATAAGACAAAACTATGGTTTTGAAAACCAAGCACATACCGAGCGCGGCAGCCATCTTTGTAGAATTTGTATGTGACCTGACAACCTGGTAAATTATAAAATATGCGTGCATAAATTTGCATTCACTAATGTGACACCATAAAAAAAGACGAAAAACAGCGGGTAAACCTTACCTCATGCTGCTTCGTGCACGAGTAATAATGGCCAAATTTCTAAACAACGATTTACATTGGGTTCGCGTGTAATCGCATTTGTTTTTTGTTTTGTTTTTTTTCACGTGACGTAGTTGAAAATTGTTGAATGCCAGCATGACATGAAATGTTGGGAAGTGATGACAAATTACATAATTATTGTTACACTTGCTGCAAGCAACTTAAGATTAAGTGGGATTTTACAATGATTCCCTGAGTTTTACAGGATTTTCTTGCGTGCTACATAAATAACTCGGCCGTCTAGGAGGATTAAAGAGTGGAGAAAACATAAAAAGAGCGCAAGAAAATACTTCGAAGTGCATAAAGGAAGGATATTAAATGTCGCACTGTTTCCAGTCAAGGTCACCGTTGCATAATTAGGAGCTTTATAAAGGGCTCGATTCTCTTACCTGTACAATGGCCAGATAAAAGGACAATCATGTAGCAAAGAACAAAGGTCACGTGGTTTAATATCATGATGATTGCATTCACATCATTCACAATTATAAACTTCTGACTTTATCGTTAGATCTGAAGAACAAACAAAGCAATATTTTAAGATTGTTAAAAAAACAAGGTAAATATTGGCTTTGCCCTCCTGATACTTGCATCAGGAGAGTGGCCAAAAGCTCGGTCAGCCTGGCAAAGCATGGCCCTGGCCAAGCTTTCTTGGATTTCCTGGTCAGGAGAGCCTGGCATTCCTGTCTGTCTCCCTGCTGCAGTGACAAAATAATTATTTTGCTAAAATTTATTTCTAAAGAACAGTTGGCCGAGTAAACCTGGGGAAAGTGAGCCAGCAGTCAGCAGTTTTAGCCCAAAGAGCAGGCGTGCTGTGGCACTCATTGAATTTGTTACTTTTTGGCGCAAATTGAAATGCTGAAACAGACGTGCAAAGAATTCTTGCTAAATGTAAAGTCCATATAGCCTAGTAAAGGACAAAATGGATACTCTTCTTTCTAGATCTAGGTAAGTGAAAGAAGGAATCTTTGGTGCAATTTTAATGCTTAAAACACAAACATATTGACATTCAGTTTGAAATGAACATGCATGCATTTTTGTTTATTCTATAAGTTCTTAGTTGAAGTTATTCTTCAGTCTTTCAAGAACTGTGTTTCCACACTGAGTCCTTCCCAATTTTATATTAAGCACAGATAGCACTGCTTCACTAGCTAATGACATAGGAGAACTGTGATGTAATTACAATTTGAGTGTGGGTGTCTCGAAAACAACGACCGAAGACCCTTCAAAAATGAAGACCCCTCGAAAACAGTTAGAAAACTCCTTGAAAACAAAGACTACTCCTAACAGTTACCCGGACGCTCCGACTTGGAAGACATTAACTCGAGCCTTTGACTCAGTGGACTATGACATCAATCTTGAGCCCAGAGTCTACGGGGTCCTCGGACTGGATTAAAGTAACACTTTGCGTGACACATTCAGTTGCGTCTTCTTCTAAAAATGTAGAGCTGTCAACACTGCTGGACCTCCTGGGAACATACCGTAAATGTTAGAAAAGGCCTTGTCATCAACAGCAGAAACTGCCCAAAAGAAAAGCAAAGCTAAGAAAGCAAAAACATAAGCATTTGAGAGGCATACATTGTCGAAAGACTGTTTGACAGTGAACTTTGGTACTGGTTATTAAAAAATTCTGAGGTTGCTTATCCTTCCCACAGTTTTAACATAATTATGACTTTATAAACTAAAAGGAATCTTGCAAAGCATTGCATCTAATGAAATTTGGAATCTGGTAATTCTCGTTAGTATTAATATAAGTTGTGTTTTGTTAACAGATTTGAATTACATTGAGGTTGGATGTACTTAGTCATGTCTCAAGGTTATGTATTTAAAACATTTGGTTGTGGAACAGGTCTTCTGAGAGATTCAGTTGCAGTGGAACTTAAAGAAAACGTCCCATTTTTCTCCTATTTTTGGGCCACATTCATTCCTATTTTTTGAGTATCATTTGTCACTTGACACCCTGATATGGTCGCAATGCACACTGGTTGAGAGGAACCCTTTAACGGAGGTCCAACTATTTTTGGAACAACTCACTTTAATTGAGTTTAATTTCGCCAATTCTATTATTTCAAGTAACAAAACGTAAGCTAAACGCAATTATAGTTTTCCTGCAGGAAAACACAAACAACAAATAATAAAAAAAGAAAACAACAACAAGCAGTTAGCCTGTCGCCCAAACCATTAAAGCATTTTTATAAATTTCAAGCGCAGCTTATACTATTCCTTAAGATTAAACATTTTCAGCATTCGTGATTGAATACTGCTTTTGTTCAGGAACAATCCTGTTGATCAAGTTCAATTCTGACAAAAAGCTTCTACATTTTTAGAAGAAGACGCAACTAAATGTGTCACGTAAAGTGTTATTTTAATCCAGTCCGAGGACCCCGTAGACTCTGGGCTCAAGATTGATGTCATAGTCCACTGAGTCGAAGGCTTGAGTTAATGTCGTCCAAGTTGGAGCGTCCGGGTAACCGGTGAACGGGTAACCATAGTCTTCGTTTCCAAGGGTTTTTCTACCCATTTTCAAGGGATAGTCTTCGTTTTCGAGGGGTCTTCGGTCTTCGTTTTCGAGACACCCGAATTGTGTCGGAGAGGAAATGAGGCTAATCTTTCTACACAAGACCTTGGCGCCTCATGGAATTAACATTGACTTTAAATTCTAATTTTCCATGAGGCTACATTGACTTCAAGTTTCATTCTCTGTTGCATTTATGCGCGGTAAGCGCGCGCTCGAATTCGAGTTTCATTTGATATAATAATAGGGCGACCTTTGCTGACTTTATTGTTTACATTTTGTCTCATTAGCATACGAATTTACGCAAAGAAGACCTGCTAAATACGAATTGACTTCAACAGTTGAAAGAGCTGTTAAATTTTATTAGTAATCTACCCAATCTTTAGCTCTTTGCATGTAATGTTTAAGAAAATATAAGCTATCCAAAACTGCAAAATTGCTTGGTGGCAAAAGTGCTAATGAGCCCATACATTCTTTGTCAAATTTAGAGTTTTGAAAACAGCATTGCACATAGAGTATCTAGTATATCGGGTTCAAATTTCCAAAGAAAGCTAATTGTGCTATGCTCTTTCAATATTCAGAGTTGATTTTGTTGTAGCTCGATTAGAAAATCATGCACATATGCTAATGAGGCAAAAAGTGTAAACAAAGATCGCCCGGCGCGGTGCGGAACTGTCCTTGAGACAGAAGCGTTTTGGACCGGCCGGGGGTAATCCCATATATATATTTTTTGGGGGGGATGATCGTCGGGAGTTTTCAGTTACCCCTAAAGGATACCAAAATGGCGGTGGCTAAAACATTTTTTACCCTAAAAAAAATGAACAATCTGTGACACTGGCAACAAAGTCGTCGATACGGATTGAAGACGAGAGAGTACATGAAGATCCTCAACTCTTATTCCAGCGACTTGTGATTGCTTGCATGAACGCCAACGACCTTGAAGATGTTTTCTCATATGAACTCTGTAGCTATCCAGTGGCGCTGTTTGAGACACCAGCGACCCTATGCCAGGCCCACAACAATAACCGTCTTCTTCTAGCTCGTGTATAACAACTATTAATACCTTTAGTCATTTTTTGTCCCCGCATCAGGGCTGTCCATAAGATAAAAGTAAAATATCTGACTGTCCAAAAATGATGTGCAACTGCTACAACAACTAATGAAAGTGAACTTGAAGTTATTGCATTAAATTAAATCCAATGTCCTCAAAACTACATGCTATTTCAACAATGTTCCTTTAAAAATTTAAATTTAAAATTATGTCTTCTCAATGGTGATCATTACAACGCACTTTAGTCGAATGTCCTGTTTTACCACTCTCGAAATAGTTTGAGGCGGTCGTGGTGTACAAACTTGGTTTTGCCTCATGAATTCTTCTCCATTCGATAAACTACATCTGTGATTTGTTTACGGTTATCTTCCAAGGACCATCCCATGACGTCTGCAATTTCGGACTTCTGCCCTTGATATTCTGGGGACTGTAAAGCCACACCATAGGCGCAGTACGTACGCTTATGTACACTTCCCTGAATAGGATTCCCCTCCAGTCCTGTCACATTTACTGCTTGGTTCACGCGCATCAACGTTAATTTCCGGTTGGTGTCCAGGTTCCACGCGGCCCGCTTGCACATCGTCCAAAAGATGCCATATTTTGTTGTTCAATTAATCGATTTGTGCTTGAAAATGATCGCTAATTCGTCGCCTGATGGTTTGGCAGTGTTCAAGTATATGGGTGCAAGATCTCTTGACAAAACAAGAAAGGATTTTTCAAAAATCCTTAACGAGGTCGGTTTACAAATCACAGCCCAATCAAATCTGAAAATTGTGAGCTACCTGGATGTGACATTAAATCTCTCTACCGAAAAGTTTTATCCATATAGAAAGTCGGACAACAACCCACTCTATATTAATGCTAAGTCGAATCACCCCCCTTCCATCATCAAGCACCTACCAGTGACTATAAGCACTAGAATCTCAAGCTTATCGTACGACCCTGACGAGTTCAACAAGGCCTCAAAGATCTACAATGATGCCCTAAAGACCAGCGGCTACCGTGTGAATACTAATATACGAGAAGCGGGAACCGAACGAGGGCCAGAAACAGACAAAGAAAGATTTTGTTTAACCCATTCACTCCTGAGAATTTTTACGTTTTTGAGCGATTTCCTGCATACACACGCCCCATAGGATTTTGTGACTCCATAATGATTTAAAGTTACCATCGAAAGTGCTGCTGTTCTAAAACACTGAAGGCTCGAGTTTACTGGAAACATCATTCTCACGTTGTCATTTTGCTTCGTTGAATTGCAATAAAGGCTCCAATATGGTGTATCTGCGATTTTTGGTAAGTAAGTCCACAGCCATTTTTCATCTTTAGTAACTGCCTGATGAACATCATTAAGCTTGAAGGTAGTTCAGAGTCCACTTTCTCAATGAAGCAAGTTAGGTGTTGTACTTCATTTACGAATTTGGCTCGTTGCTCGTTGAACTGAAAAAATGGCCGCCAGGAAACGAAGTAGCCTTGGGACTCGACTCTGGATGAATTTCTCGACCTACCACGGCATATTTTGGAAGTTGCGACCAGAGGAGAACACAACAAGCGCGAAATTTCGGCGGTGGGTCGGAGTGGCTGTGGATTTAGTATAAATATGAAATGCGTAGAGGACAGAAGGAACGCTGTCAAAAATTGTGGCTATTTCCCAGCATGCAGTGCGGTGGTGATGTTGAAAATCGAGGAAAGGTCAGTATGCACTAGAACGAGAGGCTGTAGCTCGGCCCAAGCAACGAATAAGAGCTAAAAAATTTGCTGCTAAGCTAGGACTAGGACTGAATTTTGCTGTGAATGTTGACTTTTGGGTTTGCCACTAAAGGCAAAAACGTGATTGTTGTTTTTCTATGACGTTAAAAACGGTCATTTTTGTTATTGTCCAAATTCAAATGCTGATATTCTGCAAAAATTGCTGACTTTTTTTTTGTTAATTGGGTATCTCAATTTGACGGACTTTCTAGTCAATGCTCACAACTGCTAGTTCCGGCAATGTTCGTGCGATTGAGAAAGTTGCAATTTTTTAAAGCAGTGGAGTCTTGTACAGCCGGTTTTGGCCGGTGTAGGAGCGAATGGGTTAACCCACCTTACAGCTAAAAATTAATGTCCATGTCATTCCATTGCTTGATTGATAATTAAAACATTTCCCTAAAACACACACTCTACACAAGCTAATTAACATGAACAATGTGAAAGTCAGCTATAGCTGCACAAGTAACATGGCAAACATCAAACGCAACAACGCAAAAATCCTAGGAAATGACAACAATACTAGTATAGTATAGAAAATTATGTATATAGTGTAAATATTTATTTATTTTTTTGCTTTCTTATATGTTATTTTACTCGAAGAAATTAGCTTCACAAGCTAGCTACACTTAAATTCGAGTTAAAATAAAGTTTGTTATGTTATGTGTTAACATGGAATCTAACAAATGTAACTGTAGAAACAAGGACCTTTGCCCTCTCGATGGCGCATGTCTTACCGGTAGTATCGTCTATCAAGCCGTCACCACCACTTCCGGTGGCAAAGGTTTATATCGGGATGATGCAACATAGTTTCAAAACAAGGTACAACAACCACAAGCTTTCTTTCAACCACAACAAACACTCGTACAACACATTCCTCTCAAAATACATCTGGGATCTAAATCATCTAAAGAACAATGGCACCAATTACTCCATCAAATGGTCCATTATTAAACGAGCAAGCGCTCACAAAGCAATCTATGTTTATCTGAAGCTTTATGTCGCTCTGTCTGGGACCAAGACCCTCCGGTGTGAAGGTCCCCACAATATGAGCCCCCCAACCTAGGGTTGAAGCGTCTGTTTCTATGATTAAATCTGGGGCATTCGACACCAAGCTCTTGCCATTCCAGGCTATCAGGTGGTCTCGCCACCAAATCAATTCTTCCCGAGCTTCTGGGGAAAAAAGGACTAATGCCTCGTAGTCTCGAGAATGACTGAGAGCTGTCTGTTGTACTCTCTGAAGGTGGCGGTAATTCAGGGGAGCGGGAAAAACTGCCTGAAGTGATGCGTTCAACTTCCCTAGGAAACGAGATAGCTCCCTTACTGTGACAGGGTTGTTGTCCAGTAAGGACTGGCTGTCTCTTCGGATCTGAGGTAGTTTCTCCCGGGTTAATGACAGAGTAATGGCCACTGAACTCACTACAAAACCCAGAAATTCTAACTGCTGACAGGGAGTGAGAACAGACTTTTTGTGATTGATGACAAAACCCAGGCTGGTAAGCAAGTTGACTGCTAGACTGGCATGGGCCTTGGCCAGCTCTATAGACTCTGCCATGATCAGGAGATCGTCTAAATAAATTATTAATCTGACTCCCTGCTTGCGTAGTAAACCTACAACTGGTCTCAGTATCTTGGTGAACACTAGAGGAGCTGAAGCCAGCCTGAACGGAAGGCATGCAAATTCCCAAAGGGTATCTCTCCAAAGGAATCTGAGATACTTCTGATGATTTTTCCAAATGGGAATTGTAAAGTAGGCATCCTTAAGGTCTATTTTCACTAGAAAATCGTTCTTCTTTAAAAGGTTCCGAAGCATATGGATACCTTCCATTTTGAAGTGTTGGTATTTGAGGAAATGATTTAGCCCTTTGAGGTTGATAACAGGGCGTTGACCTCCTCCCTTCTTTGGGACTAGAAAAATAGAACTAATGAAACCTTCTTGGGATTGACAGTAAGGGACTGTGTGAATTGCCCCTTTTTGTTTCATTTCCTTGACCTCCTCGTCTATCAGGCTGGCTTGAGCCTCTGAGACATGAGTACTGGGTATGCGAGTTTGATAGGGTGTCATTAAAAGGGGGAGATGGTACCCTTGGATAACATGTAGTACCCAAGGGTCGGCACTTAATGTTTCCCACTGGGGAAAAAACCTTTGTAACCGACCCCCCAAAGGAATAAGATGATCGATTATTGGTGAATCTATGACATTTAAGTTTGTGGACATACCTTGGGAAACCTTCAGAGACCTGAGATGTTGGGTTTTCCCCTGAAGGTCCCTCTGCTGTTGAAACGGCCTCTCCAAGGGGAGCGGTTGTTGAAACTTCTGCCTCTTGAACTGAAACCTCGCAAGCTCAACCTTGGGTTTTGGAAGGGCTGGGCTTGAAAAAACTTTCTTGATCCCTGGTGTGATTTAGTCAGGGCGGTAGAAATTACTTTGGCTGTTTCAGCACGTTTAGACACTTTTCTTCCAAGCCAGGACCAAACAAATCTTTCTTGACCTCAGGGAAGCTTTCTTTTGCAAGGGAACCGAACTTTGAACCGAGTTTTTCCAATACTAGTTTTCGGCGTCATGTGGTCATATGACAGTTGGCATTTCCCAACAGAAACAAGGCTTTGGAAATGCAGTCTTGGACAAATTCAACTGAGAGCGAGTCTGCATTTGTCATGTGTTCCAAGCCAGTGCCAGAGGGCCAGACACATCCAAAAGGAGGTCTTGGGACTTCTTAATTGGTTTATCTTGAGGTTTACACTGAGGCACCAAGTCTCCTAGATAAGCATCTAAGTTAAGAGTGAAAACGCATTCCACATTTGGGCGCGGGAAATCTTTCACGATTGCTCGCCGTTCAAAAGCCGAAAGTTCCTTCGTAAATAACAATGGAAGTAGCGCAGACAGTTCGTCTGATGCTTCCCAACGGCCAGCTGATGATGTAAATTCATCCTCGCGATCTAAACAGGGCGACAAATCCTCGGAATTGTCTTCAATTTCAATAGTTTGCTGACCACGAGGTCGCTTGTTGCTTGGTTGTTCATCCTTGTGATAAAACTGATCATTGAACACCGGATGCGGTTATCCATTCATCACCACAACCTACTAGCGCTGTGCTGGAAACCCCTTTATCACCTCATTCATCGAGTGCTACAGTTGAAACGAGATACCCAAGAAGGGAACGGCGTAAACCTGCACGATTTAAGGACTATATTTGTACGTAAGAACCCTGGACATTGAATGCACGAGAACACTGGACATTGAACATTGAACATTATTGAACACTGAACATTGGCCATTATACATGTTGTTTTGTTTTCAGTTCAGTTTTATTTTGGGTTTGTAGTTTAATGTTGTTTCTACCAAGATGGGGAGGGATGTAATGTCCTACCATATTTGGATGTATAGTCACGTGATGCGTATAGCTTGTATATAAACCGAGCACATGGAACTGGACTGGGAGAGAGAGACTAACGAGAATACATAAGTAGAACTCGTGTGTGCAATAAAGAAAACTACAGCTACTATTCCCGAGACTGCCATACAATGCGATTTGCAGGCAAATTCTGGTCAACCGCCCAAGAATTCTACCTGTAGACATCCGAAACTCCAGCGAGATAAACTAGGTCAAATAAATTAAATTGCTTTATAATAAACCCCTTTTACCGTGGCGAAAAGTGAAATCAGTTCCGACTCGCGTGAAGCTTGCAAACTGGATTAAACAGTCGTAATAAAAGTGCTGAAGATTTTAAAAACAAAGGTGCGAAAAGCGAAAATCACGATCGAGAAAAGGCACGCACTTGGGTCGTCTTGCAGGTCAAGTTTAATTTAGCGCCAAAGTTGTGTTTTTGCGGGAACAAAACTGGTGACTTTTGAAAGCATAAAATAAATTCAAAACGGCAGTGAAAGTTAGAAAAAAACACCACCATCAATGTTAAATGTGTTTCTAAGCTAGGTTTATTAACAGAAATGAAATGAGCTCGCCTTAGCAAAGTTGACAAATTTTCCTTGCGTTACGCGTTACAACAATGCGGGTTTGGCTGTCTATTTCAGGTCTTGTGCTAGTAAAGCTATCATCAATGATTT
The DNA here is from genome assembly GCA_022457155.1 of Cladopsammia gracilis. Classification (NCBI taxonomy): domain Eukaryota; kingdom Metazoa; phylum Cnidaria; class Anthozoa; order Scleractinia; family Dendrophylliidae; genus Cladopsammia; species Cladopsammia gracilis. The sequence continues at coordinate 327,135 of JAJGOT010000438.1, read as the reverse complement.
GTTTTGCAATTATGTTGTAGCAACCTCGTCGTGATATAGCAAACTGAAAAAATCATGTACTTGCTGAGCCAAGAGGGCACGTGCAAAGTTCAATAATATTCCATATTTTTATGCGGTAGAATTGTAGGCACAAGTTTGGTTTATGATAGTATCAGAACCCATATTGCACAAACAATGTTTTTTAAACCATCCGGCTATCCAGATCGACCGCCAAAATATTTGTAATGAGTAATGAAATCAAACGCTGTCCCGAAATAGTTCTCAAACACGCAAATCCATCAACCTGCCATCAGGGCGTTTAGAGCCAAATCGGAGCAACGCAAATTTGGAGCGGTCGGGGTGTCATGATCAGTCATGACTGACTGCAATTATTTTGGCCGCGCCAATTCGAAGGGGAAAAAATGGATTGTTTAAAGAAAAACTGGTAAATATGTTGAAGACTCTTCTCGAGAACTCTTGTCTAATAAACTTTGATATGAAAACTGTTTTACTGTAATATATTAAAGAGGAAAACCTTCATTGTCTTTCTTGTTTATTATATAGCCGAAGTGTTTACACTCGCATTGGTCATGCAGTTTTGCAAAGTTCGCCCGGTCGTCTGTGTGTTCATGTGAGACAAAAAGGTTCTACAGGTTTAATAGATTAGGTTCGTCAAATAAAATGTTTCGGTACCGGCTCTTTTTTTATCGGCCGAATTCATTCCTGATCGAAATTTGCATACCGGTAGTTCAACCGAGATTTGCGTTGTATGATCAATAACAAACAAAATTCTTTGATTTAAAGAGCCTTTCAACCTTTGAAACAGTTCTAGATTTCAAAAGGGAATTGTATTTTACACACCAAGAAAAGTATTAGAAAGTCTGGAAATGTTTTGATAGAAAATTGACGGCGTCACTTTGTCGCGCTGTTGTAGATTTCGCTTGCACGCAGACTTGGATAGAATTATAAAGTGAAGCTGTTGATTCACTTGGCTATATTAATAGAAGGTTTTAGCAGCGAATTTTAGGACAAAACCCGAACCCCTTCAGATGAGAAGTTTTACCATCGATAAACTTTTAATTGTGTTTTAATTACTTAAGCTTTTATAAGGAGAAATTTTAGGACATTTTCTCGCTGCAATTCAGTAGTACCACAAGTTACGCTAAATTTGGTTGAGTTTTGCCATCGGAAGGTGGAAAACTTTTTTCCCGTAGTTTCGATTTTCTGCCTTATATGCTTATTACGCAGGAATAACCTGCTTATTAAACAAAAGTGACACCATTTCTTGTCTTTCTTGTTTAATAAGCAGAAAGTCCACGAATTCTCCGTTCTCTTATCTTGACACTGTTTCTCGAGACTTATATTAGTTTGTAAAAAAAAAAATGAATTCGAGAAAGAAAACAAGTTTCTGTAATCCCACTGTTTTTACACTAGGTTTCAATCAAATAAATTAATTATGGTAAACCTTTTCGCTATTTTATGTCTTCAAGTGCAGTGCTGTCACGGAATTCTGTCCTGAATTTGCATACATCGATAATTTTGCTTGTCGGATCAAATTCCAAACGAGTCCTTTATTCGTAAAAGCTGGAGCCTTTCCAAACAATCAAACAGTTCTACTTTTCTATTTGAAAATTTGTTTTCTAAAATAACGCGAAAATGAAAATGTTTTGACCACGATCGAACTTTGCGTACGAATCGATTGAATATGACCTCGTTGTTGTCGACCAAGCTCATCCCAAATGGATTTTAACGAGGCACTCTGCACAGAATATAATTACGAATGGGCTATGTTTAATTAAAATAAAAATCTCTCGCTATTGCTGCATTTAAAAACCTCTGAAAGTTCTCTTTTGATGGTGTAATTCCAGTGAAAAAGGCTCAATTTGGTTTTAACACATAAACATGGAATGATCGGCGAGCAGCTCGCACACAGTCGATAGCGCCACGAAGTCGAACTTTTGAAAAATTTCTGTCTCGAGAAAGAAAGTCATGACTTAGTTTAGCCCAATGGGAGGATTTAGCAGACAAGACATATACTAAATAGTTTTTTTTCTAGAATTATTCATCCGTTGCGTCGTTTTCGTCCTCGATATCTTTTTCCATAATGGCGGCTGAAGGTCGCGTTTGTAAAGTGTTGTGCCTCTTTTAGTTAATAAGCAAAACATGCACTTTTCTGAGTTAATAAGCAAAAGTTACTTGTTTAATAAGCAAAAAGTAACACATTTCTTGCTTAATAACAACAAAATAGCGTCTTTTTTGGTTAATAACTAAACTTGACGTGTCAAACTTGCTTATTATGTAGAAAAGACGGATTTTCTGCTTCATAAACACTTTCCAAAAACAATCTGACTCCTGTTTTTGACACTTAAATAAATTGATTTGATTTGATTTGATTTGATTTCCAGCGGAGCAGTGAAGGAAAAATTGGCCCACCCACCCACCCTGACCGAAAATTCGTGTGGGTCATAAAACACTGCTACCCTAAGCCAAGCTGTTCCAGCTGTTCCAGCTTGGCTTAGACCGCTGAGCAATATTATCCCCATATCTTATCTCAACTGAGCATGAATAAGAGTGTTATGGAATAGATTACTATAGTACTGAAAAGCTTGTTACACAATAGACTGTGGTGGTGTACCATAGGTGTTACACCCAAAACTTCACAGGCATTGATATAGCTTTGCTGGGCATAATTATAGATAGCCCCCTTACTACATGATGCAGCTACATGTAGGTCTAAATTTGTCTGCAGTAGGTCTAGCAAAGGTCTTGTAGACATTTTCTAGACCTTTCCAAGATAAACTTAATGTCTTGAGAAACTAGCAAATGTCTTGAATGACTTTAGCAGTGTTGCTATGCCTGTTGTTGTCGGTAACGATTACCAAGGCCACAAGTTTGAGGTATCGAGTTGCCGCTTATAGTTACCATACCTGAAAATTGTCTTGAAGTTCGATTTGGCCAAGACATAAAATAGACATTTAGGGGAGTTAATACAACTATTAAATTGCCACACATTTTTCAGATCACGATAATGCTGGTGTGACCCTTTCATACTTTTCATTTCTGACATGGTTAAAAATATATGATAATGATAATAATAAAGTATGATCATATGCACATTTTTCTGTTATGCAAAAAAGTATTAATTTAAAATTGTCTTTATCTTTTAGACCAAGAAGAGCTCAGTCATATTTAACTGCTCTATCTTAGCCAAAATTTGAGGAGGACCCATGCATGATGACAAGCCTTACAGAAAAGATGTTTCTGCAGCTTTCTCTTGAGCACAAATAGATGACAGGTGCTAACACATCACTTTCCTGTGTATCGGTTCATGACAGAGACAAATCTGTACAACTGCCTTCCCTGAACGTGGAGCAGAATTGCTCACAGATGTTATCTGAGATTGTTGCTCATTTTTAAGGATTCATCAGAAAAGTGGACAGTTAGAGTGGGCATTATATTGCTTTTGACTGTAACAGACCAGATGTACAGTTCATTATGCAACCCTACGCAGGGTGAGATACTCAATACATTGGCAAACTGGTGCCTGTTTTTTGTCAGATACATGTAAACATTACAGTATCAAGTAAGTTCATTGATGCAGTTTGCATGTGAAGAATTCTTGTATGGTTTATGCGCGCTCTTCAATTTCAGCTGCTTATGTGAGTCAGCGCACGCAGAGATCTGAGAAAAAAAATGTGGCGCCTATTCAGCAATCATTTTATTTTGCTCAGCGTGGATCATGAAAGTGTTGTTTTTCATCTTAAAATCAAACAATTTGTTTTTAAAAGTGTTTCTTGAATCAATAGATAATTTTTAGAGCTATATGAAGAAATACACTGCCCTTTTGGTTGTTTTTGTCTTTGGATTGAGAACCCAGTCAACGCAGTTGACCAAAAAATTGTGACTGGATGTTTAAGCCACTTTCCTTGGAAACATGCTGATTTCTACAGAACCACTCATTAGAATTTCATTAAATTTGGCACAATAATAAATCCTAATATGCCAAACTCGCCTGCCATCAAAAATTTAAAATCTAACAAAGGAGATTTTTACAAAATGCAAACATTAAACCACAAATTACGGAAGATCCCTGTCAAAATTACATGAGACCAGTATTAACGTGCGAATATTTTTCGAATTTACTGGAGACAAATGATGGACAAAATCTAACGACTAGATTTTCTGAGAATAAACGAAACCAAATATTGCAGGCTGATTTACAATCCACTCTGTTGCCATGGCAACACCCTAAAAGCTCACAAAAATATAATCAAAGGCTCCGAAGAGCCAACCCGTGAATAAGAAATGCTAACGCGTAACGCAATATTGCGGTAAGCTCATGTTTTCACACTGACACGGTTCAATATTTTTTTAAATTAAACGCAAGGATTTTTGACAAACGCAAAAAGAAAAATACAGTACATCACTTTCATAATGTTCAGCCCGAATAACCAAGATTATTTAAATCATTCATACGAGTGACTTGTTACAAAAACATTTGGCACAGGCAGCCCATCAAAACGCGTGTCTCGGTTGAAAATTCCTTTTAGATCGATTTTAAAGTTGCATTTAAGACTCCAAATGCGAAACATCTTTAAGCTTGTTGTTTATATTTGTTTACACTAATTTAGTTATTGTTATCGCTGGATTCATGCTGTTCTTGTTACAAAACGCATTCGTAACAAAGCATTATGTCACTAAGTTTACAGCTGATGGAAGGAGTGAGTGAGTGAGTGAGTGCTCATTTGCATACATGTCGCCGGTACCGATAACCCGTTCATTACGCATGCGCATATTCACGGGTTAAAAATATACAGCTTGTTGCTTAATCGTATGACTTACCAATTTTGGACGCCCAGACCTAAGTGGTTTTAAAATGACAATGAATAATAACGCATAGGTACAGTGAAACTGTGTTCAGCCACCTTAAAAGGAGAGTTCAAGTCAAATAATTGTTGCCTATACAGTCGAACCTCCCCTTACGGACACCTCCATAATACAGACACCTCTCTAGTACGGGACAGTTCACTTGGTCCCAAAGAATGATACCAAAATTCATACATTCCCTACCTCTATAATACGGACACCTCTATAATAATACAGTTGAACCTCTCCTTACGGACACCTCCATAATACGGACACCTCTCTAGTACGGACAGTTCACTTGGTCCCAAAGATACCAAAATCATACATTCCCTACCTCTATAGTACTCGATACCCTTTATAAGTACCTACCTCTCTAGTACGGACAGTTCACTTGGTCCCAAAGATACCAAAATCATACATTCCCTACCTCTATAGTACTCGATACCCTTTATAATGCGGACACTTGGGCCTGTCCCTTTGGTGTCCGTATTAGGTAGGTTCGACTGTATGTATGAATGCATGCATGCATGTTTGTATATGTGTGTGTGTGTGTCTGTATGTATGTATGTATGTATATATATAATATATAAATTCATTGAATGCAGATCAGGCTTCAGAAGATATTAATTCATTTAATGCTTCAGCTCTGTTTCGTATGGTCAAAAGATGACCACACTCATCAGATTTCTATATCGTTCTTTGAAGTTTGTTGCCAGTCCTATGTAAGTCTCAGTCATAGTGTCGGTTGTGACAGTCGCTTGGTTGTTTGTGAGGCATTGTCCTTCGAGGGGGCATTGTTCTTTCTGTCTGCAGTTGCATTCTTTCACGGGTTCCGTGACCGGGGTTGATGTGTAATTGGAGGGGACTGTTTTGTTATTTGACACGATGATGGATTTCATGTTTGGCACACAGCATCCTTCCGAAACCACAAGAAAAGAAACAAGACTGAACTATCAAAGCACATTTGGACCCTCAAAATTGCAAAGAAACCCTTCAATGTGAAATGGAGGATACTAAGAAAATGTAAACCATATAATAATATTAGCAAAAAATGTAACCTCTGCCTGAGTGAAAAATTTTTTATAATCTGTCAAAAAGAATTATGTAGCCTTAACAAACGCAACGAAATAGCAAGTTCGTGCCCCCACAGGAACAGATTTATACTCAAGAACTCCATGATAATGTAGCTGTCACATAGTAATGCAACCCCTCATTTCGCTTTTGTATCTTGTTGCATCTATTTATATACCTTGTAGTTCACTTTGTTTATATATTGCATAGCAACGTGTTAAATGCTTATAACCACCAGTTTTGAAATGTATGGGTCAATTGTTAAATTGCCTGATGAGCATGGTCATCTTTTGACCGTACGAAACAGAGCTGTAGCATTAAACGAATGAAGATCTTCTGAAGTCTGATCTGCATTCAATGAATTTGTCTTTGCTCCTCTAATGAATTAGAGTTGAGTGCTTTTTGAAATGCATTCAACTGAACTGTCAAAGAATATATATATATATATATATATATATATATATAAATATTTAAAACAGGAAAAAGACTACACTTGTATCCCTACAAGCCTGTTTCGTGATTGCTCACTCTTCAGGGGATTTTATTAAAGAATAAACATAACCATCGCTTATATACAAAATTTGAATGCTCGGATGTTTAGTTGTTACATAGCAACGCTTTGTTACGGTGACGGCAAGAAGATACAAGTTCGTTACGTTTATTAAGTGATGACAGGTCAGGGCGGCAAATGATTAAGAATTTTTCCTTAAGACAGAGATTACATCTTTTGCTTGAGCTGCTATATGAGGAGCTATTAGAAATTATACGCCATGAGATAGAATGTTCGATGTTGTTGTCTTTAAGTGACCAGATGTGCTTGCTAAGTTCGGTGGAGTTTCTGTGTTTTGCGTGACGAAATGATGAAGTGTGGTTTCTATATCTTGTCTTGAAGTCGTTTTCCGTAAGTCCGATGTATGATTGGGAAGTGTTGTTGTCGGTTCGCGTGACGTTAGCTTGATAGATGACAGATGATTGAAGGCAGTTTCCGTTTAGGGGGCATAAGCTCTTTTGACGGCAGTTGCATGATTTGGTGTGAGTAGTGTTATTTGCGGTATTATCAGTGACTTTGGATGAATTTAGAACACGTTTGTTGTGATTGTCAATAATTTGTTTGGTGTTATTCATGCAGCTGTAACTGATCTTGACGGTGTTTCGATTGAAGATTTTTCTGAGGTCGTTGTCTTTGGGAAAGTGTTTGTCTACTAAAGCAAGGAATCTGTGACCGATGTTTGTGCTGACGTTTTTGCTGAACGGGGGGTTATACCAAAGGATGTTGTTACGTTGTCTGTTTCTGCGATTAGGGGTCGTGATCGGTTCGTAGTGTAGAGTGTAGTTGTATCCACTTTCGTCTAGTGCTTTTTGGTATGGTGGCGCAGCTTGGTCGAATGATGCCTTGTCCGATGAAAGGGATGACAGCCGTCTGTTGATGTTGTTGGGAATGTTCTTTGTGGTTGTGGGTGGATGATTACTCTCACGGTGGACATAAAGAAGTGCGGTATTAGGTTTTGTGAAGGGTTGAAAGGTGCTGTTGTTTAGGTTGAAGGTGACATCTAAGAAGTTAACGATCAGCAAATACGTCAGCACAAACATCGGTCACAGATTCCTTGCTTTAGTAGACAAACACTTTCCCAAAGACAACGACCTCAGAAAAATCTTCAATCGAAACACCGTCAAGATCAGTTACAGCTGCATGAATAACACCAAACAAATTATTGACAATCACAACAAACGTGTTCTAAATTCATCCAAAGTCACTGATAATACCGCAAATAACACTACTCACACCAAATCATGCAACTGCCGTCAAAAGAGCTTATGCCCCCTAAACGGAAACTGCCTTCAATCATCTGTCATCTATCAAGCTAACGTCACGCGAACCGACAACAACACTTCCCAATCATACATCGGACTTACGGAAAACGACTTCAAGACAAGATATAGAAACCACACTTCATCATTTCGTCACGCAAAACACAGAAACTCCACCGAACTTAGCAAGCACATCTGGTCACTTAAAGACAACAACATCGAACATTCTATCTCATGGCGTATAATTTCTAATAGCTCCTCATATAGCAGCTCAAGCAAAAGATGTAATCTCTGTCTTAAGGAAAAATTCTTAATCATTTGCCGCCCTGACCTGTCATCACTTAATAAACGTAACGAACTTGTATCTTCTTGCCGTCACCGTAACAAAGCGTTGCTATGTAACAACTAAACATCCGAGCATTCAAATTTTGTATATAAGCGATGGTTATGTTTATTCTTTAATAAAATCCCCTGAAGAGTGAGCAATCACGAAACAGGCTTGTAGGGATACAAGTGTAGTCTTTTTCCTGTTTTAAATATTTATCACGCTCTACTTTATGTATTGAGCACTCTACTAAGGAAAAGTCGAAACACAAATTTATTATATATATATATATATATATATATTCAATTTATTAAAAGGCAATAAAAATTCATTTCAAGTATTATTTATTTTGAATATGAAAATTAATAATTTTCTTGATAACATGATTTCCACAATATTTGAAGGGGTGAGTGGAATAAAGCCCTTAGTGACTTCTGATCAACTGCTAGATTCTCCTTCCTTGGAGGTCTTGGAGAGTGAGGATATCTATGTTGATCTCGAATTTCTCTGTACCAGTCTTCGTGATTTTAAAACACTTAATTGACTTTAATCTGCATTTTATTACCCCTTCTCCTTAATATATATATTTATTTCCATTATTAATTTATTTGTTGTTGTAACTAATCATAAATTATCATAAATTATCCATTCCTTATTTTCTTATCAATTGTTATCATTGTTGTCATTTATTTTATAGTGAGCTTCTGTAACTGTTTAATGCATGGCAACCAGCCACAATTAACTCTAGTTATTTGCGGGTTGCTACTATATTTTGTTTTATTATTTGAAAAATAAATCGTTGTTGTTGTATATGCTCATGTAACAAAGGGAGAATTTGGCTTCAGATCAGGAGTCACTTAGGGCCTTATTCCAAATAATGTTTGGAATAAGGCCCTATAATGACTCCTGATCTATGGCCAAATTCTCCCTTTGTTACATGAGCATATACAAGACAAACTAGAAGGAGAATCTGGCAGTTGATCAGTTTTCACCACTCTTAAATGTGGTGTGCCACAAGGAACGATCCTTGGCCCCCTTTTATTTCTAATTTATATTAACGACTTGCCTAACTGTCTACCGTTCAGTGTGCCTAGAGTGTATGCTGATGACACCAACATTACTTATGCTGGTTGTGATTTGCATTTGATTCAGTCTGGTCTATCACAAGAACTTGAAAAGCTAAGTAAATGGCTTGTGTCTAGGCAAAGATTAAATACTCTATCTGATACACTCGAACTTTCAATTGATAATGTTCCGATTGAACAAGTTTCTTCTGTGAAATCACTTGGAATTTATATCGATGAAAATTTAACGTGGCATTCCCACATTGATAAACTGTGTAAAAAGATCGCTTCTGCAATTGGAGCCATAAAGCGAGTTAAGCCATTTGTGCCTCAATCCATCCTCAATATATACAACTCTTTAGTTCAATCTCACTTTGATTACTGCATCCCTTTTGATTAATGTGTTGAGATGTGTGGGATTTTTTTAAAAACTTTGCTTTGTTGTTTTTAAATTTAGCCACATACATGTATATACAGGACTGTTATTAAGCTTTTGAGGTTGCCGGCTACACAACTGAATTGTGACTGAATTCACTGCTAAATGTTCTGTGAACCTTACAGAAAGCAAACTATTTAATATTTTGTTTGCAGTGTGGAGTATATTCTAATTAATGAAATAATATTAAATATTATTATTAAAGGTAGCTACTGATATAAGTTAGCTTTCATGTATTTTTTTTAAAGAACACATTAAATGATTGAAGATATTAAAATTGGAATGTAAAAGGGTTTTAGATAAATTAGAGACCAAAACAGTTGAAGTTGTATCTATGCAGAGTTATGGTTATTAAATGGAAGGCTCGTTGCAACAGCCCTCCGCCTCATGACTGACACAGTAAGAATAAAATGCCCAATTTTTTGGAACTCCGTTGATTTATCTGTTTCTAAATACTTAGTATTTACCTAGCATAACGCAATTGTATTAGAAAATTATGCGAGAAGAAAAATATTTCTTACCTTAACTCATTTCGGGAGCAGGCAGAGACCTATGACGTAAAAAAATCGTAAAAATTGGCATTATTTCATATCCCCCCCAAATTTGGAACACGGCTTGGCAATGCTCTAAGCCAATCACTGAGCGATTTTGAGCTGGACAGCTCGAAACCGGACTACATGAAGGGTTTATAGATTTTTGACAACAAATATTTCGGATATTTAACAAATCGACCGCATTTTTCCATGGTCTATACTCTCATCGACCATAGAAATGACGTCATAAAATGCTCAAAACTCAAGTGGAACCACGAGCCGTTAGGCGAGTGGTTTCACTGCCAAGTTTTGAACATTTTATGGCGTCATTTCTATGGTCGATGAGAGTATAGACCATAGAAAAATGCGGTCGATTTGTTTTTTACAATAACAAACTTGAATAACTGCGAGCGCCGAGCGAACTAGTTTGCGGGAATCATTTTAGAAAATAAAGATAAACAATCTAACACTGACAAACTGCTGCAAAATGTTTTTGCGTGGGGAATAATTAAAGCCTTAACTTTTTATGTGAATAAATTATGTAACGAAAAAGGCTCACACAAAAATTCTCTTCAGCTTAAATCATCGCTAGAATCTTTTAATATTAACACAGCACAACAAAGAGCCGTTATTCGGCAAATTTTAGAGAACCGCGTTCGGCGATAATCGCAAAAGAGAGCACAATAACCTCACACAAAGTCAAATATAAAATTACTAGGCACAGTTTACAAAGCTAACCTTTTTCAAATTTGAAATATCTTCTAATAATCAGATGAATCTTTGCTCCAAGCTGTTTTCGGCTCAGTTTTAGTTCTTTCGGGTGCCGGCGACTGATTCCGTGTGATTTTCCCGTGAAACTACGACAAGTTGTTTGTCCTTTTTGCTTCGCACTTAATTCCAGGCAAGTTTAACTGATTGTAAATTAAATTTAACTGCCGAGAGAGCATTCTTTTCATTGAAGAATTCCAGTTTTAAGCGCATTTTTCACTGATCTTCACTGTTTGAAGAACCCGCAGCGCCAAAAGTTTGACAAAACTCACCGCGTTGCGTTACCTCTTACGTCATTTTCATGGTCTATACTCTCATCGACCGTAGAAATGAGCCAATCAGCGCACGGGAATTCACACAGTTATTGTAAAATTCACAATGGCGTCCGCGTCGAAGAGATCCCGAAGTGCTCTCATCTCGCCAGATGTTGTTTGAGAGCAGGTTTTCGCAGATAGCGACATCGAGGGAATGGATAGTGATGAGGAGTCGGACGTAGATCGCCAATTTTTTGGTTCCAGCGATGAAGAAAGGTAAGAATCGTTTTGAGTACGGAGCACGTTGTCGAAAGTCAACTTGAGCTCGATGTTGTATGTGGTTTGAAAATGATATTTAGTCGTGCGATTTTTATTTGAAACCTTGCTTATTGCTTCGAATACATGTCTCAATTTACTTTTGAAAATATATCTGGATGATAAAATGGGTTTTGTAACGACAGAGAAAGCAAATTCGAGGGACGCTATGCGAGCCAAAAATTAAAAGGACGCGTAAATATCAAATTTCATGCACGCAATTTTATTCCCACGTATAAATCTATTCCATGCATTGATTTACTCTTGAAAGTCTCCGGTGTTCTATAAATAAAGTTATATTTCTGTTTTGTAATCTTTTGAGCTTTTTTATTTGACTTTTGAGTTTTTATACATAGAATATGTGATTTTGCTTTTGTAGTAAATTTGTAAATAATTGTATTTCACTTATTCTACACATGTTTGTTTACAACTAGAAATCACACATTCTGCAACCTGAAATATATCAAATCGGTTCATTTCATTGCATGGTCTAGTGATATGAATGAAGGAAGTGTAATGCAAAAGAGTGTAATGTTGTTTTCCTTACAGTGAAGAAGAACAGATCGAAGGTTTGGCAGATGATGATCTTCCCATGGTCCCCCCTGTCATCCCCCCTGCTCCTGTCATTCCCCCTGGCATTCCTGCTCCCCCTGTTCTTGCCCCTTGTCCCTTTTATGGTCCCGCTGTTCCCCGTGGTGGTCCTGTTTGATGACCCTCCTAAATCATCTAAAGCCAAATCTGCCCCTGCACCTCAAGGGGAGTTTGATACACTACACATGCCAGTTTTTGGTGACATAAGAAGACAATGTGTGGTGTGCTATAGGCATGGTAGAGTCCAACTAAAGGTGTCTTCATCTTGTGGTGCACCTCAATGTGAGGGGAAGAACATGCATGTCACCAAGGAGAGGATCTGCTTTCAGGAGTTCCATAGCAGGGAGTATCACAATCGTTGATCATTTATGTTGTTGTTCTAGCTTGTTATATAAAAAATGAAAAAAAAAATTATGCCATTGTTTAGGGATATATAATCATAATGATACTACACTGTGGTTATTTCAGTTGGGCCTGCATGGCAGGGGTGCAGGTGGGCAAATTTTTTTCCAACAAAAAATTCAAATTTCAAACCGAGATGATTTTTGGTCCAAATTTGGAGGCAATTTTTGCATGTTTATGCTAATTTATGCTAATTAGGTTGGAATATTATGGTTTATTTTTTGAAAAAAAAATTTTGGGGGGGATGCTTAATTACTACCCTTTCAAATGAGTATAGCTTTCCACACCATTGCAAATCCCTGTTGAGAAAATAAATATAGAATAAAGGTGTCATTTTTGACACTTTTCTGTCAAAAATGAGTGCAATCACTAATAAAATTCTAATTTCGATTCCTTTCATTTTTTTACAGCCATACTTCCTGGAAATGTTGCCAATATAATAAGGAAACTTTTTGCTTTTAACTTTTCCTTTATACTACACATCATTTTGGACTAAGATGTTTTTTGTACAAAATTGTAGACAATTTTTTGAATAATTATGCTAATTTATGCTAATTAGGTTATAATATTATGGTTTATTTTTGGAAAAAAAATTTTTTTTTGAAAGCCCATTTACTACCCTTTCAGATGAGGTGTAGCTTTCCACACAATTGTAAATATCTGTTGAGAAAATAAATAAAGAATAAAGGTGTCTATTTTGACCTCTTTTTGCCTGCTCCGGAAATGAGTTAAGTCCCATTTTGGGGGTCCACGCAGTCGTTTTTAGTTGGATCGTGTTTCACTCTTCCCCCCACGCCCGCTCAACCGTGACCAACATTCCTTTGCCCTGCTTAGCCAATCACATTGTTGGTATGTTGACCTTGACCGCACGACGCGATCAAAACAACATGGCGGAGAGGAGTGATCTTGATAGAGCGGTATGCACTGTGTGCTCCAAGTTTAAGATCTCTCGCTTGAATCTATTCCAGATGAAAGCAATTTCCGAATTTGTAAAGGGAAAAAGCGATATATTCGTTAATTTACCGACTGGCTACGGTAAATCGCTTGTATATCAAGCTTTGCCTTCAATCTTCGATAGTCTCACCGATTCTTTGGGTCACGTTGTGGTCGTTGTGTCTCCTCTTATACATTTGATGAGGGACCAAGTCCAATCATTACGAAGTATTGGCATATCCGCCGCTAGTCTGAGCGATTTGGAGTTAGGAGAGGCGGAAAAAGTGGAAAAAGCAGGCTTTTCGGTTGTGTTTGGCTCTCCGTTTGTCCTATCTACGCGGAAAAGTTATGTTGCATTGCAGTTGACGAGGCTCATGTTATAAAGCAATGGTAAGTTCTAGCTGACTGAAGAACGATTAGAAAGAATTTCGTTTGTATTGAGGTGTTCGAGTTTAAGATCCTTGATTGAAAAGTAAAACAGTTGAAGCTCATCGACTGCAATTTGGAATTTGTACGTGTACAATTGTGAATTATGAATCTATAAATTCAGTTTGCTTAGGCCCGGTTCAAACGTCGCGCTATCGTCGTGTCGAACTCAATTAATCAATTAAGTTCGACATATAGCGCGACTGTAGCTCGACGTTTGAATCCAACGTCGCGCCAGAGTCGGGTAGCGCGACAAGCTAAGTCGCGCTACACGACTCTGGCGCGACGTTGATTCAAACGTCGAGCTACAGTCGCGCTAAAGTCGAACTAATAAAATATTAAGTTCGACGTTGGCACGACGTTTGATTCAAACGTCGTGCAAAATTGATGCGAAACCTAATGCATACATTATGATAATGTAGTCCCGAACACTTTTACAGCGGGATTACGTGAAACGCATGCGTAGATTTGTTTCAGATTTTGAAATTATAATGGCGGATTGGAAAAAAACCTATGCTCGTAGCGATGGCGATGTGAATGACGACGAAAGCTTGCATTCAGAGGACGAAGATGAAGCCCGAGCACTCGAAATCAGTGCAGAGTCGGATTCATCGGAATGTTCGAACGTATCGACAGCAAAATCGAAGTCTAGCTCTTCGCGAAAGGCGGGAAGGAAGGACCCCGGCATAGTAAATCGAACCCAATCGAACTAAATTTCAATCGAACTCAATCGAACTCAATCGATCTCAATTCATAGATTGAGTTCGATTGAGTTCGGCAATCGAAGGAAATCGAACTCACCGAAAAGAAAAAAAAATCAATCGAACCCAATCGAACGTTCGATTTTCGAACTCATGATTTGTGTAAAACAGGCGTTGAAAATCATATCCATAACCAGATCTTGGAAGCTCGAGTTACTTCAGCCCGGAGTGTAGCGCACGTGTTTTTCGTAAACGAAGAAATTCCGCAGAAATGGCTTCAGATGCGCTGTGGATTGTAAGCTTCAAATGCGTAGTAAAAGGCTACCAGGAATGCCGCTTTGACGTCATTGTATTTTTGCATAAAAGTAACCCTTCGAGTTGTCTTGCCGCTTTTGTAAGTTAGCTAAGAAAGGAAAGAGTACAACAATTTCGGAATACGCCCGCGGGAATAATGATAGCTTTGCTCTGTTCTGTTCTGTTCTCTTAACTGCCGTGGACAGTTTATAAATGGGGTTTCTGTTATTGAATAAATTGTAAAAAAGCACAAGAAAAACCTGCTTTGATGGGCTTGCTTTGGGCTTGCTTTGGGCTTGCTTTGGGCTTGCTTTGTATAGGTTTACAAGAGCCAATCGGACGCAATCCATTTAATTGTGTTCGATTGAGTTCGGTTTCCGAAATCAATAAATAACTATATTTAGAGAGGAAAGCCACATCAGCCGTAGCTGGTTTTCATGCAGGTCCCCTATCCAGATCGAATTGGAATTTAGAATGTTGGTTTTTGAGGAGAGGGGAAAACCGGAGTACCCGGAGAAAAACCTCTCGGAGCAAGGAGAGAACCAACAACAAACTCAACCCACATATGACGCCGGGACTGAGGATCGAACCTGGGCCACATTGGTGGGAGGCGAGTGCTCTCACCACTGCGCCATCCCTGCTCCCCCTCAGTCGAACACAATCAGATGGATTGAGTTCGATTGAGTTCGATTAGTGCGATTGAATTCGATTTGTTCGGAAATCGAACTCACTGACAGTCCGATGTTCGATTTCGTTCGATTGCCGAACTCAATCGAACTCAATCCGAACGTTCGATTTACTATTCCGGGAAGGACGAATGGCGGGAAAAGGTCATAACTGATATGGTGGACATAATTTGTTCCAGTGAATATCTGAGGAAAAATCTTATCTTCAGAAACACTTCCCGTGCCAGAAACACGGCAATATCCACCAGCCAGTATTTCTTGTAAACCGGCGGCATGATCGAGTGACTATAATGTTGGAGTTTCGAGAGTTGACCAAAATGCACAAGATGAGAAGGAGCACACGTATGCGCTTTCATCATCAAGAATTCGACGCAAAAGGAGAGCCCTTTTTCGTTGCCCTACGGACGAATCCGTGTCCGCCATCTTTAAATGTTGCAGCTGACTTGACTCTAGGCTCATACTCTGCAGTAAAACCTTTGACATTGCATGTAGGCTTAGAGCAAGCTTCGATTTGGAGGTCATTTTGAAATTATGCTGTATTCTCGACGGTTTTCTTCAACTCTGGTTTCTTCAACTCGGCGGCTTTCTTCTACTCGGCGGCTTTCTTCAGTTCTGGAGCTCTGTTCAATCGGCGGCTTTCTTCAGTTTTGTTTGACCTCTTGCTGTGCTCATGTAGCCATTTTCTAGTAGAAGTTTACCAACAATGTAAGGTTTTTCACTCTCTCTGAATCTCTTAGGTAGACGAATCTATTAGTTTGAAATTATCGACCGTCAATGGTGTTACGCCACAAAATGTAATAATTGACGCAAAATGTAATAGTAACCCAAAATGTAATAACTTTTGACGCAAAATGTAATAGTAACCCAAAATGTAATAACTTTTGACGCAAAATGTAATAAACTCGGTAACCCAAAATGTAATAACTTTTGACGCAAAATGTAATAAACTAAAGTAACGCAAAATGTATAAATTTGACGCAAAATGTAATAACTTCAGTTTTGTCCTAGCTCAATGGGGTAGTACACATATGAACATTTATACTTGGAAACGACAAACGCCACCTATCAATCAAAGCTCTATCAATCACGTCATCGATCACGTGACTAGATCAAAAATCGCTAATTTCTCCCTTTCAATTATACAAGTCAACACTTGGCAACCATGTTCAAGAGAGAAAGAAGCCTTCCAGCAATGTATAAGTTGGATATCGAGCGTTTACTGAGTGATGAAGATAAACCTGGAACCTTCGAAGTAACGAACAGAAAGCTATATCAAAATAGCTCCAAAAGGATTAATAACGTCTGAGAAATCGAAATCTTTAAACTTTCCTGAGAGAGGGGGGCCTTGGGGGTGGGGGGAGGGGGAGAATCGGTCTTCTGATCGGAGGATTGCGGATTCAGAGCAAAATTTTGACGGACTTTGGGATCATTCAAATGCAGAACAATTATCCATTTTTGAGCCCCGGATTTTAGTTTTTTTTTTTACAAAGTTTAGGTGGATTTCAACCCCCTTTAGACATTTGTTTTGTTTTCTTTTTACGGCCGAAACGTTTTGCTAAAACACAATCTCATACAAGGCAACTGTGAAATAATTCGTGAATTCGGATTTGTGAATTCTATTTTTATGGTTCAACGGATACAAGTACAAATTTATAAGGGATCGGCGGAATTGTGTACCCTTATTCACCCCTTCCCGAGAGTAGTAATCAGAAATAGAGCCCATATTCATGGCAGTTATTCTCGTTTCTCTGTGTTACGAAATGACTCGAAACCAAGCGAAAGGGGCTACAGGTAAACCCGTCTCGCGGTTAACATAGCCTGTGACGCAGTCTAGGTTAACAAACATAGACCAATTAATGTACCAGTCAATCACAAAAAAGCCTTCTGAAGAAACACAATACAACGTCGGATCAAAAGTACAACAATCCCATTGGCTCAATTACAAGAGCCAATGAGAAAACGAAATATTCGATCCTCCCCAGGAATACAAAAGCGACAGACATTTCACTTAAACTGAATGGTTTCATATCATTCTACGAGACCTTTACATGGTAGCAACTGACGAGGTTCACCAAAGAACCGAAACTCGAGTCTTGCTTAAAGACATGAAATTATGTTCATTCCTTACTTAAGGAAAGGACTGAAGAATTTATTGGCATCCGTGAGATTTACAAAACAGCAACGTAACTATGTTGCAGATTATCTGCTGGATGCCAAATCAAACGCTATTACAAAGCAACGGAGGTTCATCCTAGCTCCACTGAGACACACTACTCAACTACAGAACTAACTTAGGAGCTTAAAATTATTGCAAGAATTCATGATTTCACTGCAGTGGAATTATAGACTACGGCTTTTTGAGAGTCGGATCTAAGACAGCCATATCCGTGATGCCGGAAACACTTTCTCTCAAGTCTTGCACGCCGCAGACTTTAGACATTTAATCACGGCCAGAGAAATTTAACGATCCTAGCATTTTCAAAGCGATAACAAACTTTAGCCGATAAGTATTTATCTTGCAACAAAAGTGAGCCAAAGAAACCACAATGTATGCCAATAGAGCTATAGCACCGAATAACGGCATAAAGAAATAAAATAATTCTAACGGCTCTGGACAGCATGTATCCTCCTATCAATATGAGAGATAATCCGCCGAGTTCAAAAGGTTTATATCATCGAAGAGAACAAGTCCTTAACTGTGATCTAAAGGCGCGATCCTCTCTGAAGTCTTACTGGGAAAGCTTTACACTTTAGGCTTTTAAAATACTTTTTGCGACGAGTGGGAGTCGTGTTTAGCCTGTCCTTTTTTATAACACTTTCCTCCTTCCCATCACACCTCGCGCTTCTCTCGTTAATTGAGAGACGACTGGGGACGAGTCAGGCCTTTCGCCATGTAAAATGTGCGTTCGCCATGCAAAATGTAAGCGGCTTTCGAATGTGCAGACTTAAATTTGCCATGCTAAATGTAAGTGGTTGTTAATTTGCCATGCTAAATGTAAGTGGTTGTTAATTTGCCATGCTAAATGTAAGTGGTTGTTAATTCGCCATGTAAAATGCAAGACACACTTTAATTCGCCATGTAAAATGCAAGACACACTTTAATTCGCCATGTAAAATGCAAGACACACTTTAATTCGCCATGTAAAATGCAAGACACACTTTAATTCGCCATGTAAAATGCAAGTATTAATTTTGACCCCAAAAAAGCGCCATATCTTAAGCGTACGTGATCTCACCTCGAAAACAATCCGAACAGCACCAGTTTATAGATTGGTCTTGGCAAGTCTACAAAATATTAAATGTTAAGGAAAGCCATCCAGATCGGCTAAAAATTGTTTTGACTTCGCAAATAGCGTTTAAGAACAACTTCAGACTTTACATACAGGCTCAAATGTAATTGACAACTTCGCAATTCAACGTAGTATCAAATTTCCCAACGAACTTGGCAACTGGCGCGGCGAAAAGTAAGCTGAAATCCACTGTAACTAGTTACTTTAATCCCTCCTTGCCCGGACGGTGGGGCATTTGACGCTCTGTGAAGCCCTGCACGGTGGGGCATTTGACCGTATAAACTGCCCACATAGTGGGGCATTTGACAATTTTTTTTTGAAAAAGTCAAATGCCCGGGGGTTTGCCCGGGGGGGGGGGGGGGGGAATGGGCGGTCTTGGAATTGACTGGTACATAAAGAAACGGTTAAATCATCGAGATCAAATCAACGGTTAAAATCAACGGTTAAATCATCAAGAAACGGTTAAATCATCGTACCTGTAGTTGATTTGGCTTTTTAGTCCCTTCCATAAGCACCAAATTTTCAAACATCGAAGTACGAGCTGAGTCGATCAATGTTGTTTACAAACTTGGAATGCTCGTTTTTTAGCTCCCACAGCCGTAATGACGAGATCAGAAACTTTTCTGAGGAAACATCAAGTCTATATCATATTCCAGAGGTGATTACCAAAGGAATTTCACGAAAACTGTGCTCCTTCATTCACTTCTTGTCGAGCGCTTTTTTCATTCAGCTGCGCCAAGAAACACTGCGACCGCGACAACGCGAAAATTTCGCGCCTTTTTTGTCCAATCATGTGAACAGTATTTTCTCTTTTCTTTTCTTGTCTTTTTTCTTTCTTTTCCCTTTTTTAACTAATAGTTCACGCACTTTTTCGCCAAAAAACACGAAATTGCAGGCAGCAGTCATTTTCACTTTCCTTCAAAATGCGAAATTTACCGCCATCGCTGGTTAAACGTCATGTAGACATAACGCATATCGATAACTTTTTTACCATATTTGGGCAGTGTATCAATGTGTTGAATTATAAATAAATAAGCGCGGCTCAGCTCCCGAGACCCGAGCGGCCTTCGGCCGCCAAATTTATTAACCTCGCTACGCACGGGCCTTCGGCCCTCGCTTCGCGAGGAAAAATTACTTTATGGAAGAGACGTCATGGCCATTTTGCCTACAGGTTTTGGAAAGAGTTTAATCTTCACAATGTTTGTGCTTGCCATGGAAGAACGCTGTGGCGTCTCAAATAGGCTAAATGCCCGGCAGTCAGAAATTTTCGCAAAATTCTCACGGAAAAGCTCTTTCAAACCTTTTGAGAGTATTCGATGTTCGTTTAGAAATGTCAAGCGCTTCCAAAAATTATTTTGCTTTTCCAGTTGACGAAATATCCAAGCTTGGGCATACTCTGTAAGATCGCTATGTTCTCGACACTTGGAAAATTTCTGCACAGGCAGCCGGGCACGGTCTCAAATAGACTAAATGCCCGGCAGTGAGAAATTTTCATAGAATTTTCACTGAAAGGCTCTTTCTTACCTCTTGAGAGTATTCGATGTTCGTTTAAAAATGTCAAGCGCTTCCAAAAATTATTTTGATTTTCTAGTTGACGAAATATTCTATGAAAATTTGTCACTGCCTAGCCTGTGCAGAAATTTTCTAAGTGTCGAGAACATAGCGATCTTATGAATCTCTTATAGTATGCCCAAGCTTGGATATTTCGTCAACTGGAAAAGCAAAATAATTTTGGGAATCGCTTGACATTTCTAAACGAACTTTGAATACTCTTCAGAGGTTTGAGTGAGACGTTCTGTCGATATTCTGTGAAAATTTCTGACTGCGAGTCTCAGCAGAAAGAGTCTTTCAGTACAGGCAGCGACGGTGGTTACTGTAATTAATTTCTGTGCGTTTGGCTCGGGGTTATGGAGACCCTTATTGTACCTGGAGTTTGTTCCTTTTGCTGTTTCTCCTGAAGCCCGGCGGTTGTTCTGATCGTACAGCAAAATATTGTTTTGGGTTTGAATTATTAGAGCCATCATCGCACCTACTCGGGAATGTAAGCTCGCGCGCCTTTAGCCAGTGTCATTTGGTGAAGCAGTGTGTTCGGAAATGACGTTGGAGTCAGTAGTTTGTTCTGGAACAACGTGTGGTATAGTTGTCGTGTTTGTAGATGACTGAGGAGGTGTGGATACAAGTAAGTCCGGTGGATGTGTGGATGCGACTGTAGTGGTGGAAGTTATAGGTGTGTGTGGTATGTTAGTACTATCAACATTAGTAACGCAAGAAACAGTCCCGATCTCTTGTCGTTCCCGTGCTGAAGAGATCGAAGCTAGTTTAAAGTTTGCGGAGTAGGAGAGCCTAAGGAAGGTGGGGTCGTCCCCAAGGTTGGGTGTGTCGAGGTGATCCATTGGAAAACGGAATTCGTGGATCCCGACGTTGGTTTTGTCGTTGACGGCAAACCGCCATAAGGCTGCTACAACTGGCGAGGGTGTTGGCTTGGGCGAATTTTGTAATTTCGTAATTGCATCTAAAAGTTCGTCAAACGATCTACGGGCTTAGGGTCAGGTAATGATTCCTTAAGGCGAGCGTGCATTTCGGCCTGTTCTAGGGTACCTGGTCGCTGTAATATAACGTAATTTTTTAGTTCTGGTCTTAGATTTTGGATAAAAGCAGTAACGCATTCCGTGCGCGGCAAATTAATTCTCTGATAAAGACGCCGAATTGACGCGGCAAAGTCCGAAACGCTTTCCGCCGGCAATTGTTTACGGTCATGTAATTTTTGCCGTAGTAACGTCAGATTCAGTGTGGAACTGCTTTTTGAGCGCGTCAGCTAGATAGTCAAAATTCTTTCCGGTAAGATTTGGTGTCGTAGTAAACCAAACGCTCGCCGTAGAGGCTAGATAAAGTGGTAGTGCTTCTGCTTTGCGCTCCTCGTTAAACTTGTAAAAACGCACAGCCCTGTTAAAATTGGTTGGCTAAAAACCCCCGAGACGTCTTCTGACTCTGAACCAGAAAATTTTGGCATCATGGAATTTGTCGCTGAAAACGTCGGTGTGGAATGTTTTATCTAAGGTCTTTGTTAATGCTCAGATTTTCGATTTCCACTGGTCTGCTTGCTCTTTATTGTGAGCTGATAACATATCTGCCAATTCTTTGATTCCACTTAGAATTGGTAGATTGTGTATCGGAAAGTTGAAAGTTTTCGCTCAAAAAATACAACACTATAGATTCGGGTCAGTATTATCTGAATCGTCCGAGTAAACCGAGGATGGAACTATAGAATGATTTTCGACCCATGCACGAATGTACGGTGGAAAATTGGTTGTCGGGATATTGACAAGAAATCTGCTCAAGTGCTGGCGATGAATCTTCCTGGAGTGTGTTTGAGTTGTTTGATCTAAAGTTGGTGACTCGCTGTCTTCCGGCGAAGCCAATTGAACCAAATTGTCTGCTGAATCAGATAAAAAACAAGTGCCGTCGCAATACTCGGTTTCTTTAGGTGCGGTCGCTTTTAGCGCCGTGAAAAGTTTGAATTTGTTTCGTGTCAACAGTGTGGAAAGTGTGTAGGGAGTCACCCGAGTAAAAACGTAGCTACGTCCCACAGAAATGAAAAAATCGTTACTCGGACCACGGTTAGTGGGCATTGCGGGAAAAGTGAAGCCTGCGCGCGCGTGTACAAAATGGAAAACTAAGAAAACTAGACAAAACATTGCGCTCGTTACTATTATAGTTCCGAAAAGAACTGTTTCGTCCTCGCGACTGCTGTGTTTTCAGAGTACTGAAAATGCTTAAGGGCCGCGCTACTTAGGGTTTGGCTTGGTTTTCCCTAATTTTCTAACAACAGAAACACATTAAAACTCACAGTTCTTATTTGGCTGTGGAAAGTACAGGGACCTTTGTAGATTCTCACCAAAATATGTTGGAGGGGTTTTTGACTTGAGTGGCGTTTCTAGTCTTTCTGACTACGCGTAGAATGACTTTTGTTGAGAAGTTTATTCGCCTGCTCTGGTCTGCGTCCGCGCCTCAACTAACTTTTCCTTGACAGACCCACGCTAAAGTAGAGCGCATTCGAATCCCCTGCAACCCGCTGTGACTGGTCGAAACTTAGTGACTTTTCAAGTGTGTTCATAGAAACAACAGCGTTCTTTGAGGGATTACAGCCGCTATTTTGGGTTTCGCTAATAAAACCTAAATAACTGCAAACTCAACGGTGAAATATTGGAGTAACGAGAGTTATTTTCAATCGACCATGTTTTGATCCCAATCACTGCATGGTTACTGGAATAAGTGCGCTGTACTTTTCGGGTAGTGATCTGTTTAACTTGATTACACTATTTAGATAACAAAAGCTTAGTTTGTGAAAAGGACGCTGACCGTGATTAATATAACTACCTGTAAACAACCAATTAAAGTGTTCAGCTGTTCTTGTCGCAAATGGAACACAAGTTCCACAGTTCTTGCTGGTAAATTAGCCATAATAACTTAGGATATCATAATTACTTAAGGTGTTTTCTAAAACAAGTTGCACATGAATTAATTGAGACGACCAGACCATTGACTTTGCAAAACAACTTAATTAATTACTTTAGCTGGATTAACAAGACAAAAGTTGCTTAAGTGTTAAGAGAAAAAGTAATTAATTTCGTCAGGCAAAAGTGGCCCGGGTGTAGCCAACAAAAGCGGAGGGATTACGATTAAGATCTTTCTCGTGGGAAAATTTCTAGGTTGCATAATTTGTAGTCGGGATGTGTTTCAGTTCACGTCGTACTTTTATACACTCGTGCGCGTTGCTTAGTTACGGGCTGGCCTTAACATGACTGTTGAAGTACTGATGTTTGTAGCTTGTTAACTAAGTTATTTTCTTAGACCTTGTAGTTAAAACTCTCAACTTATGTAAAATATAAAAAAGGTAAAACTTGTAAAATGAAATCACACAATATCTGTCTCAACTTATGTAAAATATAGCAAAGGCAAAACTTTACAATGGAATCACGATATCTAAAAAATGCTCCTAAATGGAATCACACAATATCTGCTTCAACTTATGTAAAATATAGCAAAGGCAAAACTCGTAAAATGGAATCACGATATCTAAAAAATGCTCCTAAATGGAATCAAACAATATCTGTCTCAACTTATGTAAAATATAGCAAAGGCAAAACTCGTAAAATGGAATCACGATATCTAAAAAATGCTCCTAAATGGAATCAAACAATATCTGTCTCAACTTATGTAAAATATAGCAAAGGCA
Organism: Cladopsammia gracilis; assembly: GCA_022457155.1. Lineage (NCBI taxonomy): Eukaryota > Metazoa > Cnidaria > Anthozoa > Scleractinia > Dendrophylliidae > Cladopsammia > Cladopsammia gracilis. Next base: position 303,156 of record JAJGOT010000438.1, on the reverse strand, counting down.
AAACTCGTAAAATGGAGTCACACTATATCTAAAAAATGCTCCTCAACAACACCTACGCGTTAGGTTGGGAACTTGAATTTCGTTTAAACAATTTGCCACTTATTTTCCAATACAGAATCGTTTTCCCGCGAATAGCTAATATTTATCTAAGCGTACTAGAACAATAGACAAATTCGGCTAACGATTTGTTGTACCCAATTCAAGAGGTGGCGAATGGTACCTTAAAAATCGTGGGTCTCGGAAAATTTTGGTCCCGTCTCGAAATCTCGGCAGTTTTTTGTTTTAAGTCTCAAAGTCTCGTTTGGCTAGTGCTTTTTCTGTCTCGGAGTCTCGGATTCTTTTCCTCAAGGTCTCGGAGTCTCGGATACTTTTGTCAACCATTCTCGTTCTTCATCTTTGTTTGCTGTGTTAATAGGTGAATCGGATATTTTTTGGCACTAAGTCTCGGGCTCGGTTTTTTCCCGCATTGGGTCTCGGGCTCGGATTTTATAACGTAGCTGCGCTCGCTGTCTCGGATTTTGAAACAAGGGTCTCGGCGTCTCGGCGAGTCTCGGATTTACCATTCCCCACCCCTAATTCAAACCTTCTGGAAATAAGATTTTTTGTTCACAATATTTCCATATAATTTCCATGACAATGCTTCATTGATATGGAAATATGACGAACAAAGACTTCTAATCCCAAAAGGTTTGAATTGGGTACAACAATGCGTTAGCCGAATTTGACTATTCGTGATATATATGTAACTATTCCAGTACCATAAGCATATAACCTTAAAATTGAAAGTGTGTTGTAGAAAACCGAAAAGAGAAACAATCAATTCAGGCCACAAAGGTCAATTTAGGCTGTTTGTTTACAATTGTATTCCATATATGCTTGGAACAAAGATGCATCAAGGGAATCCTCTACTCGTCCAAAGGACGATTGCCTTAAGGCTGTGATTGATACTGTAATTTCTCTTGTCCGTTTCTACACATGGAAAACGTCTAACTACTTTAAGCGAATTATAGAGAACTTAAAAGCAGCCACAACGATTACGAGAACAACGACGACCGGAAGTAAAATCTACCGCTTAACGACCCACTGCGCATGTCTGTACCTATCTTCTCGTCCTCGTGCTTTCGTCGACGACGGGAAAAGTGTGGTTTGGTCGTCCTCGCGAAAACGTAAGTTTAATTGTCCAATTTAGAGCCAAATATCGTTTTATTTGAACTTGTTTAACACCAAATGCAACATTAAATATCAGTAAAAGCAGCTGTTTGAATTTGATATCGTTGAGTGTAAATAGTTTAGTAGAAAATAACCTGTTTTGCTCATTCTGTTGAGAGAACGTTTCAAACATGGAAGCAAACCGTGGTATCATGTATGCGTATGTACAAGGATACATGCAGTCCTTCGATTCCTTCGCATACAGAACGCTGCCGACAGCGAAAGGTTGCTGGGATTTGAAGTGCATCGGCAAGCAAAGGAATATCCCGCCTGTGCACTCGAAACTCGGCAAGACATTCAGAATCTTCCATTGCGTGAAGATCAAACGGTGGATATGAATCGTACGGGAAATCTGGTAACTGTAGAAGTCATAAACAAGAAGAAACTCTTCGTCATCAAATATATCTTCGGCACAGCACAACACAAGAAACTCGCGAATTTCTTTAAAAGATGTCATGGTTTTAAACACTAACACTCAGAGTTGTCGTTGTCGTTTTAGGTGTATACGTCATATTCTCGTAGTCGTTCTCGTTTTCGTTGTGTTTGCTTAAGCTCGGTAATAAGCAAAATTATGAAAACGATTAAATAGCGGATAATTATCAAATGCGAAGGTGATAGTAAATGGGACCGGCCTTTAATTCGGTATCTTGTTCTTTCCGAAATTGATTGCAAATTGTAATCCGGTTTTTGCAGTGGCGGTCCTTTTACCTTTCACCTCGCATTGATTTAGAATGAATACCCTACAATTTGTTTTTGTCAAAACGGTGTATATATGTTTGGGTAAATATGGCTAAATATTGGTGCGAAAGCTAAAGCAAATAAATCTCCCTTCGAAGAGTTAATAAAATGAATAAACGTTTAAGCGAAAAGCGAATCAAGCGAATATAACAAAATACCCAAAAATGTCTGCTTACAAAATGTCGCTCCCCCACCGACGCAGACGACTCAAATTACACCGCGAAAACTAGCAAAACAAAAGTTTCCTAAACAATGACTTTTCGAGAAAATTGAAAGATTACATGATATTTTTTAAACTTGATTTTATGTTGTCCGATCTGCAACATGGTTTAAATGCTTCCTCTCGATTGTAACTACAATAGAAATGTTCTCAAATATCGACTGAACAATTATCACAGTGTTGTTTCCATTGTTGCACTGCCATTTGATTCCTCTCCCTCGGTAGAAATAACATGATTCTGTGAAACAAACAAAAACAAAGTTGTGATACGTAGTTAATTAAACCAGAAGCAACGATTCAATATCTAGCCGCTTTCTCGCCCAACCTCCTGTGGGTGCCACAGTAAAGCCAGAGAAAACTGACCTGGATTCCAGCTGAGAAATCAGATAAAGGTATTTTTTCCTGCTCGTCCGTACGGTACCGACGAAACCTAAAATAAAAACAGTTTCAATATGAGGAATAGTTGATATAGCAATCTCTTCCTCCGCCAGACCTTCCTGATATTATCCCTGCCAGGATGTTCAGGTATAAACATGCATAAAAGCCCTTCAACTTAAAATTATAGCGTACCTTCAGATCGACCATGTTTTCGAAATTTGTTTTGGGAGTCAAAATGGAGGTTTCAGAATGATCCTTCATCCAAAAAACGGAGAAATGACGTTATGACGTTTTTGACCGGAAGTTTGTCTAGGACGCGCGATATTTTTTTAGCGCTGTTTTCTCTAAGTGAAATTTTGACTTTTATGGGGTTACTTTAAAGAGCTAATATATAGATAGGCTGAGCCTAACAGCGTCGCTCTCTAAACAAGCTTAACTAAGGTGAAACTAAAAGAATCTGACCCACCCAATTTGCATTGCGCGCCTACTTTGGATCATCCGCCATTTTCAGGGCCGCCGAAAGTCCATACTGTATTGTAGATGAGAAATTCACTCGTGCAAGAGGTGATATGCTTGCCCAAATATGGAATAGAGCCTTATCGCAACAATAAGAGAAGCGCGCAATGCAAACTGGGTGGGTCAGACTCTTTAACTAAGGTGAAAGGTCGGAAGCACAAGAATTAAGATTGACGACCGGGCTATTTTTGAATTTTAGCAATTCTCAAAAACAGTATTACGCGACCGTCTGCACAGTACATTTAGACCGTACAAAAGTTCACAAAAACAACTTTTTCTCCGTCTGGAATAACTAGTACGACTACTTTCCAAATAAAATACAGTTGTTGCTTGTCAAAAATTGCCCGAGAAACTGATTTGGAAATCAAAATTACAAAAAATACACAAACATATTTGCATAAGGCGACGCGAGTGAAGTAAGAACTATATAAAATTCAAGTCTTGTTTTGTTTACATAAAATCGCTTTTCAACCTATGTAATGAATGAACAAAGACATAAAAATGGACAACACAATCTTCTTTCGAAAAATTTTATTCAAATCTCCATAAGTTTCTGTTCAAACGCAAAACGCGAACCATTAATAGCGCATCGAGGCCGAGCTGATTGTCTTCGATGAAAGAAATCATGAAACGACGGAATTTAAGCACGTTTTATATAACCTAATTATTCAAAATTGAAACCGTTTTAAATGCAAGCCAAAATTGCACAATATAGAACAGTAAAGTAATGATATTAAGCTTAACTAAGGTGAAAAGGTCGAAAGCACAAGAATTAAACTCAAAAGAGTTTAGCTGTAAACAAATGCTTCGACAATCTACTAGCTTCAATTTAAGGAGGCTCGTGCCCATTTCTCAAGTCCACACCCTTTCAATTTTAATGGGCTATATCTTTTGTTGTAGTGCATAAAAAGACAAGCCACTTTGCATGCAAACACACAATACATTGAACTTTATGGGAGTATAGGATTTGTTTACATCGGTGCTTCCATGGCAACGGAATGGTGATCCTCTGAAATTCACAAGTTGCGGAGTTTCTCTTGATCAAGAGAAATTTTTGTAAAACCCGCTAGTGGACTAATTGATTAGACCATGGGCTTCAACTGGACAAAGTTTGAAAGAAATGTATGAGAGCGTTTTCGAAATTTTTAGGGATGAAGTTTTGGGGATTATAAATACAGTGAAAAACATACTATCGACATAATTGGCTAATATCTAAAGAAAATGATGCGCGATGGGGATGCAGTTTCATCTCCTAGTAGTTTGATTCCATTTGAAATGGTGTGTGAAAAAGTGAGGGGGTTGCTTTGGCCGATTGCGAGAAAGAAGGATTTGATTCGCGTGCGTTCAGCTGCCCTTGTTGCCATTTTTGTATGTAATTTGGTCTACGCCTACGAATGCGATGATAATTTAGAAACCGCGAGATAATTTTTTTTAAAAATTTGACAATCTCGAGATTGGTCATCAATTTAAATGGCCTGCAAGTTTCAAGGACATTGAAGATATGCAAGGCAATAAAATAGGGCCTCCAATGAACCAATTTTTTCCCGCAGATTTTGTGTTTACAAGTGAGCGTCCTCATTATTCACGAGTATTGTTTTTGAGTTTCATATGCACGTGCAAAACTTTAGCAAAACATTTATTTGCATCGGAACAGAACGCTCGATTGCTTTCCGAAGAATTTTCCGAAATATGCTAATAGCTGGCTTGAGAATTGTAATAACATTACGCACTCGATTTTGCGCTATTACGCTGTAATGCAGCCATACCGAGGGTCTCTTTAAAATTGCAGGACAAGAAGAACATATCCCAATTTGGAAATTTATAAACGTAATGCAGAAACAGTGTTTCCTTAATATGTCACACGCAAGAACAGCGTGACAACTTTATATTTTAGCTGAGAATTCTGCTTTGCGCTATTTTATATCTAAATAAGGAACAGATGATGCTACGCCGATTGCAACAAATAACCAGAGTGAGACAATCATAAATGTGTTATTTCTGCATCCGGCACTTGATGAAACTTGACGTTTCCGACGTTGTCTTCATCAGTACTGTTGTCATTGCTATTCGTAACGCAAGCCAGTTATTAGCATGTTTCGGAAAATTCTTCGGAAAGCAATCGAGCGTTCTGTTCGATGCAAATAAATTTTTTAGTAAAGTTTTGCACGTGCATATGAAACTTGAAAACAATACCCGTGAATAATGAGGAAGCTCACTTGTAAACACAAAATCTGCGGGAAAAAATTGGTACATTGGAGGCCCTATTTTATTGCTTTGCAAATCTTCAATGTCCTTGAAACTTGCAGTCCATATAAATTGATGACCAATCTCGAGATTGTCAAATTTTTAAAAAAATTTATCTCGCGGTTTCCAAATTATCATCACATTTGTAGGCGTAGACCAAATTACATACAAAAATGGCAACAAGAGCAGCTGAACGCACGCTAATCAAATCCTTCTTTCTTGCAATCGGCCAACGCAGCCCCCTCACTTTTTCACACACCATTTCAAATGGAATCAAACTACTATGAGATGAAACTGCATCTCCATCGCGCATCATTTTCTTTAGATATTAGCCAATTATGTCGATAGTATGTTTTTCACTGTATTTATAATCCCCAAAACTTCATCCCTAAAAATTTCGAAAACGCTCTCATACATTTCTTTCAAACTTTGTCAAGTTGAAGCCCATGGTCTAATCAATTAGTCCACTAGCGGGTTTTACAAAAATTTCTCTTGATCTAGAGAAACTCCGCAACTTGTGAATTTCAGAGGATCACCATTCCGTTGCCATGGAAGCACCGATGTAAACAAATCCTATACTCCCATAAAGTTCAATGTATTGTGTGTTTGCATGCAAAGTGGCTTGTCTTTTTATGCACTTTTACAAAAGATATAGCGCATTAAAAATGAAAGGGTGTGGACTTGAGAAATGGGTACGAGCCTCCTTAAGACGAAATCAGGTTTAAAAATAAGCACTTAGCTCTATATTTCCCCAAAAACGCTTGACTTGCAGAGTTACGCAGCCTCAAATGCGGTCTTGACCACTGTTTGAAAAATGTGAAACCTGTCTTGAGTAGCAAACCGCGGATAAATGCCGGGAAAAACAACTTTGCAAATGGTTTTCTCGGCTAAACTCAACGGTTAACCAAACTCAACAAGAGTGTTGAGCGTACAGCTGACGTGACATTCGGCTGTGTAGCCGCGCGAATACAAAGGCTCGCTTTGGTTTCAAGATTGCTAAGATCCCGGATGTTGTGTGGCGTCATTCGCGCATGTTTTGCGACGTCATACGCGCCCGCGAGCTAGCCTTGCGCGACGCTCGGACACACATGTAACAGACGCCGCCTGCGAAACATTCATGGAAAATGACGGGCATGGGTTCTATGAGTATGGGGCTCCGAGCGGGCCTTCGGCCCGCAGAGCTCCACTATAACTGAAAGGGAATTTATTCCATGCAACTCAAATTTGGACAGTAGCTACGTTAACATAAAATAAAAATAAAAAACATATCGGGGATTTAATAATTTCTGAAAACTTTTTCCTTTAGAGCCATTTTTGCGGATTTCTTAGTTTTTTTTCGCCCTATTTCGAAAATGTTCTGTAAATTAAATATGGGAAAACGTAGACAGGTTTTTCTAGCGCTGCGGATCCAGAAATCCTAGAACAAATCAAACTAGCAAAATATAATAATCACTTCGAGATGTAGCTACCTAGCAAAAAATTCGACAATTCATCTATTAAAAAATGAATGGTATATTTCGATATACAGCTATATAAGCTTTAATTCTATTTACTATATCTCTTAGTTAGTACGCGCGCTATGATTAGTCAATTTTCCGGTCCGTAATTTACAGTACGGACCGCAAAATTTGAGAGTCCCGCATAGGTCTAGTATCCGCTAACAAAAGTTGTTTTCTACATTAAAAATTATCCAGAGAAAACGTATGGAGCTAAATGGGTTAACATATCAGGTTACACAAACTCACTTCGATGAAATTAGCTATAACTTTAGCAAAAAACTGATTAGCCGCGAATCAAAAAGCATTGACAATTTTCTTCAGTATAAAGCTTACATGCTTATTGTTTTGGTATTTAGCTTTTAGGCTGTAAGTTGTAAAAACTCGAGTAACTTGGCAAATTCGTTTAACTTAAACAATTTAATTCATCATTGAAAAAAGAGTACCTTTCTTTGTAAGAAAACTTCTCTATGAAAAACATAAAGCTGCAAAACAACTTGAAGCGGCTTCCATCGGTAAACTATATCATATAAGCTAGCTTAGTTTGATCACGTTCTTGTCTAGTTCAGAGTTATCGTTTGTGGCAGTGGCTCTACGAAGAACAAACTTGAGGCTACAGAATTACGCTGAAAGTGTACCTTGATTCCTCAGCGAAATTTTTGTCCTTGCAGTGGATTCCCCGAAAACAATTTTTGCGTATTCGCAAATACGCTCAGCTCTTGCTGCTGCTCACGCTGAAAATTTGTCAGGTGCGATTGAAATTCAAACTCATCCATGCAAAAAGTTTGGCATGAAGCCACTAAAGCACAACGAGAAGCCAAAAACAGCTTGCAGTATTTGATGAGGAGATATTTTCAGTATTCTTTTTGAAGTTTGGGAGTTTCTCCGTTCACCGCTGTAGACCGAAATGCTGCCACTGCCACATTTTCCAGTTTGACAAACACGTTTGTTTTGGCGATTTTGTGGCGGCGTTTTCATTCTTCTTTTCCTCACTTGTCTTCGCCAGTAACTAAGAATTTTTATCAAAGAAAACTACCTTGTGTCAGGTTTCCGTAATCCTATCGAACACATGGAAGAATAAATTAATTCGTTTATAGTTTTTATTCAAGAGCCACGCAAGTTCATGCCGAATCGAGGACCGATCACACTATTTTTGAAAGCCAATAAAATTTGCTCTTTGCTTTCTTGTGACGTACGTCAGTCAAATGAAGCCGTCCATCTTTTGACTTGAAAGGTTTTCCTTTATCTCAGATTTCGGTGTGACAGGGCGTAGTTTACGCACACATGAGCGCCATCTGGCCATTCTCGTCCCCAGAGCCTTCGTTTCGTTTAAAAAAAAACGTGGAGCTCTGGGGACGAGAATGCCCTCTGGCCCACAAGGCCACGCATGCGCATAAGGCGAGGAGGTGGCGTGTCTGCACGATCTTTCGAGCATTCGGTTGATTTGTCTGATTTATCTCGCTTTTTTATCGAAGTTTTGCCCATCGTTTCTTAATCTTTACAGAATCGTTTAGTTTACTTATTATTCTTTTCGGAGCTCAAGTTTATTGGAGATATTTAGCATCTTTGGTAGAATTGCACGTCGTTTTCTATTTCTCTGTGGCCGTGACCTCGTGTCACGAGTGTGCACTATTTGCTTCAGTTGTTGTTTTCTTTCATCGTTATGGCTTCAACTAGCCTGTAATTTTCATTTAGCTCACACAGTTTATATCTATTTTAGCTTTCCTGAATGATTGGCCGCCAGGGTGAGCATATTTTGTTGTTTTTGTCGCTCGGTTGATTAAGGATTACTTTCATTGTTATTTAAGTCTTAGGTTTATTTATAATTTGTTCAGTGTCTTCATGACAATACGAGGGCTTTTGAGCTGTAGCATTTTATTGTCTTTAGCCTATTATCGGATTCAGAGCAGCCTTCATGTCTCCTGTTTCTAGTTTAGGCCAGCTACATATGCTTTGTATATCAAACCTCGTGTGTATTTTCATTTAGTTTCTGAAAGTTAATTTATGTAATTTTTCATTAGATCCTTTCTGTATATTGAAATAAAGTTTGTGCAAACAACCTGTGTCACATAGAGATATAATTACGGTACGGACCTCGAACTCGGCTAGGTATATAGGGGTTAAGGTATATTGCACTAAATTAAATTCAAGATTCAATTAAATGAGATCCAAGGATAACAGGTTTTTCTGTCTTATGACTGTTAAGTGCCACCATCTTTAAATTAAATATAGTTGATTAATGTAAATCCGTGCTGTTCTGTTCATGTGTCTGAGAGTGTACGTTGTTCTTCATTTTTTATCTGTCTAAAGTCCGGATTATTAAACAAACATGGGTATTGTTGATCTTTTTTTCTCCTCCGCTTTACCCCTTCCCCCTTTTCGTTATCTTTGGTTTGACTTTCAGGCTGATTAGAGTCATAGACGCTTTTCTTGAGCGTAGTTGTAGTGACTCATAGAAAGCTTAGAAAAGTTGTTTGTTATTATATTACAAAATTGCAATTTCAAAATCTCGTAAACTAGGATTTTATATTGTTTCTCCGGACTAAGTTATGTGACTCTCTTTAATAATGGCTTTTTTGTCGATTCATATGTTTGCACACCCACGCGTTAGGTAGGGAACCTGAATTTCGTATAAACAATTTGCCACTTATTTTTCGATACAGAATCCTTGTCCCCGCGAATAGCTAATTTATCTAAGCGCACTAGAACAATTCGTGATATATGTTACTATTCCAGTACCATAAGTATATAACCTTAAAACTGCAAGCGTAGAAAACCGAAAAGAGAAACAATCAATTCAGACCACAAAGGTCAATTTAGGCTGTTTGTTTACAGTTGTATAGAGTGTGTGCGCTCACGTGACCCATGAATTACCGTCCGCCATGTTGGAGGACCACTTTGTTGGGTTTTCCCTGTGTTTACCTTCTGGAGAGCGGGCAGTGCGCGCGCTTTTGAAATCATAACTCGCGTTTCCTTTAACGTTGTGAATTAAAATCGAAAACGTAGCTAATGTACAGTGCTTTTTTGTCATCTGTGCTAATTTAAATCCCAAAAACTCTTTTCTTTCGATAATTAGGGCCGTATTCGATTTGCCGGCCCGATTTTTTTAAACCTTGAAAACATTATCACAGAGTAGAAAATCAGCCACACTTATAAAATCGGTTTTACGTCAACAATATTTCTCATAAAATGGAATCATTTTCATGGTCGCGACAAATCGTAGAATACTACATTCTGGGGTAGATTTGGGTCGCTTCGATCGCCTCAGTCGTCCCGGTCGCCTGAGAGTAGTTCTCATATGATCGTCCCCGACTATTCACGATCGTCCCAATCGTCCGGATAGAACACACTCCTATCCAAGCGACCGCGATCGCCCCAGTCGTCCGGGTCGTTTGCGATCGTCTCGGGTCGTTTCAGAAGTGTTCTCATATAATCGTCCCGGTCGTCCGTGCACCTTTTGAAACGACTCGGACGACCGGGACGACCGGGACGATTATATGAGAACCAGCCTTTAGCTGGTTTGTCGGTTCCTTGATTGCACGTTGCAATTTGTCTGTACGAAATTTTGTTTCGAAGTGGTTTCTATGGGGAACTTGTTCCCCGGGTGTTTACTATTTAGCCAAGAAAACCGGTATTTTCGGTTGGAAAGCAAAAGGTACGGTTGATTTTCAGGAAATTTGGGTTGGAACTAGTGGAAAACCTTCAGCGATTAGTAGCGTGAACCCGGCAGCCGGGCACGATCTTCAAAGAGTTCAAAGGGTCTTCAAAAATGCCTCAGAAATTCTCACAGAATTTTCACGAAAAGCTTCATTTAAAGCTCCTAAGAGTATTCTATCTTTGTTTAGAAATGCCAAGCGCTTCGAAAAATTAATTTGGTTTTGTAGTTGACGAATTCTCCGAGCTTGTGCATACTATAAAATCAGTCGCTGTGTTCTCGACACTAGAAAATTTGAGTGTCGAGAACATAGCGATTTGTAGTATGCACAAGCTCGGAGAATTCGTCAACTACAAAACCAAATTAATTTTTCGAAGCGCTTGGCATTTTCAAACAAAGACAGAATACTCACAGGAGGTTTCTGAATGAGGCCTTCGAGATTTTAGAATATTTGGCAGCATCGGAGGCCCAAGTTATGTTGTTTCAGTCACCATTTTGATTACGTCAGTCCTCCAAAAGTCCTCCATCATGGACGCCGGTAAGTTTGTGACGTCATTCGCACACACACTGTTCCATATGAATTTTAGATGTTGACCCAGTTGGAACGAAGATGGCATCAACGGAATCCTCTACTCGTCCAAAGGACGATTGCCTTAAGGTTACAGTGTACCTTCGGGGGTGTCTCCAGTATAACAGCTCTAGCGTCTTACGATTACACTTAATATACCTAAACCCAGATATCAAATTAAAGCTTATAGAGCTGGCTATCTAAATATGGAAACCATTTGGTAATAAAATGAATTGTCGAATTTTTTACGACGTCTAAATTCGAACGTCCGAATCAGCTTTAAAACGCTATAACTCAAAGCGATTATTATATTTTGCTAATTTGATTTGTTCTCGGGTTTCCGGACACGAAGCGCTAAAAAAACGTGTCGGCGATTTTCCATATTCAATTGCAGTGAAAAGTTACAGAATATTTTCGAAAAGGGGAGAAAAAAAATTGGAATGATCGCACGGAAATGCCTCTTGACGAAAAAGTTTTCGGAATTAAGAAATTCGCCGACACGTTTTTGTTGATTATATGTTAGCCTAGCTTCTGTCCAAATTTAAGTAAAATCGAACAAATTCCCTTTGAGTTGTAGCTGTTTAAAGTGTCCCCAACAAGCGAAAAATTAACTTTGAGAAAACGGCGCTTAAAAAAACATATCGCTTAATAAACAAACTCCGCCCACAAAAGTTATACCGTCATTTCTCCGTCAATTTTCACTATTTTTCGATACTTTTTTTTTTGGATGAAAGTTCATTCTGTAAACTTTATTTTAAAGCCAAAAAAAAATTTTCAATAAATTTTCGATCTGAAGGTACACTGTAACCTTAAGGCTATGATTGATAATGTTCTTTATTATATAAACACCAATGAAATACCAGGTGAGCTTTCGCGCGTAAACATCATATCTTCAAGAATAACATGTTATCTTCACACGTGAAAAGATCACCGTTGCTATGGTTACATAATAAATCGCGCCTTTCGCAACGGCGCCTTTGTCAAAGTAGTCTCGACACAATTTCAGAATGGCGGACGAACCTAACTGGAATCTAAATATTCTCGATTTAATCGACGATAATTCTAAATGCAGATTTATTGATGTGTCCGAAGATGATGTTGACAAGCTTATTGCTCAACAAGAGAACGAAAATACGAAGAAAAAGACCATGTATGACCTCAACATTGTTCTAAACTTTCGCGAGGTTCGGAAAGAAGAGAGAGAATAAGAGAAAATCCCACCGAAGGAGCTGAATGTATACCTCAGTGAGTTCATTATTGCAGCTAGGACGAAGAAAGGTGAACAATATGAGCCGTCTTCTCTCAGAGGAATCTTATCAAGCGTTGAGTCAGACGGTGGAAGCCGCCAAGAAAATTGATCATGAACTTGTGAACAGTGAGTTGAACAGCAAGTCTGAGCTAAGAAATGACTTTGAGAAACCTTTACACTTACTTTTGTTTCTAATATTTGTTATTACATCTTATAAAGTGCTTTGTTTTTGTGAGCTCCTTAATTTTTGGCATTGGACGTTTTCCTCGCTCTTTCTCTTACATTCGACATAAATAGAGAGCAACTATTAGTCTTCAATTTGATGTCTAAAAATATTGTTGCTTATCAGCTGGCTTTTTTCCGAAATCTAAAATTCTATGGGCCATTATTTTAGAATAACCCTTTATTACATTGTAAAAGAAAGGAATATGTATTTCGTTCACGCATTTAAATAAAGGCCGTGTACTTCTTCCATTTTTTAGTTCTTACACGTTGATCTACTTTAGGACTACAAAAAAATATTAAAGTGAAATGGTTTGATTTCATTGGTGTTTATATAATAAACAGAACATTACATGGCCGCTTGAAGATACGAAATTTCTCTTTTCGTGTTGAAAAATATTTAACTTTTCAACACTCGAAGAGAAATTTCGTATCTTCGCGCGGTTTCTACACTGGCATGGAAAACGTCTAACTACTTTAAGCGAATAATAAACAAAATTATGAAAATGATTAAATAGCGGATAATTATGAAATACGAAGGTGATAAATCTTCCTTCGAAGAGTAAATAAAATGAATAAACGTTTAAGCGAAAAGCGAATCAAGCGAATATAAGAAAATACCCAAAAATGTATCCTTACAAAATGTCGCTCCCCCACCGACGCAGTACCACAGTTTCTTAAGACACAACCTTTTTTTAAAGTTCAGTTAACAGGGAAAAGACCGTCGACTAAAATTACACCGCGAACTTGCAAAACAAAAGTTTCCTAAATAATGACTTTTCGAGAAAATTGAAAGATTACATGATATTTTTTTAAACTTGATTTTATGTTGTCCGATCTGCAACATGGTTTAGGTGTTCCTCTCGATTGTAACTACAATACAAATGTTATCAAATATCGACTGAACAATTACCACACTTCTGTTTCCTTTGTTGCACTGACATTTGATTCCTCTACCTCGGTAGAAATACCATGATTCTGTGAAACAAACACACACAAAGTTGTGATACGTAGTTAATTAAACCGGAAGCAACGATTCAATATCTAGCCGCTTTCTCGCCCAACATCCTGTGGGTGCCACAGTAAAGCCAGAGAAAACTGACCTGGATTTCAACTGAGATACAGGAAGGAACAGGTGTTGTTTCCAGCTGGTGCTGAGTGTCCCTAGAAAACCGAAATAAAAACACAGTTTCAATATGACGGGAATAGTTGATATAGCAATATCTCCCTCCGCCAGACATTCCTGATATTATCCCTGCCAGGATGTTCAGGTATAAACATGCATAAAAGCCCTTCAACTTGAAATTATAGAGTATCTTCAGATCGACCATTTCTTCGAAAATTGTTTTGGGAGTCAAAATAGAGGTTTCAGAATGATCCTTCATCCAAAAACCGGACGTTATGACGTTTTTGACCGCCGGAAGATTGTCCACGACGCGCGATAATCTCTAAGTGAAGTTTTGGCTTGTATGGGGTCACTTTAAAGAGCTACAACTCACATTTAACTCAAATTTGGACAGTAGCTACGTTAACATAAAATTAAAAAAAACATGTCGGAGATTTTATAATGTCTGAAAACCATTTTTCGTTTAGAGCCATTTTCGCGGATTATTCAGTGTTTTTCGCCCTATTTCGAAAATGTTCTGTAACTTTTCATTAAAATTGAATATGGGAAAACGCACACAGGTTTTTCTAGCGCTGCGGGTCCAGAAACCCGAGAACAAATCAAACTAGCAAAATATAATAATCACTTTGAGTTGTAGCTTTCAAAAGGTGATTCGAACGCTCACATCTACACTTTGCAAAAAATTCGACAATTCATCCATTAGAAAATGAAAGGTATTAGATATACAGCTATATCAGCTTTAATTTTATACAGGGTTAAGGTATACTGTACTAAATTAAATCAGTGTGAGATCCAAGGACAACAGATTTTTCTGTCTTACGACTGTTAAGTGCCACCCTCTTTTGAAAAATATAGTTGATTAATGTAAATCCGCGCTTTTCTGTTCACGTGTCTGAGAGTGTACGTTGTGCTTTATTTTTTCTCTGTCAAAAGCCCGGAATATAAAACAAACATGGGTATTTTTTATCTTTTTTTTTCTCCTCCGCTCTCCCCCTTCCCCTTTTTCGTTATCTTTTGTTTGACTTTCAGGCTGATTAGAGTCATAGAAGCCTTGTTTGAGCGTAGTTGTAGTGAAATTGTCATCAACCATGGTTTTAAAAGATCGGGAAGATATATGTTGTGGGTCAAAATTTTCCTTGGTTCAAAATTTACTTTTCCTTTGTTTTTGGGTATGAAAATGCATGATAATGAGTTTTAAACAAAGGGAAGTAAATTTTGAACCAAGGAAAATTTTGACCGACAACATATACAAGAACTGACTGAATAATAAATAGATAAATAAATAATAAATAAATAAATAAATAAAAGAAATACATAGTTATTGGGTGTGTTCTTTAAACAAATATAAGTCCATGCCAAGCTTTTCTCATTATCCATCATAACTTACCTGCCGCGTTTTTTCATGTACCAAATTGTCAAAATAACAAGCAAGAGGAAAAGAACAGCGGCAATGGTAATCAGCGAATATTTGCCTTCATCTGGAAAACCATCTGAGAATATAAAAAAAAGCTATTGTCGACACAAAACATCTTACATGTAATTTACTAATGGGACAATATCCTTCATGAGGGAAATCACTATCTACAACGCGTAAAAAAAAAAGATCATAAAAGAAAGAAATCTGTTGTGGTACCTAACGAGGAGTCAGGACAGTTACTGCTACAGTTACAGTTACTGCTCGAGCGACCTTAGTCCAGTGAAGTTCAGTTCCATTATTCCAGAGGGAGAGCGATGCATAGAACCACTTACCTCAAGGACTATCTCTGCTAATATTTATTATTGTTTCTTTTATCCATCCCGTTTCTTTATTCTTTCTTTGTTTACATGTAACGGAGGATGTGACGATAATGATTTCATATGATTGTAAATCATGAAACATGATTTTAACGGGCCAGTTGGCATCTTAACTATGATTCATATCACCATTGCATTATGATAAGAATCATCGCGGATGATTCATTAGCGTCAATTCCTGTTATATAGATGGAGGTGATGTTCAAGTAAATATAAAAGATACAATGCTAGAATATTGTACGTTTTCACAACTGAAATAAAACTTGATTTGAGTTCACTGGTTGTCAACAGATCATTTTCTTTTGTACTAGTAAAGCTTTAGCAGGGGCGGCTCCAGGGGAGGGGGGAGGGGGTTGTTACCTCCCTTTGAGCAGCAGCATTTTTAAAAAAATTGTTTGCCTCTTCATGTCTCTCCCTTGTGGTTCATAAAAATAATAGAAATTTTTTTTTATACGTAGTTGTTTCACTCCCACCAATTGACTGATTGTCAAGTTAATTAAGAATCAAAACATCCATCGTCTTTTCTTCTTTGCATGCAGCCTAACAATCAGTAGTGCGGAAGCTGAGCAGTTCTTTTCATTCATGAAACAGATCACGACCTGCTCTAGAACAACGATGTCTGAAGGGCGCTTCTCAGATCTCACTGTTAATTTGCTATGCATTACTCTGAGAGATTCGAGGCAGACGAGATATATAAATGGAAGGGCTTTGTAAAAGCCCACCCAGGATGACGCCGTTTCAGGCTACATTGTTCGATTAAAGAGGTATATAAAATAAACGATACATAACTATCGTTACTGCCATCCCTTTTAATCATGCAATATTATTTGTTGTCTTCTGGCGGAGTCTCAGTAATGCTGGAAATTGCGTTTCAGAGGGTAATTTTCAGGACCCCACTAGAAGCTCGTGCCTACTTTGCTCGCCGTCAACGCCCATGGCGTGGAAAGTTATTAAGGTGTAGAACCCCTCCTTTCAGACATTCGTGGATCCGCCCCTGTTTAGTATTATAATGATTTTTTTCCTAGAGGAATCTCAAGCGTTTTAAGATTAATATATGACATGAACACCACTTACCCGTTGGTTGTTCTGTGCTAGGCGTGGTTTTAGCTGCAACACGAAGATAAACAAAGCAAACATGCGTCCCGATTTCATCCATGGCTCTGACAGTAATATTACAAACAGCACCCCAATGTAGATTTGTTTTACTGAAGACACCTCCATCATGGTCTACAACAAGATCGCTGCAAACTTTCACGTTATTTTCGATAATGATAGAATACGTGATATTAGCTTTTGATCCGTAGTCTGCATCGGAGGAAGCTGGTACACGAAACAGTTGTTGGGTTGTTGAATGGGGCAGCTCTTGCAAGGTGACTTTTATTTCACATTCTTTTTCTACGGTTATGGAAACGTTCGTAAACGATACTAAACTCGGACTACCATTATCAGACGCCCTGACACTAAGCTCGTAATCCTTTTTTATGTTGTAATCTAACGGTTTCTGGAGAACAATAATGCCATTTTCCGCATTGACACTGAACGTGCTGTTGTTATTTCCGCTAACGATGCTATAAATTAATCTGCTGTTTTCTCCAGAGTCCTTGTCTGTGGCTAACACTTGAATGATACGTTCGCCGACAAGAACTGTTTCTGAAATGCGTTTTTTGTAGCTTTGTCGATCAAAAACTGGAGGAAAATCGTTCACGTCTAATACTGTTATGAATATCTCTGTGGTAATTGAAAACTTTCCATCCGTTGCTTGGATAAGTATGGTTACTTCACTCGTGTTCTCGCGATCCAGGTTTCCAATGACAGTAATTTTCCCGGATGAAGCATCAATAGAAAACTTTCCCCCATACTCACTTGGCAGCAAACAGTAAGTTATAATGGAGTTGTTGCCATAGTCTGCATCGGTAGCTTTTACTTGAAATACGACAGTGCCATTTGTCACCTTTTCCTTAACAGATATGTTAGTTCTGTAATCAAAAGTGAAATAGGACACTGTAAAACATTTACATCAGAAGACCACATCCCCTGGTCAAGACACAGGCTTCTCACAGCGCCGGCGATTGACTAAACCAGGACCACTGATACTAACTTCTTGATGGGATGCTATTCCATCACAGGGTTACCCCATTTATTTTTTAGGCACACCTTGGGCAAATACGCACACGATTGCAGAGACCAGGCTGACGATTTGACCACCGCGCCTTCACCAAGAGCATAAGAACTGGTTATAAACATTACATCTCAGACAGCGACTACCTGTGCGTATGTAATTAACTATTATAGCGCGAAAGGGCGCGTAATATCGCCTAATTCTTAGCCGACGAGACCGTAGGCCGAGTCGGCTAAAATTAGGCGATATCACGCAAGCTTGAACGCTATAATAGTTTTATAATTCAACACATTGATAACAAAGCACAGTTTGAAGAAAAAATATGGTAGTTTCTTGGTGTTGCGGATGGTGTGATCACCAAATGACGTAAAACAAAAGATTCAAAAGACACTGAACAATACCCACACCACAACACAAAAGCTAACCAACAATGGCTTCCGCAACACCAAGAAACACCCAAAAATATCGAGGCCGGTCCGTCATTTTTGCATTCTCTTGTCAAAATGCGAAATTTACCGCCATCGTTGGATATACGTCATGTAGACTTAGCCTATATCAATAGCTTTTTGACCTTATTTGGGCAGTGTATCAATGTGTTGAATTATAACAAGGATTGAATGCAGTTTACGTCCATCCACGAGCAGCACAGAAGGGGGATTGGGGGGGGGGGGGGGGGGGGTCGGCAAAATTATTGGGATGTTAATTAGTTTACAATGGAAGAACTCTTTCCAGGGTTGTGTACAAACTTCAACGAAAAGAGAAAGGGACGTTATTAAACGTTTATAATAATAGAATGGGGGTGTAGTTTTCCCTAATGTCTGTCTGAAGTCTGTCTTATGTTTAAAAAATTAAACATTAGAATACAATCTATATTTTGTGCTTCTTTCGGCAAATTTTGTAATCATTGCAGCTGCCATAAGATCATTGTCCGTACAGATAAGTTCTTCACCAGGGAATTTGTCGCATTTTCATACAAATTCTTATATTTTGCCGATTCACTATTATGCAAAGCATGGAATATTATATTATATATTATCAGAAACCCATAAGTGGGTTGAAACGTGCAACTGTCTCTTGTACGCTTCAAAACAAGCTTCCAATTATTCAATTTGCTAAGAAGTTATTACAGCCATATTTGGAAAATCAAGGTAAAAATAATATATATAGATAGCCCAAGGCTAACAGCGTCGCACTTTGAACAAGCTTAACTAAGGTGAAACTTAACAAAGGTGAAAGGTTGGAAGCACAAGAATTAAGATTGACGAACGGGCTATTTTCAATTTTAGCAATTCTCAAAAACAGAATTACGCGACCGTCTGCACAGTACATTTTTATAGACCGTACAAAAGTTCACAAAAACAACTTTTCTCTGTCTAGAATAACTAGTACCACTAGTTTCCGAATAAAATACAGTTTTTGTTTGTCAAAAATTGCCCGAGAAACTGATTTGAAAATCAAAAATTGCAAAAATACACAAACATATTTGCATAAGGCGATGCGAGTGAAGATAGAACTGTACTATAAAATCAAAGTCTTGTTTCGTTTACATAAAATCGCTTTTCAAACTATCTAATGAATGAACAAACACATAAAAATGGACAACACAATCTTCTTTCGAAAAAATTTATTCAAATCTCCATTAGTTTACGTTTAAAAGCAAAACGCGTACCATTTAATTATGAAGTTCCTCGAAGCAAGATTTTATCCCTGAAAGCTCGTCTTTTTTCTGAGTATCCCTTAATTAGCATCCTTGTCTTGAGTAGCAAACCGCGAAATATTCAGGGAAATAACGCCTTTAATTTAAACGGTTTTCTCCGCTTAGTAAATTCACAGCAAAACATCAAAGTGTTTTTCTAGCTGACGTGACATTCGGCCGTGTAACCGCGCGAAAAACAAAGCTTCGCTTTGGTTTCAACATGACGTTGTACGCGCATGTTTTTGCGACGTCATACGCGCCCGCGAGCTAGTCCTGCGCGACGGCGGAGCTACAGTAGTACAGTAGTCCGGTCCTGCGCGACGGCAGACGGAGAGCACACGCGCGCCCGCGAAACATTCCGCTTGCCATGACCATGAAAAATGACGGGTACAGGTTCTGGTTCTATGAGTATGGGGCTGCGCAGCCAGGCCTTCGGCCTGGCAGTGCTCCGCTATTAACCAATCCATTCGCTAGAACAACTTGCTTCCAATCTCGAGGGACCGAGGGGTTTCCAAATATGGTACTAAGCAAAAAAATGAATATTCGGAAGCTGTGACTGCACGTAACACGTTTCAACCCACTTATGGGTTTCTAATATTATATATTGCAGTCGAATTTATGGCTGCTTACATCTTGAGGTTGGGCTGCCTGTGACTTTACTTTCCATCTTCGTAACCTTAAAGGCCCACCTTCACTCAAAATGCTGTGTGCGCCATGATCACTTTCTGTACTGAATTTCGTGTAACACGAAATTCATGCTTGAATGCGTTCAACCAATCAGATCACGCGTATGAACAATGGAGCATTTCAAAACGAAAACAAATGACCGCAATGTCTTTTGGGTGAAGGTGAGCCTTTAACTGGAGTCCAAACCGGCAATAATTCGTTTTCTTAAAGTCAGTAAAACCAAGGGAAGGTCTCTTGTGTAAAACTGAAAATCAACGGCTCCTATGAGCCGACTCGTGATTTGGAACGCTCTTTTTATCCTGAGTGGGTGCGGACGGGGAGTCATTTGTTGAAGTTCAAAAAAAACAAAATATTTTTCGAAAACGATGAAAACATCTTAACGTGACATACATATACATCGTGTAAACGAGACATTTCGATGACGCCTTTGTAATGCGTCAAATTTGTTGTGACCCTTTGGTTCAGGCGGAGGGACGGAACCTGAACGCTTATTATTTTGTAAACGGAATACGCTTATTTGTAAACTGTTAAATGTTAACTTGAAATTTTAATTCCACTTGAAGTTTACAAAATAATAAACGTATTCAGTTTACAAATAAGCGTATGGGTTTCTTATGATCAGTATAAACTTTTTATTGTTTCACAGAGCAGTCAAAGCATTACTCTGGGGACCAGAGGTTCTCTCGCGGCACGCTTTCGTGAGAAGTCGGGGTCGGCTTTTCTCGCGGCGAAAATATAAGAGACAGAAGAGGCGTGTAATATGATGAGAGAGACGAGAGCGCGAGAAAAGCCTCTGGCACCCAGGGTAATATAAGAGACAGAAGAGGCGTATAATATGAAAGAGATGAGAGCGGGAGAAAAGACTATGGCACAGACAAAGACACTGGGTAAACACATTTAAAACATTACGTCACCCAGTTCTCAATGCGCATTGGTGTCACGCTAAGACATATATATTTTTTTTTTAATTTGAAATCGTCAGTAGAAACAAAGTTTGGTTTATGACCCGGCCCGAGCCCCAGAGATTGCTCGCAGGTGACACATTTAAAAACGACATTTACCGTGCTGTAGCGTTTAACTAAATCTTGAAAAATCCATTTGAAGTCCGCGGATCTGTTTTAATTTTCCATAATGATTTTGTATATGTAATCGCATGGGCCCGAGTAAAATTAAGGATTAATATCACGCGTGTTTTCAGAAGCTATAGAAATTTCCCGAGTCGCGAACCGACGAGGGCAATTTCTACAGCTTCTGAAAACACAGGTGATATTAATCCTTAATTTTACGAGGGAACCTGCGATTACTTGTTTATAATATAGAGGGCAAAATTATAGGGAAACCTTTCAGACTTTTTAAGAGTCACTCAGACTTGAAACCACCCGAAGTGAAAATACTCTCTCGCAAACTGTCAAGAAAAACTTTTCAGCTCACTGTAGTTAAATAAATTTCTGTTCGGTCAAAGATATATTTGGCTGTTAAATACATCTAGAGAACATAGCCTGATTTTTATCGTTAAAAGACACTTTACGACAAAAACAAAGCAAGTTTTATTGAAGCGTACCTGTGTTTTGAAGTTTTTGCCGCTTTGATAACAACAACAAATGGCGAGAGTTCAAATTTGCTTGCACGCTTGGCGATTTAACTTTCTCCAGTTAAACCGTATATTTTTCCTTTCAGCAAAATCTGTCAAAGTTCTTTTCTTTAGGTCTGCAGAAATCCGCATTTTTTCAGTGAAGTGATGGCGTTTTAAACCCTTTTGTTGCCATGAATGAATTTCTTCGAGGTCTTATGCACTGGTCAGCGGAAATACCAAGAAAAGTCTACAGCCAAGTGATCGAGTGACCGACTAAAATTTGGTCCCATTTTTATACCTCGTTCATTACGCTTCCCTTATTCACGAGCTAAAAGGTAATACTTTCAAGCTTACCAAAAATTATAAGTACTATGATCGTATCTTACCTGCTGGTGAATACCGGTGGATTATCATTGACGTCAGTTATGATGACGATCAGCCCGGTGGATATTGAAAACTTTCCATCCGTTGCTTGGATACGTAGGGACACTTCACTCGTGTTCTCACGATCCAGGTTTCCAATGACAGTAATGTTCCCGGATGAAGCATCGATAGAAAACTTTTCCCCATACTCACTTGGCAGCAGTGAGTAAGTTATGATGGAGTTGTTGCCATAGTCTGCATCGGTGGCTTTTACTTGGAATATGACAGTGCCGTTTGCCACGTTTTCCTCAACAGATATATTAGTTCTGTAATAAAAAGTGAAATAAGAAACTGCAAAATCCTTAACTCCACAATCATACTGTTTTTGAGCAAAAGTAAACGTTGTTCTGATTTTGTCACAAGTACGAGTAAAAAACACAAGAGACACAGGTAACCCTCACTACCAGAGAATATTGCTTCTACGCCTTGGATGGGATGCCAGTGTATCGCAGGGTTAGCTTCAGGATTTTATGGAGTTTTCTTTAGTGTATAAAAGCACTACAGCAGGACCAGTCGACAGCACTACCCGCTATCTGCTTGACACGAGCATGAGAACTGGGGACGAATATTCCATTTATGGACGAAAAAGTACATATGCAATGACAAGGACTGAATAAAATTTTATTTCATCCATCGATCTTGGCAATCAACATCTCAGATTTGATCGGGCTAAAAACGAGTATCTTAAACATTACTCAAGCTCAAAAGTTCCTGGAATAGGCCACGTTCGTGTTACCGGTATTGAACTGGAACTAGCTTGCAGACGAGGCTTATGCGGGGAAATCTTTTTACATGCAAATATTGTTAATGACATTCCCCCGCATGAGCCTGCATTGCAAGCTAATTCCAATTCAATACCGGGAATACGAATATGGTCTATTAAGGTGGCTCGAAGTAGTTTTTTTGGGGTCACACTTCCCTTTTTGAATACGCTTATACACAATCTTACTTTAGCTCAATAAATCTGAATTTCATACCAGATATTAGGCTTGGATGAAAATTTTGGATGATGCTCTTTTTATGCTAATCAGCGTTTCCATAGCAACGGTAAACAAATATGGCGAAAAACAGTTTTTCCTAAATATCTTTCGATTTTGGGGCTACCCGTGACAAGCGAATAAATGCGCTATAAACTACACATCGTTGCAAACAAAATGGGAAAATTTCAAACAAATTAAACTGTTCGATTTTGAGTAAATTGCAAAAACATTTTTTAACATGTGTTTTCATGTTTGAAATTTAAGCGGTCAAAACATTTCATAGGTCTCACAAATTATCATTAAATTGCCACAGAAAGTTTCCTTGGATTTAAAATATTACTCCCTGCAAATAGCTCTGACTAACTCCTCGGCAATAAAGAGATCGAGCTTTTCATTCAAATGCAGTTTTACTTGACGTTTTCACTCTTTAAAAGTTTCAAGCGCATTTGCATATAAATTCAAAACGAACAAATGAAGATGTTTGATATCTTCCCAGTATGTTTTTAAATATATAGGCAATAATATTTCCAAGCTTCAGTCCAATTGATTCAGAGGAACATCCCTTAAAGAACCGTTGAAGTTCGAGAACGAAAGCAGCGACCTCGGGATGAAAATCCAGTACAACGAGCGTGACATCGCATGTTTATTTCACACGAGCGCTCGGTGACAAATTCCTCTATGCACGCTTGCTCTGATTTGAATGTTTTGATATGGTAATTATTCAAGGTTTTTTTTTTCATTTTTTCAAGGCCATTGCGCGATGGAGACTTTTTTTTATATCTTCCAAAAGTAATGGAACTTCATTGCAACTATAACATGTCTTCAGTCCTTCCATTAAAAGTTTTAGATTGATTTAGATTGACATAATTTTCATTCAGAAAATTTGACTTGAGCGAAGGATGGGAATATTAATTTCTTCCAGCTTTTTCAGGTGGGTCACTTATAGGGGGCCGTCCAATCCACCGCTTTTCTCTTGCTTTTTTCAAAGCATCTCTTCGGTTGAATTTGGAATTTTGTCGACGAGTACGAACCATGATGTATTTGAAAACTAATGCCTATAATGAAAACAATACTTGAATAATTACAATACGAAAACACCCACGTGCATAGAGGAATTTGTCACCGAGCGCTCGTGTGAAATAAACATGCGATGTCACACTCGTTGTACTGGATTTTCATCCCGAGGTCGCTGCTTTCGTACTCGAACTTCAACGGTTCTTTTCGGGATGTTCCGCTGAATCAATTGGACTGAAACTTGGAAATATTATTGCCTATATATTTAAAAACATACTGGGAAGATATCAAACATCTTCATTTGTTAATTTTGAATTTATATGCAAATGCGCTTGAAACTTTTAAAGAGTGAAAACGTCAAGCAAAACTGCATTTGAATGAAAAGCTCGATCTCTTTATTGCCGAGGAGTTAGTCAGAGCTACTTGCAGGGAGTAATATTTTAAATCCAACGAAACTTTCTGTGGCAATTTAATGATAATTTGTGAGACCTATGAAATGTTTTGACCGCTTATATTTCAAACATGAAAAACACATGTTAAAAAATGTTTTTGCAATTTACTCAAAATCGAACAGTTTAATTTGTTTGAAATTTTCCCATTTTGCGTGCAACGATGTGTAGATTATAGCGCATTTATTCGCTTGTCACGGGTAGCCCCAAAATCGAAAGATATTTAGAAAAAACTGTTTTTCGCCATATTTGTTTACCGTTGCTATGGAAACGCTGATTAGCATAAAAAGAGAATCATCCAAAACTTTCATCCAAGCCTAATAACTGGTATGAAATTCAGATTTATTGAGCTAAAGTAAGATTATGTATAAGCGTATTCAAAAAGGGAAGTGTGACCCAAAAAAACTACTTCGAGCCACCTTAAGTTAGCACTGTAAAATATCGTCATTCAATCCTCATTACTATTCGTAATAGATGTTGTTCACTCAAAGGTCCGATTTGGTATCGATCGTCTGTTGTGCTTCTTGATTGTAGGCATTCTTTAATCAATCCTAAAGTAACATCACCGCTGTCCCATGAGTATAGATGGTTTTCACGTTACGTCACGGCGGCCATATTGGTGTACAACTACAAAATAATTTTAATGAACTTCTTTTGTTATGTACACCAACATGGCCGCCATGGCCTTTGTCATTTGAGTCCCACAGGACTGAAGGTCACGTGAGTGAAAACCATCTATAAAAACTGCTTCCAAAACGCTTAACAGCAGCACCACTGCAAATTCACCACTATAACATAGATACGTAGAAAGAGCTAATCAAAGGATCCTATGAGCCAACTAGGAATACGAAACGCTATAAATAGAAGATTCTTAACCCAAAATATCATAGCGATTGGATGTTTTACATAAAGCTTATGTTATTAATTCATGCAAATATATATTACACAAAAATAATTGTACGGGAATTTCCCCTGAATCAAAGGTCGGTTTATTTGACTCCTTTCGTAGCTTTGTTATCCGTGTTTTAACAGTCCTCATCGCATGTAGATGGACAAGCCTTTTGTTGTTTCTCTGAAGTGTTTTCTGATATATGACACGCAAAAGCTATCACAAAGCAAAGAATTGATAAGTATAGAATCTTCGCACACTAAGTCATGCACCGATCACTTTTATTACAAACAGCGGGTATACGGTCATCGCTTCCAAATTGGTTTAGTTTGAACCTTTGCAAATGTAAGCACTTCAAATGCGTCATGCGAGAGAAGCCTTAAAAGCCTGAGGTTAACGTTTGCAAAACTCGGTCTAAGCTTTTTGTTGTTTCTCAGAGCAGTCAAAGAATTAATGAGTAAACAAAACAAATTGCATCATCCAGCTTCTCTCATTCCAAACAATTGCTAAGACGTTTTTTAATTCGAAACAAAAATTTGCATATTTGAACTTTTACACTTGGCAGCGAAACTTCACATATTTAAAATCAACATTTACCGTGCTGTAGCGTTTTCCTAAGTCTTAAGTCCGCAGATCGATTTAAATTTTCCAGGGCTTGAAGTGGAATTACAAAAGAAGTTTACAGCTGTCTACTATAGCTCGTTTAACTTCGCGTATTCATGAGTTAAAAAGGACTACTTTCAAACTTACCAAAAATTATAAGTACTATGATCGTATCTTACCTGCTGGTGAATACCGGTGGATTGTCATTAACATCAGTTATGATGACGAATATCTCGGTGGTTACCGAAAACTTTCCATCCGTTGCTTGGATAAGTAGGGTCACTTCACTCGTGTTCTGGTAAAGGTAATGCTTTCAAGCTTACCAAAAATTATAAGTACTATGATCGTATCTTACCTGCTGGTGAATACCGGTGGATTGTCATTGACATCAGTTATGATGACGAATAGCTCGGTGGTTACCGAAAACTTTCCATCCGTTGCTTGGATACGTAGGGTCACTTCACTCGTGTTCTCACGATCCAGGTTTCCAATGACAGTAATGTTCCCGGATGAAGCATCGATAGAAAACTTTCCCCCATACTCACTTGGCAGCAAAGAATAGGTTATGATGGAGTTGTTGCCATAGTCTGCATCGGTAGCTTTTACTTGGAATATAACAGTGCCATTTGCCACGTTTTCCTCAACAGATATGTTAGTTCTATAAACAAAGATGAATTAGACAACTGTAAACCTTTACACCAGAAAAACACATATACCGTGCGAGCCACAGGCTTCTCAAAGCGCCGGAGATTGACTAAACTAGGACTATTGATACTAACTTCTTGATGGGATGCTATTCCATCACAGGGTTACCCCATTTATTTTTAGATACCCCTTGGGTAAATACGCACACGATTGCAGAGACCAGGCTGACGACTTCACCAACGCACCTTTAGCCCTTCACCAAGAGCAAAGACACTGGTTAAAAACATTCCATGTCAGACGGTGACTACCTGTGATTATATAACAAGGATTGAATGCAGTTTACTTTCATCCACTGGGTTTGCATTCAGCTTCTCATTTCAAACGATGCTTATTTCTGTCACCCTAAGACGTTTTTAACCCGTGAATAAGCGCACGCGTAATGAACGGGTTATCGGCAACGGTGGCTGAATTCACTCACTCACTCACTCCTTCCATCAGCTGTAAACTTAGTGACGTAATATTTTTTTACGAATGCGTTTCGTAACAATAACAAAGTGAATCCAGCGATACAAATAACTAATTTCTTGTAAACGAATCTAAATAACAATAAGCTTAAAGATGTTTCGCATTTGGAGTCTTTAATGCAACATTAAAAGCGATCTAAAAGGATTTTTCATCCGAGACACGCGTTTTGATGGTTATCTACCTTGACGTAATTAAATTTATCCAAATTAAGTCAGTGGTCACGATGGCCGAGTGGTTTGACACGCAGAATGACAACCGGATGGCCTGAGGTTCAAGTCTCGCTCAGGACCTCCGTATTTTTCCTTTCTTCTTCGGACTGCACATTATGAAAGTGATGTACTGTATTTTTCTTTTTGCTTTTGTCAAAAACCCTTACGTTTAATTTTTAAACAAATATTGAATCGTGTCAGTGTCAAAACATAAGCTTACCGCAATATTGCGTTATGCGTTAGTATTTCTTCTTCTCAAACTCATTAATAATTCATGACAAGAACACAAAGGAAATCACTACCGTGAAGGAGGTTTTGAAATCGTTTCTTAATTTGCATAGATTTTGGCGATTTTATTCCTTCGTTTTCTCCGCATTTAACGATCAGTTTGAGAAGCTATATCAAACACTCGAAACAGTGTTTCATCAGATTTCCAAACACCTTGAAGTGGTTTAAAAAAACTCGGCTGCGCCTCGTTTTTCCAATCCACTTCTCGGTGTTTGGAAATCTGATGAAACACTGTTCCTCGTGTTTGATATATTACTTCACGGGTTGGGTCTTAGGAGCCTTTGATTTAATTCCCCGTTTTCGAAACAAGATTTGGTTTATGCCCCGAGCCCGAGAGTTTGCTCGCAGGAACAACATTTATCGTGATATAGCATTTTCCTAAGTCTTGAAAAATCCATTTGAAGTCCGCAGATCTGTTTTAATTTTCCATAGTTTAAAGTCAAAGAATTGACGAGCAAAGAAATTTAAAACATTACCTCACCCAGTTGTGGCACGCTAAGGCATGTTTTTAATTCATCGTCTTCGAAACAGAATTTGGTTTATTTGAACAGTTACTACATGTAAAAGGCAGCGACACTTCACTTATTATAAAATGACATTTACCATGATGTAGCGTTTTCCATAGTCCGTGGATCAGTTTTAATTTTCCAAGCCTTATGCACTGGTCGGCGGAATTAACAAACAAGAACTCGGCAAGTATTAAAGTCGGGCTTTAGGTCCATTAAAAACCAATTCAATTTCTAGACTGTGAACGTAAATCGAGCTGGTCACGTCTGCAACATTGCACTACACTAGATCATGCTATGAGAATGTAAGCATAATCCTCATCCAGTGTACTGTGAAGATCTATCGCAGCCTGAAGACGGGTTTTCATTCAACGGAAAGCTAACAAGCCAAACAACACTAGCTACAAAAAAGAAAATTGAATTGTTAAAATGATCTTGACACATATCGACCGTGGTTCATTGTTGACCCTTGTTATTTGGACGCAAAATGGACACCAAATTGATAAAGCGACATTGACAAATATCGAGTGAGGTTCATTTTTATTTGAACGAACTGACCATTGGTCTTTTAAAACTCTTTCCGTTCAGAAGAACATGCAACAGGGAATGAATGCCATATCATCTGTGACGTTGCCACGCTAACAATATTTTTTATCCTTGTGTTACCTTTGTAATACCGGTATTTCCTCTATGTGCGGAATGCATATTAAGTTTCCCTTTGACGTCACTAACAATCAGCCGCAGGCTTCAAACTACTTGAAACCCACTTGAAACCCACTTTTCTTATGGAGAATCACAGCCCAATTTATAAGTCGGGCAGACTTGGCTTGCAGCCAAGTAGCCCGACTAATAAACGTTAACAGCCGATCAAGTGAAAATTTGCCAGACGTCAACACATCGCTATAACTCGTTTTACGCTTCGCGTATTTACGAGTTAAAAAGGATTACTTTCAAAATTGCAAAAGGTTATTTTTAAGTATTATCATCGTATCTTACCTGCTGGTGAATACTGGTGGATTGTCATTGACATCAGTAATAATGACAAACAGCTCGGTAGGTATTGAAAACTTTCCATCCGTTGCTTGGATACGTAGGGTCACTTCACTCGTGTTTTCACGATCCAGGTTTCCAATGACAGTAATATTCCCGGATGAAGCATCAATGGAAAACTTTCCATCATACTCACACGGCAGCAAAGAGTAAGTTATGATGGAGTTGTTGCCATAGTCTCCATCGGTGGCCTTAACTTGGAATATGACAGTGCCATTTGCCACGTTTTCCTGAACAGATATGTTACTTCTAAAATAAAAAGTGAAATAAGAAAGTACAAAACCTTTTACTCCACAAACATACTGTTTTTTGAGCTGAAGTAAACACTATTCTGACTTTGTGACAAGCACGGGTAAAAAAAACACCCCGGTAAATCGCCACCTTGTTGTGGTCGGGGGGCTTGCATGTCCCAGTAATCCTAAGAGCTATGCCGCGGGAGTGTAGCCCCCTGGTAGGTTCACCAAAAAGACCCAAGCCGGAAAGATCAAAGGGTAGGGGCCAGACTGAGTGTGATCCACTGGTCCTCTAGGCTGGGGGTTGGCGCAGGGCTAACAACTCTGCCCCGAAAAAAGGCTACTGTTACAGAGACCGAAAGCGTTGACAATGATACAACCCAAACTAGGGGTGCTGCTGTTGAGGCTGACATGCCGTTCTTGGGTCAAAGGTGGACCCCATAGTAGCCCCCAAAGAATTAAGGAAATGAAGAACTAGGAATAAGTGAGAGCAGATGTAAGGGGATGGGTTCGATACAGTAAACCAAAGTGGTGAGACAGTGGAGTCTGTAGAAGATAACGAGATGCAACAAGGAAGAGTAGCCATAATGATGAACGCGAGAGCAAAGTAATCATGAAGGCGCGGTTCTACTCGAAAAACAAAAAGCTGTCGGTAATATATATTAATCATACAGTATGTGCCAACAAACGACGCGACAGATGAAGGTAAGGATGAATTCTAACTACAGGACACCTAAACAGAACAGGAGTAGGGACGAAGTAATGGGGAGACATGGTGTCGGAATCATGAATAACAACTGAGAGAGACAATGCGATTTCTGCAGTGCGAATGTTTCATTATCTATGCTAATATATGATAATGAATATCAAACAAAGGAAAATCAAAATAAACCTGAAATCAAGTTTGACCTGTTACATATACAAGAACCTGGGAAAGTAACAGGCTGGATTCAGACCAAAGAGAAGTTCTTAGAACAGTTGAACGAGTGGAGAGCGGCACTATAAATGCACTTTGTAAATTTTGAAAAAGCCTTTGATTCGGTATACAGGAAAAAGTCTGATCATCATGAAGGACTACGGGATACCAAGCATAATGGTGAGAGTGATAGCAGATATATACGAGGGATTCTAGTGTGCGGTTATCGACAGGTGTGATACAAATAGTACAGGGCACACCGGTTACTCTGGATATTTTTGCGAGGAATCTCATTAGCGTGGGTTATTGTCTCTGTCTCATAAATAAAATGCAGAGAATTCTCATTAAAGTGCAGAGGAATACAATAACTCGGTGAATAAGACTCATGAATAAAATGCGGAGGAATCTCATTACGTGCTCATTACGTGCTTACTAACTTGATCTCATGAATAAAATGCGGTAGAATCTCATTAATTTGCGGTGGAATACATAAACGTCGATGATGTCATAAGCTATTATACTGTCTTGATCTGATGAATAAAATGTGGAGGAATCTCATTAAAATATGATGACATCATTGTCTTTTTTTAGGTTTTATTTAACACATCAGTGTAAAGCACTGAACCGTTATGTAGGCACATAAATTGTCCATTGCAGACAGGCATTGTTCTAACACAATAGAAAAACTTTGTTTTTGGTTCACTGATTGTTGGCGCCAATTTTTTTTTTTTAATTTTGGTGGTAATTTGTAACTTGTAAGGTTCAGCCATATTCCTGAGCTGGATCCCTCCTCCTCCTCCTCCTCCTCAAGGAGGAAGAGGAGGGAGGAGGAAGAGGAGGAGGAGGAGGGATCGAACTTGGCGTTACAGGAATATGATTGAACCTAACAAAGGATCAAGAAGAGTGATTCCACTGTAATGACTTTTGTAGATGTCGAGAGATTGAAAAAAAAATTCACTTAAAATCACGTGCCCAACGCTAATGAGATTCTACCTCATTTTATTCATGAGATCAAGTTCATAGGTACGTTAATAAGAATCCCCTGCATTTTATCCATGAGATCAAGTTAATGAGGACGTTAACGAGATTCCATCACATTTTATTTATGAGATCAAGTTAATAGGCATGTTAATGAGAATCCTCCGTATTTTATTCATGAGTCTAATTCAACAGCCTATGACTATAATGTTTTCCTCCACACTTTAATTGAAATCACAATAGGCAATAGACAATAGGCTATGATGTCATCCAATTAATATATTCCTCCCCATGGTACTTAGAAAAACGCATGTTAATTGTTGTAAATTATGCAATGCCTGCTGTATCCTGCAGTATTAAGTTCTTTGCTTTTGTTTTCCTTCCGACATCAATCTGAGCTGCTGGAACTTTTCGTTGTGGCGAGGAAACCTTGATAGAAATCGCAACAATGCATTGAACTTCATTGAACGAAAACTATTTCGTTTTTGATCGTATCTTACCTGCTGGTGAATACTGGTGGATTGTCATTGACATCAGTTATGATGACGAGTAGCTCGGCAGGTATTGAAAACTTTCCATCTGTTGCTTGGATAAGTAGGGTCACTTCACTCCTATTCTCACGATCCAGGTTTCCAATGACGGTAATGTTCCCAGATGAAGCGTCCATAGAAAACTTTTCCCCATATTCACTTGGCAGCAGTGAGTAAGTTATGATGGAATTGTTGCCATAGTCTGCATCAGTAGCTTTTACTTGGAATATGACAGTGCCATTTGCCACGTTTTCCTCAACAGATATGTTAGTTCTATTATCAAAAGGAAAATAGGATATTTTAAAAGCCCAAGCTAACTAAACTGTTCAAGCAATTGAAGAGAAACAACAGTCGTTTGTTCAGCTATGATCACCGAGAATTAATTGTAGGAAACTGTGAAGAATTTAAACATGTCATAGCAGAGGAACAATTTGTGACCCTGATTGATTCCAAAGAATTCTGATGCTTCCATGAGGCTTTTTTCTACTACTTCTGGGCCTTCTCCCTTACTTAAATATTCTAGACGTCCTAACAGTAAATAATGTTTACGGTTTCCACGCATCTGTGGCATAAAGGGCTTCTGCCAAGCGTGTTTTATAGCCTTTTTCAACGTGGCAGTAGTCGGCATACATATAACATAAGGTATGCATCAAGGCAAAACTTCTGTAAACCGCGTCCTCGGACCAACACTGGGAAATAAATGTTCTCGTATCAGTTAATAGATAGACTGCAAAACAGTCGCATTTTTTTGCGTTGGTCATACGAATGCGCGTGATCTTTGAACGAAAGGTCTGGAGTGAGTGTGTGCACGCTTCGCAAGCGGGTATCCACGCTTCAGACGCTTTCGGCGCTTCGCGCCTTTGCGAGAGAGTCAGCAGAAATAAAATGACTATTTTGAAGTCTAGGCAATAGATCTGATCTAAGTACATTTTCTTTTGCCAAAGAAATAAAACATCATTTGCTGCCAGAACAATACTGTAAGTAATTTGAATAGGAATTCTATCATTAATTACAATGTAATTATGCATTATTTACTAAATCCGGTTTTCTCCCTTACTGCTCTTTTTTTTATTTAAATTACCTTCAAATGGGTATTAGGGAATAACTCGAAAACCTCGCAGTTCCTTTAGTCTCCAGGGACCGTATTCATGAAAGCATCCTAAGTCCAAAGTGCCTCCTGAGATATAACTTAGGAGATAACTGGCATTCACAAAGACCTATTTTAAGACCTGTTATTTTTTTCTCCTAAACTTTGGACCTCCTAAATCTTAACTGGTATTTACGAAGACCTCCTAACTTATTAAAACATGTCTTGACGGGGGCTAAATTCTATTGTCAGGGGTGTCAATAAGGGCTATCACCCGTAGCATCTGTTACGGGTGAGTACACTTTATGGGAGCTGGATGTGACGGGTGATCTTGCCTGTTATATGTTAAATTTACGGACAAAGCAACGAGCTTGTTACGGGTGTTATAAAGATCAGGGCAACGCCTGTCTCAAATCTTAATGACAGCCCTGATTGTTGACGAGTTCTACGTCGATTTTCAGCGTGGTTATCGAGTATCACAATAGTTACCGATTAGATAAACATTTTAAAGCATTGCATTGCTTCCCTAAGAAAAATAAAATATTTTCTGCATAAAGGTCTTCGTGTCATCAACGGGTTACACATTTCTTTCTCATTGCAGAGTTATATTCCCGTTTTTAGTAAAAATAAGTCCTTGTACAAGAAATATCTAAGAAGGCCCTATTAAATTGATGATGGATTTGTTTGTTGTTTTCGCTATACTGACCATGAACGAAGATATTATCACTTGCTATCTTAAATTCGAGATGAAATAAAGGTTATAATTGTACTGTATTGTTATTGTAACAACAATTTACACAATACAAAATATTCATTCATTTAATTTTCATAACTTATTATTCATAAGAGCGCCATGTAAACTATCTCTATTGGTTTACTTTTACTAATCGATAACTGCCTGCGACCATTAAACTTAGGAGACTGCTAAGCTACTGTACACTTACCTTAGAATGGTCATAAGATATCGTTCGTGAATAGCACTTAGCATTTCTTAGGAAGCTCCTAAATTTTCTCTTAAATTAAATCTTAAGATATATCTTGGGTAGGATTTCGTGAATGCGGCCCCAGGCTCCAATTGATTAATACCTCTCCTTGTCATCCTCTTTAATTGATTTGTAATGTATATGTTGTGGGTCAAAATTTGCCTTGGTTCAAAATTTCCTTTCCTTTGTTTTAAACTCATTATCATACATTATCATGCATTTTCATACCCAAAAACAAACGAAAGGTAAATTTTGAACCAAGGCAATTTTTGATCCCCAACATATATATGTTGTGGTGCAATTTTGTTATTGGTGCAAATTTTATTTTCCTTTGTTTAAAACTCATTATCATACATTTCCATACCCAAAAACAAAGGAAAATAAAATTTGCACCAAGGACAAAATTGCACCACAACATAATAATTATAAAATAAAAAGTATATGACTCAATAAAAAAGATTGTTGTTGTTGTTGTTGTTGTTGTTGTTGTTGTTGTTGTTTAATGAAACAACAGTGATGTGGACGATGTGGATTACTCAGTAGTACTATCAGAATTCATATCGATATAATAGCCTATTTGAATGCCGGATGTAAGTGTAATAAAACACCATGGCAAATGTTCGGACCTTTTCGTGCTTTTATAATTCCGCTTGGGTGCCTATTATATCTACTTTATTGTCTGTAATAGTTTTTCCTTGCCTTTCTTTCGTTACTGAAACAGTTTCCGAAACAGGATAGAAAAAACTTTTTGCTGTGGCGCGACAAACAATTTCGTTTTTGATTGTATCGTACCTGCTGGTAAATACCGGTGGATTGTCATTGACATCAGTTATGACGACGAATAGCTTGGTGGGTATTGAAAACTTTCCATCCGTTGCTTGGATAAGTACGGTCACTTCACTTGTGTTCTCACGATCCAGGTTTCCAATGACAGTAATGTTCCCGGATGAAGCGTCAATAGAAAACTTTCCCCCATATTCACTTGGCAGCAGTGAGTAAGTTATGATGGAGTTGTTGCCATAGTCTGCATCAGTAGCTTTTACTTGGAATATGACAGTGCCATTTGCCACGTTTTCCTCAACAGATATGTTAGTTCTATAATAGAAAGTGACATAGAAAACAGTAAAACCTTTACACCAGATGAACATACATGTTTTGCATAACTTTTCCTTGTCCAAAAAAGCACAATTACAGGAAAATTGGATTAAGCCAATTATTTCGCCGTGAACAAAAGCAGAGTGTTCTCCAACGTTGAGTTCGTCGGTCGGTGAAAAGAATGGTCATTTTGACCATGTGCCATATCTCGGAATTCCAAAAGATTTTAGATTCTAACCATATAAGGATAGGTCTTTCAATATACACCAAATTGAAGAAACGTTGACCCGTGAAAAGCATAAACCATGAACAATGAGTGTCTACGAGAAGGACCTGTATTCAATGACCGTCAAGCAACACCGAAAACTATGTCTATATTCGAAAATATATCCAAAAACTATCCGAAGATTATTCACCGAAAACGAATTTTGTCCCTCTGTCCACGTTGGTTTTTATGCTAAGACTGACTAGAAAAACCTAAATGCTTTTCTTTTAACACTAGAGTTGGCACCTTCGACTGGACAATCTTTTTATAAGCAAAATGTCAACGCTAGTTCATTAGTCCCTTTGTCCAGACTTATCTGAAGTAGATGCGATACAAGTTACACATAACAAAACATTCCAGCCGGCCAACGCTAGTTCATTAGTCCTTTTGTCCATTTCTCTCCCCTTGATATGACGCAGCATATCAACTTTTCTACACGAAAGAAGGGGAAAATGTCTCTAAGCCCTAAAAGGTCCTCTAAATCGACGTCGATGACATTGTCACCAAAGTTCGTTAACGAGTGCCTCGCCGTCTCATGTTGTCATCTTCCTGCTTTTGTTCCATTTTTTCCAGACGTTTCCTCACTGTAACTCCAGCGGACATAGCTTCGAAATGGGTCTGGTTAACTGGCTTTTCCCCACTTGGACTTTCGCGACTCTTACATGACGATCTTTTCCTCGATATACCTCGACGACCCTTCCTAGAGGCCAATGCCCGCGTGGTGTGTTGGGCGATATGACTAACACGACATCTCCTGTTTGAAGGTCTCGTTCCTCTTTCAGCCATTTTTTTCTGTTGCTGAGACTTGGGATCCATTCTCTGAGCCAACGATGCCAGAAATGTCTAACTAGCTCCTGGACTCTTCTCCATCTTTTCTTGAGACTATAGTTAGTCTCGTCTACGGACTCTGGGGCGAATTGGCCTCCAATTTGACCAATCAGAAAATGGTTTGGTGTCAGTGGTATATCATCTTCAGGGTTTGCTGATTGGTACGTGAGGGGTCTTGAATTCAATAAAGCTTCTGCCCCTGTGAATGCTGTTGTCAAATCATCTGTTACATCTGCATTGCCCAGTACTGCATTCACAGCCCGCTTTGCAGCTTTAATCATCGTCTCGTGTGTGCCCCCGAAGTGTGGGGCTAGTGGCGGATTGAAGTGCCATATGACTCCCTTGTTTGCTGTTGACTGGGCAATTTTGCTTGGATCAAGCGCCTCAACCAATTCTCGCAATTCTCTCTCGGCCGCGACAAAGTTCTTGCCATTGTCAGATAACATCTCTCTAGGTAGTCATCTTCGATTAACCATCCTATAGAAGGCGTTTAGGAACGAGTCGGTGTCAAGTCCAAAGGCCATCTCAAGGTGAACCGCCCTTGTGGCTAAGCAGGTAAATAAGCACAAATATCGCTTTTGTCTTCGAGTTCGTCTTCCTTAAATTGTGACGAAAGGTCCCCCAAAATCCACAGCTGTTTGCGCAAAAGGTCGCAGAGATAACCGAAGTCTGATCTGTGGAAGGGGCGCCTTAATTTGTTTCGCAGCTTTGGCCTTCCGCCTGCGGCACTCGTTGCACTCCTCCCATTCTCGATTTTCTTCTCGTCCTGACACTAACCAGAATCGAGTCGATAGAACTGCTAGCGTCTGATTCGTTCCACTTGCACGATTTCCCTCTTCGTGAAAGTACTTAACGATCAACTTTGTGACTTGATGCTTGCGAGGAAGAATTATCGGGGAACGAGCATCATGAGATAGGAACTCTGCATACTTTAGTCGACTGTCACACCTCATCTGACCCTCTTCGTCCAATCGAAGCCGTAAAGCAAGTATTTTACTGTTCTTCGGTAACTCCTTTTGGCGTTGAAGGGCCAAATACTCTTCAGGAAAGGCTTCTCGTTGGGCACTTCTAATGACATGAACCTCTGTGTCCTCGATTTCACTTGGCTTTAATTCTCCATTTTGTCTCGCGCGACATCTACAGTTATCCACGAAACGGTGGACCCACGCGTGAACTCTCGTAAATCTTTTCCAATCTGAGAAACGTTTGGGGTTTAAACGCCATGATTGGTCCTCTTGGTTAATAGTTATCATTGCTCGCTCTTCATAACGATCATTGACTTGTTCTGGTAATTCTGAATTTGACTTCTTTACTTCTACTTTCGCAGCTTCTTGTTCTATGGCTACTTTGTTAACTGGCCACTCCGGTTCCTCTTGCACCAGGAAATCCGGTCCAGTCCACCATTTCTCGTTTTTGACCAGTTCTGACAGTTTTAGTCCCCTCGTCAGTAAGTCTGCTGGGTTCTTGTCGGTTGGGACGTATCGCCACTGTTTTGGGTCTGTTGCAGTCTGGATCTCCCCAACACGGTTTGCTACGAAAGGTTTGAAAGAGCGGCTTCTTCCTCTAATCCACCAAAGTACATTCATGCTATCCGACCAGAAAGTTGCTTGATCCAAACTGGCGTTCAAAACTCTTGAAATGGACTCTGCCATTCTTAATCCTAGAACTGCGGCCATCAACTCCAGTCGTGGAATGCTTGTAGCTGTAAGGGGTGCTACTCTTGACTTTGCGACCACAAACCTTTTAGATATTGCTCCGCTCTTATAGGTTGCTCTTGAGTAGACAACCGCTCCATAGGCGTCTTGTGATGCGTCCACGAAAGTAATGTTTGCGACAACATTTCTTCCTCTTGTCCTAAGCGTAGACATCGAGGAACTTTGATAATAGGCAGGTCTTCCAATTCCTTGAACCATTTACGCGCTTTACTGGCTAGATCTCCCAGGAATAAGTCGTCCCAGTCCATCCCAGCAGTCCACATTTCTTGAAGTAAGATTTTGGCGCGAATACTAAATGGTGCTAAAAAGCCAACCGGATCAAATAACTTGGCGATCTTCTTGAGGAAGTTCCGTTTAGTAAACGGAAAGTCTTTCTCCGGAGGGTTGGCGTTGAACGTGAAAACGTCTTCTCCAGGCAACCACGTGACTCCGAGTGTTTTCACCATCGGTAGTCCATCGCTCGCTAGGTGGACTTCTAATGCTCTGCTCTCTGCAGGTATTCTTTCGAGCACCTTGGTCGAATTTGATAGCCACTTATGAGCTTGCATCCCTGCCTTGGACCAGAGCTGATTTAATTCTTCGTAGAGCTTGATGCCTTGACTCTCGTCTGCGACTGAGTCCATACTGTCGTCCATATAGGTTGATTTCAGCACTGTCTCTGCGGCCATTGGGAACTCGTCTTTGTGTTTTTCTGCATGCGTCTGAGCAACAAATTGGGCTTGAAACGGTGAGGAGTTAATTCCAAAAACGACTCGATTGAACTCGTATTCATCCGGTGCTCTCTCTTGATTCAATGTTCTCCACAAGAAACGCTGATATGGTCGATCTTTGGGGGTGACTTCAATTCTCAAATACATCTCAGCGATATCACACATCAATGCCACGGGTTTTTTTCGGAAACGAAGTAGAACATCTGTTAATTCTCTCCGTAACTTTGGTCCTTGGTAGATGGCGTCGTTTAGGGAGACTCCTTTAAACTTGGCAGAAGCATCAAATAAGATGCGAGTCTTTGTCGTTGTTCGGTCTGACCTTACAACCGGGAAGTGAGGCAAGTACCACGTCCCTGGGGGGCTCCTCTCTGTGCGGTCCACTCTGCGGATGTATCCCTTCTCAAGGTACTGGTGGATGTTGTTGGTATAGGCCTCGCCTATTTCTGGATTGTTCAGCAACCGCTTTTCAGTGCTTAATAGTCGGCGCAGTGCCATTTCGTAATTGTTTGGTAATGCAAGTTCGTCATCCTTCCAGGGAATTGCAACTTGATATCTGCCATCAACATGTCTAATTGATTCTTTCAGTTTCTTTAGAGAAGCTTGCTCGTCTATGGTCAACGGGTGGAACTCTGTTGATGTCCCATAATTTTCGATTTCCCAGAATCTTCGAAGCAAGCCGCTTATCTCGTCTGAGTTTTCTTGCCGCTCTCTGACAAAGTAAGTGTGTGTGAAATTGGTCTGCAGGTCTCCGCTTCTCTGGGTGTTGGCAGGTCCCACGCACGTCCATCCTAAGGGGGTTAATCTGGCTACTGGCTCGCCTAGTCTTCCTTTGACGTCCTTGAAAGAATA
This sequence comes from Cladopsammia gracilis, assembly GCA_022457155.1. NCBI lineage: Eukaryota > Metazoa > Cnidaria > Anthozoa > Scleractinia > Dendrophylliidae > Cladopsammia > Cladopsammia gracilis. The sequence goes on along the minus strand of JAJGOT010000438.1, from coordinate 263,896 downwards.
GTGCAGATCGACGTGATCAACTCCTATTAAAATATCCACCAGGGGGTGTGGTCCAGGTTTCGGAAATTAAACTGGATTCCTCTCAGGTGTGGCCACTTGTTAGCATGCTTTCTCCAATCGATTGCCTCTAAGTTTCCTGTGACCTTTTCGGTAGTGAATGCACTGAGAGTTTTGTTCACGCTGCCGTCCAAACTCTCGAGTTCAACATCAACGGGCATAGTCTCAAACGTTTCAGTTTGACCGTTCAGAACGTTCACAGTCACTCTCCGCGAATCTCCTTGAAGTCCGAGTTCACTTGCCACGTCAGCATTTAAGTATGTCTTGGTTGAAGCTTCGTCAAGTAAGGCATTCACTTTGATTGCACGATTACGATTTTTAAGAATCACAGGACCTGTTCGCAGAGCAAGAAAGCTTGATTGTGTTTCCTCTACTGTTGTAGTTGTGTGTGATCTCTCTGCTTGTTTGTCACCAGGTTCTCGAGGGGGTAACACAACCAATGGCACTTTCTCGTTTTCAGGTTTCGTTTCACTTCTAGTGTTTGATATTCCATGAGCTACCTCGTTTGTGCCTGTTGTTGGTCCAGTCCCAACCGGAAGTCTTTGATCTGCTTGAGCTTTTTCTTTGCTTACGTGCAAGAGTCTATTGTGATTGTCTTTGCAGTCGTTTATTCCACACTCTCTACTTCTGATACACGTTTGACCGCGGTGGTCTCCTCCTAGGCAGCGAAAACACAGCTTCAAGCGTTTTGCGGTATCCCATCTTTCTTGAACTGGCAATTCTTTGAATCTGTCACAACGCCAAACTCCGTGATGTCCTTTGCACACTCTGCAAGGGCGAAATTTCTGAGTTTCCGAATCCTGAGCATTCCCGAAGAACGCCTTCTCACTCCGATTAAGTTTTGAATCAACGCTCTTGTTCGACGAAGTTACTCCTCGAATGGTCTTCGATGCTACTGTTTGAAATTCCGCTTCCTGTACGACGAATTCCTCAAGGGTCTCAACTGACTCCCAGCGGCGGTTCTCAAAAATCCAACGATGGTATTGGGCAAGCATCGCTTCGTTCAGTTTCTTGCATAGCGTAATATACAATGTTCCTTTTCCGAGTTCGTCGTGACGATTAGCCTCTTTAAGGTTTACGACAGTTACGTCCAATAAATCTGCAAATCGTTCGATGTCTCCCGCGTTTCCCGGACGAAGGGATTTGATGTTTTCCAGCTCCTCGAGACGCAATGCTAATTTTCGCCTTTCTCCGCCGAATTTGCGTTCCAGTAGAGCTACTGCTGCGTCGTAAGCGGCAGCTGAATGTCCTAAAGGTTCCACCAACTTAAGGGCTTCTCCTGATAAATGCTGTTGGAGTTGAAGCAATCTGTACTCGGGTGTGGCCGGTGCTTGATCAACGCACGCCATGAACGCTGCTTTCCATCCTTCGTAAGCTCTCTTGTTGCCGTTAAATACTGGAATGGAAACTGGCTTAAGTTGATTCCACATATCCCGACCAAGCGTTCGCTCTTCGTACGGTTCTTTCCTAGATTCACGACCTCCTGAGTCGAATGCCTCTTTGTAATGACGATTTAATTCCCGTAATGTCTCTTTGTACTCATCAACTTCTTCTTTATGCTTTGTTTCGTCCCTTTGAATTTGTTCCGCGTTTTTCTTTGCCTGGCTTTCTATAATTCGACGACGACGGGTGTTCTCTGACGCTTCGGTTGCCAGACTCGACAACTTATCTTTACGGGCATCGAAATACTCTTGTGCTTTCTCGTTCGCTTCCGAAAATTCTAGCTCCAATTTGCCCATCTCCTCGCCGACCTTTTTCCTTTTCTCCCTGTCCTTAAGGAGCGCGTATTCCGTTGAAAGACGATTCATAGTTTCCATGGCACGTTCCTGGGCATCGCTGAGTTGCTGACACATTTCTTTTATCTCTCATCGGCTTGGATAATCTTGTTCATCTACCATGCGAAGCAGTTTGTTCTTTATTCGAGTAAACGCTGATTTCTCTCTAGCTTTGACCTGCTTAAAGTCCTCTATTCGCTCCTCGATTTCGCCGCTAGTTTCTCTTCATCGCCGTCGTTCGCTACTTCGCCGTTATCACTGACATGACCGCTAAAACCTCGCTCTGCTACCAAGAAAAATGTCCACGAGAAGGACCTATATTCAATGACTGTCAAGCAACACCGAAACCTATGTCTATATTCGAAACTATATCCAAAAACTATCCGAAGGTTATTCACCGAAAACGAATTTTGTCCCTCTGTCCACGTTGGTTTTTATGCTAAGACTGACTAGTTAAAGTTCAAGTTCAAGTTCAAGTTTAAGTTGACTAGAAAAACCTAAATGCTTTTCTTTTAACACTAGAGTTGGCACCTTCGACTGGGCAATCTTTTTATAAGCAAAATGTCAACGTTAGTTCATTAGTCCCTTTGTCCAGACTTATCTAAAGTAGATACGATACAAGTTACACTTAACAAAACATTCCAGCCGGCCAACGCTAGTTCATTAGTCCTTTTGTCCAATGAGACCGAATGGGATTATGGGTAGGCAGCATTGGCAAGCTATTCCATTTCTCGATAATCAAGATGTTTTCTTTGCTTGAGACATTTTAGAGCATCATTCATGCATCTTGTGTTGATATAAGGTGTATTCTGTTAGAGACGAAGGTTAATTTACCCAATTTCCCAGTAAACCTTTGGGTCGCATCGTTCGTGGTTTATGCTTTTCACCCTACAACGTTTCTTCAATTTGGTGTATGTTAAGTTTAGTTTGGGCAAATGATTAAGCACTCGTCAAAAAAATTATTCAAATCATAAAAAAAATTCAAAATTACGCCAGTAGTCGAATGCGTGACCAGACATTGCCACTGTATTTATAATTTATTAAATCACTTCATTCGAAATATCCGAATTTCTTAAGCATAAAGCAACATAAATATGTTCACCTTAGCTTGGCCATGATATATCTTGACTGTCAAACAACGTTTCTCTACTGTCATTTATTTAATGGCATTCCGCCAGGTTTGCAAGACCAGTACCTGGCAGCACGCATCCGTCTGGTAGATTTGAGCCACAAAAATCGATATTGCGAAGTTCCTGTGCAAAATATACCTTGGTGGTTCGTTGTGTTGCTCAATAGAATCACTCAACCTGCTTTGAAGCAGAAATTGCCAGTACGTGACAACGAATAAGCCGCTATCTGCGATCGCTCCGTGTCTCTAATTTGCATATTGTGCTGTGGCAAAATTATTTGCCCTGGGTAGGGGTGGGGATCTTTGTAAGCTGAGCTTCTGCCAAAAAAAAAAGAAGCGCACTGGAATCTCAGTGTTGGTTATACGAAAAACGAAATTAGAATTACTTTTGTTGTATATTTATTTCATACTATTGACCATGTAACAAAAATGTTGGTTTTTGAGATTTAACTTTGTTTACTTTTCCTAGACAACACTAACTTAATTAACTCCTACCAAGTCTTTTTTTCTCACAAGAAATTTGTGCAAAGCCGCCAATAAAATCATTGCAATTTTGTGTTTATTTAAAGCAATAGTTTGCAGTCCTTGTTCTCACTATCGACGGGACCAAAGCAAATCAGTGAATGAAGTACCGTTATAATGTATTGTGTAAAGGACATAAAAAAGTCACAAGTCGCTTTGGTCTTTCACCGGGGTAACCTGAGAAACAAAGTGATATATGTGCATCCAATCGTGTACGATACTCATAACATCTGTGAACTCGTAAAGAATTCAAAGCTTTCGACTTTTTCTATAAAAATGTTGCAAGACATTTGCTCCTCGTTTGGTCTAGATGTATCAAAGATCACCACTAAGAGGAGAGGAAGCCATACATTGATTTGTTGACAAGCCTTGTCACGGGCTGTAAATGCCAGACGAACAATTAGTGATAATCACTGATCTACTTACGGCTTGTGGTCGAAAAAAATGTACGTTTCTCGATATTACATCCAGGAATACTAAATCTACAAAAACTATAAAACGCTTAGAGCTTTTTACGGTTTTTTTCAGTTTTATGTTTGAGTTTTCAGAAAGTAAAATCTGGTTCATGTGCAGCGTTTGTCATTAACCTTAGAAAGGTAGCTCTGAATCAGTCGTTAGAACAACAAATATATTAATGATGGTTGTCCCGTGTTTTCTGAATTTTCTTTGATTCTGCATGTAAGCAAACATTAATACAAATTACGGAAACATGGTGTTTTTAGAATTTTAGAAAAAGGAGACATGGGGAGAACAGTCAGTCGCAGCTTTGCTGGTCAATTTCCGATTTTCTTCGGGCTTTACTGGTCAATTTTTGATTTTGATTTTTCTGACACTTTACTTTCTCCTTGTACAGTCTGTACTCTTGACCAGTGACCAGTGAAAGTATTTGATTTTTTTGCCTGATGAAGGGGCACTCCCTGTTCTGTATTCAGCTGAAATTCCCACCCTCACCCCCAGGTACAAATGTGTTTGTGCGCGCTGTGCCTCGGGTTAATATGCAAATTACCCGCCGAAAGTCAACAACGTGGAGGACTTTCAAACGTCTTTAAAATGAAAACCTTTAGCCGATAGTGGCATGTTGAATAAGGTTTTAGCAGTTACTGCTTGCTAAATCAAAGGAAACAAATAGCACCGACAGATTTTGATACGTACAATGAATACATGTGCATTGATGGACCAGAACTTGGCAGTTATTGTTTTTCTTCAAATTCTGATATGAACCTTGTCAAAAACGCCGCTGAAAATATGCAGGGAAAGAAACAGTTTGTGCAAAATTCAGAATGTTACAAAATGAAGAAGGTAAGCATGTTTATGTTATTTATACCTTTGTAACGCTGACGTTTCGAACTGACGTAATATTAGTGTGTAGATAGCCGATACAATAAAAATGATTTTGATCACGCACTCGACACTGCTGGCATAATTTTGTGTCTACTGTAAACGATTTTGAATAATTTTTTGACGACTGCTAAATCATTTGCCATAACTAAATTTTACATACAGTTGAACCTCTCTAATACGGACACCGAAGGGACAGAGTAAAGTGTCCGTATTAGAGAGGTGTCTGTATTATAGAGGTCGCCACGATGACGTCACTTTTAAGACTCCAATGACAGTTTTTGTTCAGTAACCAAAAACAGGCCCACACTCGTCTTTTAACTGCATCTAAATTGATTAATATACAGCATTGAGACACTGTCTATCAGTAGTGTACTACATTGTACTGTATATTGAAAGACCTACCCTTCCTTAATTAAAATCCGTAATCTTATGAAATTCAGTGATATGGCAAATGGTCAAAATAACAATTCTTTTCACCGACCGATGAACTTAACGTTGAAGAACACTCTGGTTTTGTTTACCGTGAAATAATTAGATTAATCCAATATTCTCGAAATTGTGGTTTTTCTACAAGGAAAAGTTATGGAATAAGTTGGTTATATTACAATTTTTCTGTGCTCTATAGTTGCGACACGTGAATCGAATGAAAATGGTCGATTTTCAACCCAGTTGGGACTCGCTAAACTGAGTCTGGTGGTTAAATCGAAAATGTCATTTTTCTCGGAAAGACAAAACTGTTTCGAGGAAAAAACAACAGCCTGTTTGTATTCTTGCTAGGGGCTAGCTATATACAAAAGGGTAGCGAAATTAAGTTTTTAAGCCTTGCCTAAGAAATTTGATTTTGTTTGATTTTTCTGGACATTTGCTGTTATGGAAACTTCTTTCTGACTTCATCACAAACATGAGTCAACAGGTAAAGTCACATTAGAGCCATTGGCTGCTAACAAGAGGGGGACATTGGGGGGTTCTGAACACCGCAATACCGCAAAAAAAATCGACAAATACCGCAATACCGCAAAAAAGATCGCCAAATACCGCAATACTGCATTACCTTGTCAAAAATCGATAGAATACCCAGGCCGCTCCTCTGTTCGTTAAATTTGGCGCGCATGTCCGCTTAAGGTGGCTCCATATAGTTTTTTGGCGCGCGAGGCATGGACACGAAAATGGAGCGAGCGCACGTTTGTTTATTTTGATGACGTCACGAAAATAAAGAGGTTTTTGCGGTAACTAAAACGTTTATTGCGCGCATTCCACACGGTGAATTTTTATAACAATTGACAAATTGATAGGATTTTCTTTGCTCTCGATCACAAAAGAAAGACAACAATTTTTGTACATACACAAACCCAATAAACGTAAAACACGAAAACTGAGTAAATTGCCGAAAATTATGTACCGATTTTTTTTTATGGCTTTGTTAGATTAGACTTAATTAATGTTTCTTCTGTTTCACCAAAAATCATGAATATTTACCGTGTAAAAACCGAGAAAATCCGTTGAGAGGTTTGCTAGCCTTGAACAACAAGCCCAACAACTTAATCATTGGTTGCCATGTTAACGAGACAAGACTGCCAAATTAGACTTCTCCGTAAACTAGAAAGCCTTAGCTACGTGTATGTGTATATTATGCCTAGTATCACGAAACAAAACTCTCGAAAGACACCTAAAAGATCGTGTACATCTTATTTGAAAGACTGGCCAATAACTATATGGAGCCACCTTAAGGCAAGTTATGTTCGTTTTAGCAAAATGAGTAACGACAGTAACGTCCAGTAGCTTGTTGGCTAATAGTGAACAAAAATCAACTTTAGTTACCTCTATTGTTTCACTTTTCTGATTGTGAAAGAAAGGACAACGGTCTTATCGAAAATGCAAATTACTCTACAAGCAAATGTAGGAGACGCGGTGGCCAAACAATTAGCGCACTGGACTCCGGATCGAATTGCCCGGTTCGAGTACTGGTCGAATACTGTGTTGTGTTTTTGGGCAAGACGCTTTACCCTCACGGACCTCACGGTGCCTCTCTCCACCCAGGCGCCACCCAGGTGTACAGATAGGTACCGACAAATGTAATGCTGGTGGGTAACCTTGCGAAGGAGTAGCATCCCATCCAGGGGACGGAGGTACACACATACTCGTAATCGTCTCATGCTACGGAAACCGGAGATAAGCACCGACCTGATGGGCCACTATATTTCATATGCTTTAAAATACTTTTACCTATCTATTCAGCTCCACACGCAGATTGTATCCACCTCCACACGCAGATTTTGCATTTTAGTACTGCGGTCAATTCTTTATTAACACATCTAGAAAGGCCATCAAGGTCCATCAAATGCATTTTAGGGTAGGGTTCAGTCGGTTTAGTATAGGTTTAGGAATGTCTTTCGCCAACCATTGGAGTCTGTTCGTTGACATCATTACGTGGGGCCAGGTTAACGTGATGACTCAATCAAGGAAAAACAAATTCTCCTTAACTTCGATTTCCTCGTACGTTTGCTTCATTAGGTCCATTTGAATCCATAATTTAGAGGGTCGTGAAGGGGGGGTCCTAATCCCATTTCCCAGCAATTTTTTTTTTTTTCAAATCCCAGCTCAAATCCCACAATCCCAGCCTGTGTTGCTCAAATTGAAATCCCATTCCCATTTTTCTATTGTTTTTGTTTCATGAATCCCAGTCCCAGTGTACAAAATCCCATTTCCCAGCCTCTAAAAAAGGCAAATCCCAGCTCTCATTTTACCCCTTCACGACCCTCAATTTAGGTTACCTGAACGCGTGCTTCGTTGTCCATTTATACGTATTTAAAACGGGGGCAATAACACTTCATGACTTAATATATAACACATCGGGAGAGCATAGAGAGTCAGTCACACAATCCTTGTAAAAGACCATGAAAGCAAAGGAAGCCATGCACTCCGGACAACTACAACCCATTACCACAAGCAAACCTTGCAATGATGGTCACTGTTTGTTTGTTGTGTTTGTCCTTATCACTATTATATACTTTTAATGCCAGAATCAGGTCAAATCAGGTCAGGTTTCGTTTTGATGTCCCGGGTGATGTGCAATGAAACAATCCAAATTAAACTTACCTAATGCTTTCCCTAAATTTGGCGAGCCGCTTTTCTTCTTTGTTCACCCGACACCTAAACTTTTTTCGGTAATTTACGTCGCCTTGTCCCCCTTCGTAAAATAGCCCCACACAATCGATTACGGCCATTTCGACTTTTCTCGTCACGATCGCGGATCTCGCTGCTGCAGCCATGTTGAATAACGTCTGGTCTGTGTGGCAAAGCGCGAGGTTTGGTCATGATCTTGGACCCTTGGTGGAGGTCAGCAAAGGTCGATATTAAATATTAAATGTCAGTGCGTCAGTGCCGTGACTTTTAATTGGTTGTTGAAACGATCAAATTGTTATCACGCCAGTTCATGTAATATAAACTCGCGTGACGGATTAGAGGATCTTAGGACTCTCAGAGATCCTTAGAGATGTTTCGAAGCGTTTCCGAAACGACAAGGGTCGACAAGAAACTGGAAAATGGTCGAAAAGGGTTGTAAAACACTGGCGGATGATTTTTAATACCGATCAAAACGCTAAAAAACCGAATCCCGCAGGTTTTGAGAATACCGCAATACCGCAATTTTAGATTAGAATTACCGAAATACCGCATGAAAAATTGTCCAATACCGCAATACCGCAAACCCCAATGTCCCCCTCTAACAAGGTTGGAGCTTATAGCGGTTACCAATAACACACGACCCACCGCCTTCAAAAGAGGTGGATATAGTTGAGTTTTGGTGGACATCAATCAAAGAAAAGGTGTTAAAATTATTTTGAATTCTAACTTTTAACAGGATTTCAAGCAAACAGAGCTAAAAAATCGACAATTTTACCTGCAAAGAGAAAGTAAAACTGATCAAAATCTATTTCTAAGCCAGTTTAAACAAAAAGAAAAGCTGGCATTTGGAGAAACCGTATTTTTAAAATAAAACTTTGATATTTTACTGCATGTGATAATTTGCAACTCAGTGATGCACGATGAATAGTAAATCCATATCCCACCAAGTTTACACCCCCACATTTGGGTAGGGTTTCCAAACACTTCACCAGTAGCCATTTATACATCCGGGTGAAGAGAGGCTATGTGAAGTAGTGTCTTCCACAAAGATATGCCATAAAATAAATGTAGTAAGGATGATCTTAAGTTCTAATGCCCTATGCGTTTTACAGCTACACCACTAAGCTAATCCACCGATTCAACAATACACGTTTTTAACAATTTTGACCCTTTTGCTTCCAAACGTGGCAAGATCAAAGTAAAAAAACAACATAAACTTCACTTTGCAAACGTCAACGAACAAACAACAAAATGAGAGTGCATGTTCAGTTTTAAAACATGTTTGAAAGTGGACAATCGTCGCAACGGCATATGAATTTCAATAAGTGTACATAACTACGTTTTTGATCGTATCTTACCTGCTGGTGAATATTGGTGGGTTGTCATTGACATCAGTTATGATAACTGTTATGTTAGCTGAGGTTGTTTTCTTTGTGTCCTGATTGGTGGCAACGAGGGTCAGCTGATACAATTTCATTGTCTCGTAATCAAAAGGGATTTGATTTCTCAAATAAACATTTTCTTTTGATGCTACTCTGGAAAGCACAAAAGTGTTATTGGTGTTTCCTATGAACAAAAGAAAGACGATGAGTTACAAACCTTTGTTCTTTCTTTTAATTTGTTATAAAGCAACCAAAAGCAACTATGATAAGTTTTTTGTGTTTATAAAAAGCTTTAGAATAAATCCCAAACGTCACTCCAATGAGCAAGGCTTCAAAAAATATATTGTGGTTAGCCTTATCAATTGCAGTATCTTGTACACACCTTTCACAATCACGAGAGAAACGTTGGCAGGCCTGCGTCGTTTTGTCAAGGCACTGAACATCAGCTCAATGGAAACGTTACTGTCTTCAGACGCGGTTAACTCTTTGCTCTCGAACTGAGGTCTGGTATCTACAACAACAAAAACAGCAACAACAACGATAAAAAAACAAACACTTAAATCCCGGGGATGGAAATAACGGCCGGTGATCGGTAATTACCGATCAAATTTGCCAGCCAAGACTGAAATAAAATAACAAAATTTCACAAGAATCAAATCTAATCTTATCTGGACATTGGACAAAGCTTTTATGGGTGTTGTGGCTCTTAAAAGAGCCGTTGTAAATGAAAAATGCGCAGTCAATGTCTCAAATTCAGTTTCTCCTCAAATTCATCTACTCAATATGGCATTCGTACCCTTCGCTATACTGGTTCACGCCTTTGGAATTCACTATCAATTAATACTAAACAAATTCCTTTTCTCTCCTCATTTCGTAAAACTATTAAGAACTCTATGATCAATAATGACGATTTCTTTTTGATATATTAAATACTTAAATTAATATTATTAGCTCATGAAGAAATACTTTTTATCTTAATTGATGTATATGTAAATTGTATTTTTCTATAAACTCAGTTTTCCTTTTGGGTCCTCTAGCTATTTGGATGCTCCAAACTCACCAATTCTATCTGTTTTATTTTACTTTGGTTTTTCTCTTCTCTATCTGTAATCTAGTTTTATTTTTAAATTATTTTCTTTTTTCCTTTTCTGTAAAGATCGTGTGAGTTGAATAAAAAAATGTTGTTGTTCATCCAGTTTCACCAGCAGGTTCATGGTATTTGCCTCCAATGAAAGATAGCAGTCGAAGACAGACAAGAGATCTTGGGAGCCATCAGCCGACAAACTTTCTAATGTTTCTCGTAGCTGAGTTTCCATTTCCTTCAGGTTTTCTAGTAAATCGAGATGTTGATTGTTGATAAAATCCTCGAAGTTATCCATAATATGGTAATGGCGGTGTCTTCGAACAACTCTGGTACGTACGCGACTAAAACCGCTGTCCAACTTGTACTGTAGATACTCATTAAGTAGAGGGGGGTTTCAAAATTGACATTTGAGGTTGTGGAATTGGAAGCACGAGGTATGAAACTTTCGTGGAGATTTAACATGGTGAACAATCTTCCAAAGCGTAGTACTCTTGAGAAGTGGAAATCCGAGTTCAAATGACTCACTGAGATATGGAGACGCGACACAAATTATTGCACAAAGTACTGTAACTTTGTTGATGACGGTTGACCCAAATTTCTCTAAATAATTGATTATCAATATAACAATAATTGGTGGTTGGGGGAGGGGTGGTTGTCCGTGGATTAGGGGACTGGGGGGGGGGGAACCAACGGCTTGGGGGAGGGGGGGAGTCATGATCATTTACACCCACGCAAAAAAATCACCTATCAATCTGTTTTCCCTTATTTCCATCCCTGATACCATGTTATCTAAAATATCCAGCATAATTAAAACTGGATAATAAGCAATAGGATCCGAACGACCAATGAAATCTTTAGAAGCTTTCGCAAGTGAAGTTTCGTATTAAAAATACTGGCATTTTAAACAATGTCGTAGGTTTGGTCCATTTGAGGACTTCAAACATGCTTGTCAGAATTAAAGAATAGCGGTGACGTCTTTGGATAAATTGATCACAAGCAAAACAGGAATAGAAGCCAGAGACTGTATAATATTCTGATTCAGGTTCTAATTATCATCATTGGTTCCAGTTTCTTATTCAATGCGTTTGTAAGCTTATAAGGGGAAGGAACTGTTGTTCTTTGTTCGACTTATACATCCAAATACAACAATTCTGCTCCACACAATAGTTGACGCAATATCACTCACCCCAGCATAGAGCCACGCACGCGTTATCGAACGCGTTATATTGTATGATAATGTCACTGCAAGCCACACGGGAAACAGTTTGCTCGTGATATTCTCGATGTGATATTACTGACCAAAGAAACATACTTTGTTGAGAAAATTCTCTATGAATAATTTAAAATGGCTACTGAAAATTTGGTGTTCGAAATATTATACCCCGTTCTTTTCTATGTCCCATGTTATATATTAGTTGTTCCAAAATAACGACCCCGTTGGGCGGCACATGCCCGTATAGGTATTTAAGTCTCAAAACGCTGGTTCATGATTACCTAGAGAGGAGCCGGTGGGGAGGAGTCTCCTCTTTAATTTAGTCAACAACTATTTAAAGGCCAAAAGGGGATTGTAAGTTGATATTTACCAAAAACATCAAGCTTAGCAGCCTGTGAGAAGACCTTGATGCCATTATATTCCGCCAGACAGACGTATCGTCCCGAGTCAGACTCTTGCACATTTGTGAGAGACAGGTTGTAAGACGACGTGATGGTCTGATGTGAACAAATAAAATTATAGATTAATTAATTAATTAATTAATTAATTAATTAATTAATTAATTAATTAATATGGCCAGAAATCCGGGACAGTATGGCCGCCACGCAGGCGCACGAGTACCGAATCGAGTCAAACGGGCATTCAAGAATTTACAAAGAAAACAGTGAAAATTTCAGTTACCTTGTTTTATTCTTCATCGTACGTCACAATCTGAATCAAAGCAGTAACTCAACTTCCAAATATCTTAAAATGAGGTTTATCATGTCCTTTACCTCGTGAACGATGTTGCTAAACGTTTCGCAGTGATTAAACCACTTCCCCCGGTCGATCTTTATAAGAGTGAAAAAGCCACAAATCCACCATGTCTTCTCTAATTCTGTCGTACAAACATGAAAAAATCCTTCAGTCCTGAGAGCCAGATGGAGGTACTGGGTACGTTTCCAAATAGCTGATTGCTTTGTGTACATTCGAAACTTCATCTTTAGTGTAAAATTAAAAGCTTTCCACGGCGTTTAACCGCTTCCAAAAGACGATGAAAAACAACAAAAATACTGTTCAAGTTACGGGCCAATAGCGCCCAAAATCGCCGAAGAAATGGACGGTTTTGGCCGGTTATAACTCCGAAGATCAAAGTGGAAAATGTACATGGAATACATATTGTTCTATTGGTAAACCGCTGTTCTACAAGGATAGTAGCCTCCGATTTTCTCATTTCTCTTCGTTTGGTGTGACGGTCGCGTGACAACAAGCGTGACAAGTACTTTTAGGCATTGCGCAACCCTTTGTTCGTGGAAAGAAAGCTTTTAGTGATTTGAAATCGACTTTGAAGTTATAAAATATACTTTAGAGCTAAATTATTTTCCTTAAATAACAATTCTACCCTTTTCTTGCCAATATTTGTAAGGGAAACGAAAAAGCTTGTGAGCCCGCACATCGGCCGCTTACTGTCTCGGATTTCTGGCCATGAATGATATTAATTAATGTCGTGTGTTTTAGATCTAAAGCAATATTTTGGCCTACTACAGTGCTATCATCAACACTGACAACACAAACTCAAAGTCACCTGATCGTTCTTTAACCATTTATACGTCACAACATCCTTGGCAACGGCATCGCACCTCCATGAAATATTCAGCCCTAAATCATCGCCGAGGCTCACGGACGGTGGTGGATGACGTACAATACGAGGGCCATTGTCAAAGTGAGTAACATTCTTGGCCACTTTTTTGTAGTACTTTGTTCCATCTACAAATACATAACGCGATACGTTTGTCACTAAAACCAACACTTTATACAATCTATAAACCATAATCCAAAGGCCATAATCAATAATGATTTGTAATTAAAAAGTTGTTGAAATTTTTGATGTTTTGTTTAGTAATGTTATTTGAGATTTTTTTTCTAATTGTAACTGTGGCTATAATTTATTGGTACAAATGCTAGGTAGACATTAACTTAAAAAAGAATGCGTTTGTCACGAAAAAGTTTTTTTTATAAATTTTACGCCATTCCTTTTTAGTGTATTATTTCCACGTGTCAATAATAATGCTCTGATCATTGAAATAATTACAGCCATGCTCCGTCACGCGTGACCAGTAATCTAGAGAATGAAGTGAACATTTGAATATTTCTTTGTAACGTCCGAAATTTGAATGAAACCTTGAAGATCTCTGTGGAAAACACTTTGAAAGTCACGAATTAACGGAAAATAACTTCGCTGCACGCATTAAAAAACCTAATATTGTTCGGATATGTAACATTTCAAACAAAATGATATTTTGTTGCTCTTGTTGCGGTAAAATTCTCACGGGAATTCCGAATCTCGGAATGAATTTTCAAAACCGACGCGTAATCTTGAAAACTCCATTCAATTTTCAAAAATACTGGTCAAGCGTGACGGAGCATGGCTGTAATAATGAAAACACTATGATGAAAAGGAAGCTCTAATTCAAATCGCAGCTTAGGGCGCATGATAAAAGAAGGAAACGTGGTTGTTATTTATCACCAGCTTGGGACAGAAAATGTTACCTTCGCTTTTAAAACAAATGTCATGGCTATACATGTACCTATGAGCGACACACTGAATGTAAAACAAATGCCATGGCTATATATACTGTAACTATGAGCACCACACTGAACGTAAAACAAATGCCATGGCTATACTGTAACTATGACCGACACACTGAACATAAAACAAATGTCATGAAAACGTTGAATGCAGAGGTCCACACAACGACTAAATAAAATGCACTGGTTCGGTTTTGCCGGATCTCTATGTAGAGATGCTCGAGCCAGACGTCACCTGAAGTGTATAGGACAAACTGAATGCAAGGCTGGATCTATGGGCTGATTTATTTAGCGGCCAATATTTCGGCTAACAAAATTAGCCTTCCTCGGGGCCAGGGCCATACTTAAGAAAAATACTATCTTTTACTAGCCGAAATATTGGCCGCTAAATAGATCAGCCCATTGCCGTAGAGCCAGCCTTGCATTCAGTTTGTCCTAAATGTCATGGCTATACATGTACCTATGAGAGCCACACTGAAAGTAAAAGAAATGTCATGACTATACAGGTACTGTATCTATGAGCGCCACATTGAACTTAAAACAAATGTCGTGACTATACATGCACCGATGAGCACCACACTGAAAATAAAACAAATGCCATGGCTAAACATGTAACTATAACTGGGCGCCACACTGAAAATAAAACAAATGTCATGACTATACATGTAACTATGATCGCCGCATTGAACGTAAAACAAATGTCAAGACTATACATGTACCTATGAGCGCCACACTGAAAGTGCTTCCATTGACTACTTCCACCGCACCAGCACCACTGCTTCTAATCATCAGATACAAAGTCTGCCAAGGCTCCAGGTAAACAGTCGCCGATAAGCTGAGGACAACAGACGAACCGGCTGTAACAGCTTTTGTTGCTTTTAAACCATTTGTGTTTGCCGAGTCTCCATTGACTGATAGCAAAAGTTCAATGATTCTGAAAAAAGGAGGAGTGAATACACGGTTGGTTACAATATGTTGCTTACACTTTATGATTTGTGTTCAGGATTGATTGCAGTTACAAATATAACGAAACACAATTATTACCACGGATCTAACAAGAACAATAGAGTAATATAGAAAAAGAATAAAAAATACAATGACCAGGCAACGACGAGACACAAAATGACACGAATAGTGATATTTTGTAGGGTAACGTATTTTGCACATGAAATGAAAATTACATTTTTGTCATGTTTCAAAGCTAGCCTCACCTCACTGACGTCTAATCACGGAATAAATGGAGACAGACATTGTGCGCGGCACACTTCTGTAAACCTTTCTCATTTTCAGACCAAAATTGCAATGTTCCCTGCCCATTTTCGGATTCAGGCCTATCCAAAATTAACGCTTATTTTCAAGCAAACTTGGCAGAAGTAAGTATCTATTTTCAGACCAGAAGATAAATCATACTCAAGTTTATCAAATTCTATATCCATTCTCAAGCGCAAACTGTTCAAACACCATACCCTTTGGGGGCTGCACATACCTACTGTGTTGATAGCATAGATAGGGGAGTATCTCCGGGACCCCAAAGAACGTTTTCAAGTTGGGTTTACCTTGTTTGGTGCAATGAACTTGAAGTCCTGACCATAACTACAGCAGCAGCGAAATAAACACCAGTCATATCGGCAATAAATCTTCCTTTGGTGACTTCTGAGTTTGGAGACAGACATTGTGCGTCAACGTCTTCCCATTGCTCGATACCTTTCCACCATTCACCACCGCTGTACCTACTTGATTTGGACCTCAGCGACAAACAAGGATGCTGATTATCATCCGTAATCAGGGTAGCAAAGAATGTGGAGTTGTTACCAAAGAATGTGGAATTTGGATCAGAGAACAAAAAAACAGAAATCGCTTCCGATGCATTCAGACGAACAAGAACAGCAACGCTAAATGATACACTAGAACCTGCTTTAGCACTTGATGAAATTGACAAAACTTCTTGGTGTGCAGATCCGATTGCTTCTAATCTTACTCCAACAAGGCCTTCAAAAGCAACTTTTAATGCCATATTCGTTGAAAGAACGTAAATTCCACTATGCACCACCGAAATGTTCTGTAATGTTTCACCACTGGGGGTCTTCCACTCAAGTAACTCGTGCCATCCACTTGAACCAAAACTTAGCGATCGATGCCTCAGTTTAACAGTTCTGTTAAGTTCTAACTCATTCAAAAATTGGACGGAACGCGAAGCGGACACAAGAGAGAAACTGTTATCTTGGGATTTTAGACATATGGAGATTAGCTCGCCCTTTTTAAGATCCAGGAGTCCTGCAAATCCAACGGTGTTGTTATTTTGTTGGTTAAAGGTACTGAAAACCTCAACGTAACACTCGTCACACTTTCGTGGTCCAACACAGGCAGTCACATTTTCCGAGACGTTTCCTTCAAGAGTGAAAATTAGTGATATAAAATACGTACCAGTTAAAGTTGCCATATAGTCTCCCTTGTCACATGGTGATTTCGGATTTGGATTAAACATATTGCTATTTATGTAAGCGAGTTGGTTTCCAGCAGTTGACACAGATGTTATCACTGACCTCTCACAAGGCACAGATGCATTGCGAACATGTTGAAAGGTTTGATGAAGGCCTGGCCGTTGACCAGGTGCCTGAAATCGTACAATAGAAAATAAAGAACCTTTCTTTACATAATATCTCCAATTATTTTCGGATCGTGTACACAGATCAATTTTCTGCCCTTTTCGTAAGTAAAGTACTCCAAATGCACTTATCACAAAGTTGCCTGATAATCCCTCGCTCACTTTGGACGCCGTAATGCCATTAAAGGCAATTGTTGTTTTCGGAATACAAACTCCACTGTGAAAGGTCGCGTTACCGAGTCGGTCTTGCAAAATTAAAGTGCTTTGTATAAAATACAAACCGCTGTTGTTTATGTCAACAGATGAAAACTTCGACACACTAAGACTTTTATAGAAAACTGGATCCCAGTAATAGACTTTATTAAACTTCGACGGACCGTTTCCGGTCACACCTGTCATCGCCAAAAATCCCGCAGCATTATTACTTTCCCATCGAGACACCATAACAACTGAAAAGCTGCTGTTGCGCAACACTTTCCACGAAGAAACACTTTGACACTGCACGTCTATAAAAATGGATAGATACTGCTCTGCGATGAGTCGAACCGTACCCGCAAGAGTCAAAGTGCTAACGAAAGCACCACTTGGGGAATTTGAAGGTTTTGGCTGAAAGGTGTACAGACGGGCTTTGCTATTCTGTCCATCAAGTAATATAGTCATATAAATTTGAGATAAACCTGAATGTTGGATTAAAACATTAGCACTGGTAAGGTAAAAGCCGTCTTCCTTTGCTTTAAACCTTCCAGAGGTTGAGTTAAACTGGGCACTGTTGTGACAAAATGAATGAAACGGTGGTGCGATGGTTCTCCATCCAATAATTTCTCCACAAAAAGAACTTGGACTGGCTTCCTCCTCTTTAACTGACGAAACAACAAAAAAAAAAACAAGAACAGGAATTATTTTATGTGATGAACACAGCAATTGAACACAGCGATTTCCACGCGTTTGTAATAAAAAAACAACAACAGACAAAATGATAGGTAAACGCTTGTTCGTTTGTCTCACGATGGAGTCGCTTTGAGATGTTGATCGCGACGTTTCGACTGCTGTTACTGCTATTCTTCATCAGGCGATAAGGTCGATTGGTTACGTGTCGTTTATGTAGCACGTTGGTTTGTTGCTGTTGGTGCATTTCGATCCTCATTACTATTCCTAATAGATGTTGTGCCCTCAAAGGTCCGATTTGTTATCGATCGGACGTTGCGCTTCTTAATTGTAGGCATCCATGCTTCAGGTATTTCGATTCCGCTATCTCTGTGGGTAATGTCGTACCTCACTGAAGCGGTCTCCTGATTGGCTAATGAAATTTGTGGTTAATTATTTAAAACCTTTTTTACACTGAAAAGAAAGTTGTTGTATAGTTAACTTGGTTAAAAGATAAATAGAATGTAATTAGTGGAGAATTAATTCAGTGTGTGATAGAGGTGTCAGTTAATCATAGAAGCGAAACCTCTGAATTTTTTTGATATATTTAGTCTTTGTACCAGCCAGTATAACAAGGATATCAAGTGTAGCGAGTGTTATAAAATAAGCAAGCGTAATAAGTGGTAGCATTTAAAAAACATAGCAAGTGTAGCATGTAGCAAGCTCGGGAAGCAAAGCAACGTAAAAGTGTAGCAAGCTTAGCGAGTGTAGCAAGCGTAGCAATTGTAGCAAGCGTAGCGCGAGTAGCATATGTATCAAGCGTAGCAAGTGTACTTAGCAAGTGTAGCAAATGCAGCAAGCGTAGGAAGTCAGTAGCAAGCGTAGCAAGTATAGCAAACGTAGCAAGTGTAGCAAGCGCAGCAAGTGTAGCAAGTATAGCAAGCGTAGCAAGTGTAGCAAGCGCATCAAGTGTAGCAAGCGCATCAAGTGTAGTAAGCGTAGCAAGTGTAGCAAGCGTAGCAAGTATAGCAGTATAGCAAGCGTAGCAAGTGTAGCAAGCGCAGCAAGTGTAGTAAGCGCAGAAAGTGTAGCAAGCGCAGCAAGTGTAGTAAGCGCAGCAAGTGTAGCAAGCGTAGCAAGTGTAGCAAGCGTAGCAAGTAGCAAGCGCAGCAAGTGTAGCAAGCGTAGCGAGTGTAGCAAGCGCAGCAAGTGTAGCAAGCGTAGCAAGTGTAGCAAGCGTAGCAAGTGTAGCAAGCGCAGCAAGTGTAGTAAGCGCTGAAAGTGTAGCAAGCGTAGCAAGTGTAGCAAGCGCAGCAAGTGTAGTAAGCGCTGAAAGTGTGGCAAGTGTAGAAAGCGTAGCAAGTGTAGCAAGCGCAGCAAGTGTAGTAAGCGCTGAAAGTGTAGCAAGCGTAGCAAGTGTAGCAAGCGCAGCAAGTGTAGCAAGTGCAGCAAGTGTAGTAAGCGCTGAAAGTGTAGCAAGCGTAGCAAGTGTAGCAAGCGTAGCAAGTGTAGCAAGCGCAGCAAGTGTAGTAAGCGCTGAAAGTGTAGCAAGCGTAGCAACTGTAGCAAGCGCAGCAAGTGTAGTAAGCGCTGAAAGTGTAGCAAGTGTAGCAAGCGCAGCAAGTGTAGTAAGCGCTGAAAGTGTAGCAAGCGTAGCAAGTGTAGCAAGCGCAGCAAGTGTAGTAAGCGCTGAAAGTGTAGCAAGTGTAACAAGCGTAGCAAGTGTAGCAAGTGTAGCAAGTGTAGCAAGTGCAGAAAGCGTAGGAAGTCAGTAGCAAGCGTAGCAAGTGTAGCAAGCGTAGTAAGTGTAGTAAGCGCTGAAAGTGTAGCAAGCGTAGCAAGTGTAGCAAGCGTAGCAAGTTTAGCAAGCGCAGCAAGTGTAGTAAGCGCTGAAAGTGTAGCAAGTGTAGCAAGCGTAGCAAGTGTAGCAAGCGCAGCAAGTGTAGCAAGCGCAGCAAGTGTAGCAAGCGTAGCAAGCGTAGCAAGTGTAGCAAGCGTAGCAAGCGTAGCAAGTATAGCAAGCGTAGCAAGTGTAGCAACCGTAGCAAGTGTAGCAAGCGTAGCAAGCGCAGCAAGTGCAGCAAGCGTATTAAGTGTAGAAAGCGTAGCAAAAAGTGTGCTCAGTGGCATGTAAACACACGAGAGAAGAGAAGAGAGATGAGAGAAAAGAGGGAAGATGGGAAAGGTTGCGTGGGCGAGATTGGGGTCATAAAACCCTTGTTTGGGCTAGTTGTAGTGAAATTGCTGTAATTTTCGTTGACCACCATTTCAAAAATTCAGGTGAAAACGATATCGCTCTGAGTAAGCGTTTGTGAGCGTTCTTGGCCTTGTTTTTAATATAAAATATAATAGACCGTTGCTAGTCTTTTTTTCTCTCGCTCTCGCACTCTTTCCCTTTTCTCTCTCTTCTCTGTGATTTTCGGGTTGATCGGGCTCATAAAAACCCTTGTTTGCGCTAGTTAAAATACGAAAATACGACCATTGACAGTCTATAATTTCAAACTTAAGATCCGACTACCTGAGAGATTCAGAGAGAGTGAAGAACCTTACATTGTTTGTAAACTTCCACTAGAAAATGGCTACATGAGCACAGCAAAAGGTCAAACAAAACTGAAGAAAGCCGCTGATTGAATAGAGCTCCAGAATTGAAGAAGCCGCCGAGTTGAAGAAAGCTGCCAAGAATACAGCATAATTTCAAAACGACCTCTAAATCGAAGTTTGCTCAAAGCCTACATGCAATGTCAAATTAATCAATGTTAATTATTCTAACGAATGACACGATGGCATCAGATAAAAGCCGACACAAACTGCCATCGCTATTAAGTAATGCTCCACATAAGAACTATAGTAAACTTCATTGTTCTGCGGCATTGGCTCTTTCCCACATAGAATATCTTTGGTTTCAAGAATAGAGGAGGATCTGATGGTTCATAATTATATTTCACAATAAAGAAGCATCATTTTGCGAACTTAACTATAAAATGGCTAAATCACTCGCGAGTTAGTGTCACTCTTTATTACACGGTCACCAAAAATGGATTTTGCCGAGAACAATTAAAGTTTGAGCTTGCACGCATTTATAAAGAAGATCTGAGTTAAAAAAATCCTGCAGAGTATGCACCCCCCCCCCCCCCAAAAAAAAAAAAAAAAAATAATAATAATAATAATAATAATAATAATAATAATATGCCGTACCAGCGGATAAAAGAATTGGTGAAAAGGAGAATGAGAAAGTTGAAAAGTATCAGGATCTTAAAAGAGAAATTAATAGAATATGGAACATGAGAACTGTACAGGTGGTTCCAATTGTTGTCGGATCATTGGGAAGTGTAACAAAAAATTTGGACAAGTGGTTGGCAAAGTTGAATGTTAAAATTAGTATTTCATTACTTCAGAAGACTACACTACTGGGAACAGCGAGGATTTTGAGAAAGGTGTTGGAGCTTTAGAGTAAAGAGAAAACCCTAGGGGACCTTTGGTCATGGGCTATGACCCGCTCCCTTAGGGAACAATTCGGAAAAAGATCATCCAGTTCATTTATGAAGATAATAATAATAATAATAATAATAATAATAATAATAATAATAATAATAATAATAATAACAGGAATTTGACCTCAAAGAGATGCCACCTGAAGACGAGGAGGCAGCAACACTGTACGCAAAGAGAGTGAAGACAGCCGCAAAACACCAGGCTCTTCAACAACTGCAAACTAACTGGGAAGGAAAAGCATTGCATGGAAGGTACCCATCACGACTTACAGAAGCTGATGTTGATATGAAAGCAACAAACCAATGGCTCAAATCCTCTGGTCTCAAGGCTGAAACGGAGGGATTCATTGTAGCTGCACAAGACCAAGCCCTCCCCACCAAAGCACACCACCACTACATTATCAAGGATGAGGCAGACCCACAGTGTCGCATCTGCAACAAATTCCCAGAAACCATCGACCATATTGTCTCAGGGTGCCCAGAACTAGCAAAAACAGAATACATACACCGGCACAACAAAGTGGCAACCTATTTACATTGGAACATCTGTCAAGAGTATGAAATAAAAACAGCAGACAAATGGTATGAACATAATCCAAAACAGGTAGAAGAAAAGGACAACATCACCATCCTGTATGATATGCCCATTCATACAGACAGAGAAATTCCTGCAAATCACCCTAACATAATCATCAAGAACAACAAGGACAAGATATGCACACTTATCGATGTAGCCATTCTCTCTGACAAAAACATCTCCACCAAAGTCTCTGAGAAAACATCCAAATACAAAGACCTAGAACTTGAGATAGCAACAATGTGGCAGACGAAAACTCAAACCATTCCTGTGGTAGTAGGCGCACTGGGGATGATCAAGAAAGGCATAGAAAAAATAGTCACTAGTATCCCTGGCAACATCAACCTCTGAGAAATTCAGAAAACCGCACTACTTGGGACAGCCAACATCCTGCGCAAGACCCTTTCTCTGCAATGCTAAGTAGTGTGGCCTCCACACAGCGCCTCATGGGTGCCCTAGATCCATGGTTTGGACCCGGCCCCCATGGAGAACACATAATTATATAGAGAACACATGATAATAATAATAATAATAATAATAATAATAATAATAATAATAATAATAAACAAAAATTCTGCAGGAAACTCAGGCCCCGAAAAAAAAATCATACACTGAACAATTTTTATCCCCCTCCCAGGTTTTCTAATGGTCCGCCCCTAACGGCAAAAACAGTATGCGATGGCACGAGGGTCTTTCTCGAGTAGTTTCAGCAATGTCGCAAAACAGTAAAAAATGAGTGTTGCTGTTCCGTGACCGTTTTCATCTCCCGATAGTTTTTGCAAGGGTTAATGTATTTGTAAAAAGCCTTTTCAATCCTTTTGTAGTATTCAGTAATTTTCTCATATCATCTAAGCTCTAGCTTCTGCGAGGGCACCGCTTACTGCTATACCAGCTTTGATACGTTCAAGAACTTTTTTCATCATGATCGATTTCTTTTCACGAATACATGAATTCTCTCTTTTTCTTCTATTTACGGGAGATATCCTTTGGAACCGCTTTCTGTTTGTAGAAAGGTATTTCAATTTGCCCTTTCCAACGACTTTTTGGTGACAATTGTAACCATCTAATTTTGCCTTCACTACACAACCGAACACACTCAAAGGTTGAGGCATGGGCGCGTTGGTCAGCCAGGCCCACGATACATTTTATTATTGACAAAGGACTATCGTATTACAATATTACTATAATATACTATACTATAATATCACAATAACTCTAGGTTGGCCGGCCAGGCCCACGATACATTTTGTCATTGGCGAAGAACTATGATATAACGATAACTCTAAGCGCACCAGAGCCGGACACGTAAACCCCAAAAAACCAACTGTTGGAAAAAATAGGGACCGTGTACCCCCGACCTATGCAGTGGTGCTACCTTTGGGGTTTTAAGGTGTTTTTAACTAAGAAACAAACGACTAAAATGCGGCCAAAACTGCCGATAACAAATCTCAAGGTATTACAATAAACAACTAACACGAAAGTTAACTTGTTTGAACAGTACTAGAGGCGGCGAGGCTGACCGTAGAATGACACAAATCTATCAACGAACAGTTTTCAAACTCACGAACCGTGAGCCCCTGCGCACTACACTAGTACCCGGCTCTCTGCTCCGTGTCGGCAAAATATTAATTTATGTCAATACCGATTATCACAAATTACATATTTTGCCTTCACTACACAACCGAACACACTCAAAGGTTGAGGCATGGGCGCGTTGGTCAGCCAGGCCCATAGTAGACAGCAAAAGAAAGGGCTAGAGCTCAGAGCGACAAGTACTTGAAGACTTCAAGTCTGCTTGGCAGTGAATCCTTAACATAAATGTTTTAGCTGATCGCCTCGACTAGCTAACCTGCTAACTGCGGGCAGTGGATATTCTCAGCTATCCGGGCCTTTTGCGTTTAAGTTATGAGCAAAGCTAAACTGGACATCCCTGCTACGAATAAGACATAACTCAGAGCTCCTAAGGAAACCTGAAAAACTGAGAATAAACATAACTAGACTTTTTAATTGCAGAGGATTGTCCCAATCAGTTTTTTCAGCAAGTTGCTTGAGACGAGTAACTTCGAGGGATCGACTCGTTCCTCCTGGTGGTAGGTTGGCTGGCAAGGCGAAGAGCGCCTTCTTTTGCAGCAATGACAGTCGGGTGTACTGAAGGAGAATGAACTCTGGCTAACTAATGCGCCCACTTAAAAGCGTATAGTAGAAAGCACAATTGATGCAGACACTGACTTTGTGGACTCGAGCAGATGTTGCAGATACAGGGCACGATCCAAAGGTCTGACCGGAAAATCAGGTATACGCAACACGTCTTTAGCAAAGTCTTGCCATCTATTAAAGGTAGTTTTGCGATGACCCAGTGGCTTTCGAAGCAATCACGGTGAATTTCAGATTCTGTTTTAGCTGGATAACTTGTACGTTGTCCGGGCTTCCTGCAGACCAAAATGCGGACGAGGAGATATCTAAGAACAACATGAAACACATATAATGTAAAAGACGAACTCATAAAGAAAAATGTACGGACGAACGGAAAATAAAAAAAAAATGAATTTAAATTGCGCTCGCAACCCTGCTGTCAAAAACAGAAAGCTATCCTAACTGATTCGACAAGCATAATAC
This sequence comes from Cladopsammia gracilis, assembly GCA_022457155.1. NCBI lineage: Eukaryota > Metazoa > Cnidaria > Anthozoa > Scleractinia > Dendrophylliidae > Cladopsammia > Cladopsammia gracilis. Next base: position 239,549 of record JAJGOT010000438.1, on the reverse strand, counting down.
CAAACTTAAACCCCGTTTAGCTCCTCTTAGAAAATAGGGATGATCCCCTATAGGGCATAACATCATGCCCCGTCTTGGACGTAACATTGAGCCTGTCTAAGCCACTCTCGGGCATAACATTGAGCCCCTCTTGGGCGTAACATTAAAACCCATCTAGGACGTAACATTGAACCCCTCTTGGACGTAACATTGAAAACCATTTAGGGCATTTCATAACGCTGAGCCCCTCTAGGGCATTCGGTAAGCCCCTCCAGGGCATAACGCTGAGCCCATCTAGGGCATTCGGTAAACCTCTCCAGGGTATAACGCTGAGCCCATCTAGGGCATTCGGTAAACCCCTCCAGGGTATAACGCTGAGCCCATCTAGGGCATTCGGTAAGCCCCTCCAGGGCATAACGCTGAGCCCATCTAGGGCATTCATTAAGCCCATCTAGGGCATAACACCTCCAACAGGCAATTCAATCTAGGAAAAAAAAATACCCCTAGAAACTTGACTGATTGAAATACGTTCAGTAGGAAATCTGCAAAATAGTCATATCTCCGTGCATTCACTTGGGACACGAAAGCTCTCACCAGATAACTCGTAGCCCTACCTAGGAGCGATACTAAAGTCAATACGAATTGCTAATGAAGGGACCGTCACGGGATTACAACCGAAAATAGAGTTTCTGGCTTGACATCTATAAGTAAATTAGGAAAATTAAATTAGATAGAATGCCCCAATCATGAATAAAGGTGCTCCAGTGGAAAACCATCTAAACGCAGAATGGGCCAGAAATGGGCAGACTTCCAAAATGGTACGCTGAGAGCTCCCTTAGCACTGCAAGATCTCGTATGGCTGAAGACTATGCACGTTAAGTAAACCGGAGGACGCAGCCGGCTGTCGTGATGGGACCAATTTTGGGCAAAGGCGTATGCACCGCTGGAACCGGGTTAGTAGAATCTGGAATTGAAAACATTTAACGTTAGCGTTGAATGAACATGCGAACCTATCACAGGTATGAGGACCCGCTAAACCGTCGAGAGCATAGAAAACCGTGCCATGAATGGTGTAATCGACATAATCAATAAACTTGAATATAACACCTGCAATAGTATTTAGATCCCTTAATAGTATCCGCTGCATGTCGATGTCAACATCGTTGAAAGACAGCTCGGAAAGATGCCTACTGCAGGCTGTTGTAAAGCCGGACCTTTAGATTATCAGTAGACCAGGTAACTGGCTTACTGGCCTCCAAGAAAGCTTAAACGGCAAGCAACTCTCTGAACGTGGAACCTTGCGCTTTCTCGAAGTCAGAACGGGTATTGATGAAAAATTTTGCCGTCGAAACTATAAAACTTCCACAAGATGAGGCCAATACATCGGAATATATCACCTAAGAGGACTTATGACGGGCTGGCGAAATAGGTATGCCGTTAAGGCTCGCTACGTTGGTTTTCCCGAAGATCAATTCAGCAAAACTCTCGGGAGGTAACGTAAACGTAAGAGTTCCATCGACGCATGCAGTGTTGATCATAGCAAATAGATTTCTAGTCATAAGCTGGGAGACGTTGCCCACGCATTAGCCGAGTGAAATAATTTTCCCCGCTAACCCTCGCAATCCTACGAACCGGGACGCGAAAAGAAGCGACCAATATGGAACAATATGGAACACATCTATCTGTCTGTCTATATGTAGCGTAAATTTCCGACGTGGCCGTGTTGATGCCAGTTCCGAGCCGAGAAATTACCTGAGTTGGGCCCCAAGACATTTGGCTTCGTTAGGAAGAAAACCAGAGGTAAGCAAATCGGCATGAACCTGAAGGCTCGCAATCTTTGCGTTGTTGTAACCGACAGCAGCGACGAGACCGTCGTCTAAGAAGGCAACAATTTACCCGGCTTCAGATCTCCATTTCTCAATTAACGGCTTAAACAATTCCGTAAACAGGTAAGGCGCTAAACTAAGACCGAAGGGTAAAACTGAAAACTCATAAAATATCTAGCGTGACCGGCGGAAAATGTCCAAGAAAAAGAAAGAAGCTTTCGATGAACGAAGATCTTCAACATGATGATGACCACAAGATCATACGAGAACATATAGTCTCCCGGATTCTAAATCTCTTAGGCAACATTCAAGTCTTCGCATCAAAAATATTCTCTTGTCGTGACGCACATCTAAAATAAAACGCTTTTAAACAGATTTTTGCGTTAACACAAACAAAGGGTCAATAGTGAAAGGTGGCTCGTAAACTTCAGTAATACAATGTGGACTAATGAGCTCGTTCATGACATTCTCAACGGAACTAGAATCCTTCAAAGCTAACGCGTTATTACTGGCCGTAAAAGACGTGGGAATTTTAAGCAACGGCAATTTGCATACAAATGGAATAACATCGATAATAAACATCGGCGCGTTAATGCCCTTCCAGAACTCAATTACTCGATATAATCTCCCTTAGACCGACACGAATTCCTGGTCAGATTTAAATTCGCATTGTACTTCGGGGTCCAAAAAAAACAAAATATAGAGATGATGGGCAAGAGTCCTCCTGATAGTAATCTTCGTCCAACTCCATGTGTGAACAGAGTCAGGGGTTTTCCGCACGCAAAGCAAACACCAGTAGCAGATCTTTGCACTAAATGTTGTTGATTAAGGCGAGAGAAGAAATTAGATGATTGTTGTCTTGCGATCTGTGGAGATTTAGCCTGAATGGACGTCGGCAAGGTTTTCGTTGGTGGGAAGAACGCGCGGTGAAACGCTTACGGTTCTGTAAATTTTCTTTTCGTCTTCTTCGTCGTCGGCCAAATCATGATGTTTGTATTCATTGACAGTTTTCCAACCAAACGGTGACTTATCTGCAAGCAGGATGAATTTTTCACGCTCTTGCACGAGAGCCAAACCTTTGTCTAAGGCATCCTTAAATTTCTGCATGTCTTTGCGTTCCAGAGCGGCCTTTGCGTCCTTCATGGTTTCTTTAATCGCTTTATTGATGTTGTACTGGTCCTCGCTGCTCTTCTTGTTGAATTGCAGAGTGAAACCGCGCTTGATTCTTTTGATTTCTGTCATCTGCTGGGCAGCCATATCCTCATGTGAAACGCTTGAGAGCTAAACTGGAATCTTTAACCAGAGTCTTAAACTGACCAAGAAGGTCCTGGTTGTTCTGTGTTATTAGTCGTACCGCTGTAGCCTCATTCATATTGCCAGGGAGGAAAGCAAAAAATCGGGGTAACATTGGACTTGTTTGAACAGTACTAGAGGCGGCGAGGCTGACCGTAGAATGACACAAATCTATCAACGAACAGTTTTCAAACTCACGAACCGTGAGCCCCTGCGCACTACACTAGTACCCGGCTCTCTGCTCCGTGTCGGCAAAATATTAATTTATGTCAATACCGATTATCACAAATTACATTTTTTTTTGGCGTCAAAATAAAGTTTACAGAATGAACTTTCATCCAAAAAAATTATCGAAAAATAGTAAAAATTGACAGAGAAATGACGGTATAACTTTTGTGGGCGGAATTTGTTTATGCTGTTTTCTCAAAGTTAATTTTTCGCTTGTTGGAGACACTTTAAAGAGCTACAACTCAAAGGGAATGTGTTCGATTTTCCGCAAATTTGGACAGAAGCTAAGCTAACATAGTGTGTAAAATGGGGTTGACAGGCCTACGCGGCTCCCACGTTCGTGTTTTAGCCGTTCTCATAGTTTTGCTCTAACGAGTATATCTTTCAAGGAACGTCATTTCTTGTATGATATGATTGGTCGTTCCTTAAATATGCCGTTAAGCAATGGTTGGCTTTCATGAGAATTTGTTTCAAGTTAGCCACTGATAGTTGATATTGTGTAACAAAGGGCAAGATTCGTTTGTTTTCTTTGTTTTTTCGTTGTTGGAGGGCTAGTTTTCTGTCTTCAAATTTCACTTCAAAAAGTGTTTTCTGTATCAAATTTTCCGGGTAACCTCTCTGAAGGAGGTGCTGTTTGAAATATTTGACTTTCTCTTCAAATAGTATTTTAGAAGAGTTTGTTCTCAGTAGTCTTAAAGCCTCTAGCTCCCTTGATGAAACCTTTTTTGACACCTGGGAGGTAACATGAGGAGTAATGTGTATATTGGAATGTTTCAGTTGGTTTTAAATGAGTGCGTACATCAAGTACTGCCTCTTTTTTGAATCGTTCACCTTTGTATACATTAGTATCTAAGAATATTGTTTCGGTATCAGATATTTCAGCCGTGAATTTGATTGTAGGGTGATGTTTGTTAGCTTGCCGGTTCAATGAACTTTGTTATTTTTTCTCTGTTAGCGTCCCAGAGTGAGAAAACGTCGTCTATGAAACGTTTCCAAACGAGCGGTTTTGTAACGCTTTGGCTAAGGATGTCTGTTTCAACTTTTGCCATAAAGATGTTGGCCATTTTGGTCCCCATAGCAGTTCCATGTGTCTGTAGATAATTATTTCTGTTGAATTCAAATGAGTTTTCTTATAGGATTAGCCTTAGCGCTTGCTCAAGTAGTGGTGTGGGCCGGATAGGAGTTTTATTTTGATAAAATGAAGCGTATGCTTTGCATACTGTTTGTATCCCTTCCTCTTGTGGTATATAAGCTCGTTACGTCCATTGAAACAAGGAACGCCTTCTCTGGTATCTTTGTTTTTTTCAATGAAATTAATGAAAGCGGTCGTGTCTTTTAGGTACGACTTTTGTTTTTGTGCAATAGGCTGAAGTAGTTTGTCAACAAAAGATGATAATTTCTCTGTCGGACCTTCACACCCTGATATTATGGGCCTACCAACTGGAGTTGGTTTGTGTCTTTTTGTAAGGGTGTAGAATATTGGAATACGAGGCGGATTTGGTGTTTGACAAAGCCATTTTCTAGTCATTTCGTCTATGTGGTTTTTGCGGTAGAGCTCGTCGATAAGGAGTGAAACCTTGCGGTTTGTCTCTTTTACCATTGGCTGTTCAAGTGGTATGTAATGGTCTTTGTTGTTTAGTTGAATTTGACCTTCGCTAATTTTGTCTTGTTTGCTTAAATTTTTTTTTTCAGGTTTATTTCATTGTCACGTTTTAAGACCTTAAGTGCCTTACGTTCTGCTAGCGGCAAGTTCTTTTTTGGCTTTGTGAGCGTTACTTCTGCAAGTTGTGTTTTAACCTCTTCTAAATAGCTCTCAAGGGCCACTGATGATTGAACTGGTGGCTTCCACGTCGATATAACGTGGAAAGGGTGAGGTTCCTTATCTTGCCCATGAAAGATAGATCGTAGTCTCATGCGTCTTGCGAAATTTTCAAAGTCACGCAAGAGTTGTTGTCTTATCTGTTTTTCTTTTGTAACAGGGCAAGGGATGTACTTTAACCCTTTTGCTAATAAGTTGATTTGATCATTTAAAAGCTCTTTATCAGAGAGGTTTTTAATGTGTTTTTTGTTTGCCTCTAATTGCGCATTGAGTATTTTTTTGTGTTTCTTTTGTTTGCGCTTTTTAGTCGCTTTCTGATTTTTAATTTGTCTTGTGGTTGTTTCCGTTTGGGACCTGTGACACAGTCAGAGAATAGGCATGTATACTGTTTAACTTGTTTATTTTCAATGCTTTTCAATGTTGACATCATTTCACTGAACTTGGATATTTTGTTCTGGATGCTTTCGGCTAGCTTATTTACATTGTTGAGTGTTACCTGACAGTGTTTTCACTAGGCGCCGAATGCGCTTGTTTTCTTGTTTTAACATTCCTTGTTACATCAGTGCAGTTTTTGTTTGGACTTTTGGTTTTTTCTCTCGTTGAAGCTCGCTTCTAAAGCGATCGCATTCGCGATAATGGAAACGTGTAATCTGAGCCTTGACGTACTCCTGTTCCGCATTTTTTCTTATGCGTTTTATGTCAGTTTTGAAATCATTGTCCGCTCTTATTCGAGCCTCTTGCCCTGTATCTGAGGTCTTATGGGCAAGTTCCATTCTCTGTGTGCTCCTTCAATTTCTTGATTGCTTGTTCTGCATGGAACATTTTTTCTTCAGCGGACCAGTTTGCTGCGCTGTGGCGTCGCTTTCTGTTGATTGGAAGTACTCTTTTTGGCTCTTTGTATGATTAACCTTCTCATTCGCGGCGTTTGGCAGGAGGAGAGTTTTGTCTGGATTTAATGTCTTCGTTGTCTTCGCTGTCCTGCTCGAGAAGGCCGGCGTTTCCTTCGTCGACTTCAAGTTCCATTGATGGCGATTCGTTTAAAATGTGCTCAAAGCTGTCTTCATTGCTTGTGGATGGGCCGTTTAGTAATAGCCCTTCTTTATCGAGTAGGCTTTCTGCCATTGTCGACGAATTTAATTCTTATTTCCGAAAACGTTTTCGTCAAGAGCCATTTCCGTGCGATCATTCCAATTTTTTTTCCCTTTTTCGAAAATATTCTGTAACTTTTCACTGCAATTGAATATGGGAAATCGCCGACACGTTTTTTTTAGCGCTTCGTGTCCGGAAACCCGAGAACAAATCAAATTAGCAAAATACAATAATCGCTTTGAGTTATAGCGTTTTAAAGCTGATTCGGACGTTCGATTTTAGACGTCGTAAAAAAATTCGACAATTCATTTTATTACCAAATGGTTTCTATATTTAGATAGCCAGCTCTATAAGTTTTAATTTGATATCTGGGTTTAGGTATCTTAAATTGCACATAATGTCATAAGAAATTATATATTTGAACTACAGTATTTGTTCCTCAATCTATTTTGTTGGTTTTGTTGGTCTATTTTTGTTCTCTGAAAGTACATAAATCTGAATGTAACAATGGTATGGATCCACATACAATGTTATAAGCAGATTTGTATATTATTTTTTGGAATTTTTATGAAGTCATGTGAATTCTCGGTTTTCACTGAAGTCACATTATAATCAGCACCCGCACTAAAACGATTTAGATTCCCAAAAAATCAGGGCTCGAAATTAAAAAAAAATCCCAATCGCAATTTGCCGGTAATTCCTAAAATTTAGTCGCAGGTTCGAAACTTTTAGTCGCCAAAAAAAAACTACTACTACCGTAACCAGAAACGAGAAACCGGAGAAATTTCTGAGAAAGTCTGAAAAAGTGTGCCCGTTGATACACTACTAGGAAACCGCGTTAATGGAGCATGAAATCGATGATTAAGTTACGCAACATTGAACGTGAATTTCGTGATTTTTCAGATAAAATTACAGTTACAACAACCAACTGTTGAATATAACTCTTTTATAAGCTAGGCCATAAAACAGTCGTAAAATCGCGACTAAATATAGACAAATTTTAGTCGCAAAAGCAAAATCTTTAGTCGCATGTGCCCGATACAGGCGCAATATATATGTTTAAAAAATGGTACAGAGTTTAAAACCACACGAATAAATATGGTACACGATCATACACATCCTACAAAGCTGTTTCCGACATGGCGTGTCGACACCAGTGTTACAATTCCTCACGGAGAAAGTAAACAAATCCTTTTGTAAAATTTTTGGCGTTACCAAGTTGGGCTTCAAAGTCTTGCTTTAAACTCTCTACCATTTCATAAACATTCTGGAAACGACATCAGTGCTTCTTCTTGATGCTTCTGCATTTTAATTGAATATTAAACGGCGAAGCCGGAACGGGCTTCCCAGGCTTCTTTACCACCGACTACTGTACGAATATTTTTACCTGGCAACCGCAAAAACAAGGCGCAAGATTCTCTCCGAACCAAAGTCACTTTTTACATAACCCTGCGTACGTGCTCACGCCTGATGACAAAAGCGATTCATTGTGTAATCAACCAATGACATGCTCTGCTACGCTCGCTACACGGATTAACGCGTTAGCCAATCAGAATGCCCGTTCAGCGAGGTGCGGGACTACTGATCTCTGTTAATATTATTAGGTCGCACAAGGTGTGACCTCAGCGTTGTGTCAGATTTGAAAATAGTGCGTACGCCTTGTTGTTGTAGGTTGCGGCGAAGAACTTCCGATACACCTTTGACATAGGGTAAAAACGCGATAGATTTAATATCCTGCGTGGGACCTTTATGATTTTTTTGTACAAACAAGGAAGGATATCCGTTAGAAACAAGAACTGATGACAAGTGTTTCTTTTCTTTAGAGATTTTTTTCATGGTCTAGCGATGAGGTGTTTGGCTCGGTCATACGGACAGTTAAGTTTATTGACCGTGACCCACACTGGTACACCCGTTACAGGGTTAAAGAGGCCATCCACATAAGGCATGGATGCCTAAAATCAAAAAGCACAACATCCGATCGATAACAAATCGGACCTGTGAGGGAACAACATCTATTAGAAGTAGTAATGATCGAAATGGACCAATGGCGACAAACCAACGTGCTGCATAAGCGACACGTAACCAAAAGACCTCATTTTTTTATGATGAAGACTAGCAGTAATAGCAGTCGAAACGTCACGATCAACATCTTAAAGTGACTCCATCGTGACGATGAACAATACGATGAACAACAACCACATTTTTAATAACAAACAAACTATCCAGCAAAATATTAAAGAGAATACGCTATTTCATCACTGCAGGTTAGTGAAAGAAATAAACACTAGCACCTGCTACTGACATGACGTGATGAAAAAGCTTGAGTGGTTTTGGTTTTATCCCTTCCTACAAATTCCCACATTTATTGGTATCTGCAATATTCTATGTAACTTAACCTATTTCAATATATTAGTATATTTAGTGAAACAGATGTAGTTATGGTACCAAGGGGAATTTCAATTCCGATCTGATGTCTCTGGTATACGCCATCGGTATAGTTATATGAGGTAATACTGCCAGGCAACAACATTTCAGTATTCCGAATGACGTAAATCCTTCGTAATGTATAGCGTGCACACGCACAAGAAAAACGTAACATTTATCCGCGGCGAAGAAAAAATCTTATCTACCGTACATTATTTCTGTATACTGGTTAAATGGATCCGCGTTTAAATTAAATGCAAAATGACGACTGTCGTTTTTGTTATAAAAAAAAGTTTATTTAAAAGTTAGGGAAAGGTAGAGTGTTTCAAAAGTATTGAATCGGAGAGGAATAAAAATAATCGAGTGATATAAATTTAATTTACGATTCTCACCTGCAAAGAATCCAGGAGTAGAAAGGGTTTTCGCTCCAACCAATACCAATGAGAAACCCGTTTCCATGGAAATGCTCCAGGATGACGATTCGGTAGTTGCCACGTAGACGGAGATATTTTGACCCTTTGTCAGTTTAATAGAACCAGCAACATTTAAAGTCGTATATCGCTTTGGATTTTCGTTCAGTGAGAACAGGCCATTCCCGGTATCGATTACGTCATCAATGGTTATCATAACTGACAAGGTGCCCCTAGCGTAACCTTTAAAAATTACGTTACAAGAAACGAAGTAAGTACCTTCAAGATGTGTGCGATAAACTCCGTTGGTTGAAAAAAACGCGTTGTCAAACGAGAACAAGCCAGAGACGTTATGTGTTTTCCACGATGTAACTTTCGTCCATCCTTGGGAATTGAGAGATGTGGACTCCTTTAGCGTTGCTGCAACACCTGGCCAGTCGTAGGAAACCAATGAAACGCCAAAAAATCCATCTACTATTTTCCTGTCATGAACATCGTTGTAGATATAAACAGTCAGTGTGTCACCTTTCTCAAGCCAAACAACGCCACTGACACTGAGTGAACTTGGACCTGATGACAGCGTCTTCCCAGCCGCAATTCCACTGTTACCGGTTAAACCAGTAGGAACGTCGTTGATAGCGACAAGCAAATAATCCGAACTGCTGTTTAAAGAATGTGAAACATTGGTATTCACCAGAGCTGTCACTAAGAAAATTCCATCAGCGCTAGAATGAAACGTACTGTGAGTTGTCTTCAAAATCATATCTTGTGACTGAAAATTCCGCTGTGTGCTGCTTGTGATCCAGTTTTCTACCCTGTTCCATCCAGCGGTCTTTCCTGCTTGGTTATCCGCATTTAAACTGACTGAAAATTGAGGAGCAGTTTCTCTTTTTATTCCGAGAAAAAGGCCCGAGTAACTGCTGCCCGATTGGACTGTTAGGATTCCAGCACTTATTGACTCAATACGCAGCTCAACACAATCCCCGCGGTTCAGGTAAAACATTCCAGTCACACCAGTGGAATACTTCATTGCTCCAGATGAGTGCTTTTGAACTAAAGTAGTGTTGGAGTTCAAAAAAATGGCAAGAAGGCAGCGAGTTAATTGGTTATTAGATTCGACGTTGATGTTGGAAGTAAACAGGTGAATTCCTTCAAGAATTGCACAGAACAGTCCAACGGAGGGTGATGCTCCACTGTGCATACTGAACAAACCTTTAGTTCCGCTTGCTCTCCAGTTCTCAAGCCGGGTCTTCTTTTGGGTTTCAATAGCTAGGTCACTTGATAACACTGCATGAAAACCCGGCACAGAGCCAATGCGTGAAATCTGGACAACCGAAAAAGTGCTGTCGCGCAGCAATGCTCCCATAGAACCATGAAGGTACAAGGCTAACACATCATTTTCATAAAGGCGCAGAAAACCTGAAAGACTTAACGTCCTTTCTAAAGTTGTATTACCGTACACACCTGAAATTCCATTTGTTTCATGGAACTCGCCATTTATCACCAAAGTCGCTTTTAAAAATCCATCACCTGTGTTTACCATATGTAGATTAAGAGCGACAAAGTATATTGCTGGTTCAGGTGTAACGAAACTGTCAGAGAAGCCCTTTCCTCCCGAAGCGGCGGCCTCAAAGAATCCTTTTCGTGAAGTGACACTCCACGGCTTCACCAAAGTCCACCCGACATCAGGCATATGATGGACTGTGCTTCCTAGATAACCGGAAACTCCCACCTCGAGAAATGCTGTGAGTAATAACGGTAACAAAGTGTTATAAGTGTTATATGGCTATACTTCTCATGTATAGTAGATAGCTATTATTTCATCAAAAGGAGAACATGATAACACAAGGCTTTTACGAAACGTGTAAATAGCGATAAGTCAGTTTTACATCATGTTGCAATCTTCTGTATTTCGGTATTTGATAGAGGTCTTTCACCATCTTGGCCATCCATTCGTCTTTAGTATGGTTGCGGAATTCCATTCAAGAGAAAATATTTTATATAATTTACATACATACATACATACCTACCTACCTACCTACATTTAACAATTATTGGATGAGGTTGAGCATGATAGCGATAATTATCAAGGCCAAAGTTTGTGTTATCTGCCGAAGCCGAAGGCTGAGGCGGATAACACAAACTGAGGCCTTGATAATTATCGCTATCATGCGAAAACCGAATCCAATAATTGTTTTATTATGCATATTCCTGAGCTGCAGTTGTAAAGACAAGAGCGCACACAAAAAAGTGATCAATGCACAGCAGTCAGCTTGTAAGTAAACAACTTACGTCACTGCTGCATGCATAAAACTATTGTCTGTAGGTATGACGTCACTTCTGCATGCATAAAACTATTGTCTGTAGGTATGACGTAACAGAAACAGCAAGCAATAATTAGCTGCGTGCTTCTAGCCAATCAAAATCGAGCTAGTGACACCAATGTATAATAAATATACTTTATTGCAACTCCCTTCAAGGGTATTTCAGTTACAAGACTACCTCTTACACCTCTCTTTCATTTCTTCGTACAAGCGAATCAGGAGAACCGTCTCTTCTCGACTCCAGGAGTATCCTTTTTTGAGTAACAACTCATTTTCCTCGCACATGGTCGCCGGCACGTGGTCGCCGACGGTAGCCATTTTGTTTGTTGCTTTCAAAAAGGCCGCGAGGCGAGGACGAAGTGACATCATTATTCTGGATTATTCCAAGCATTCTGCACTAGGGAGCAAAATGCTTGGAATACATTCCATGTATTCTGGAATCGGAATAGCGACTCTCCGTTTATTCTTATTCCGGAATAAGGTCAATCGAACGCACCCTAAGTTTATAGCTGATGGAAGGAGTGAGTGAATGAGTGAGTGAATTTAAATTAGCCACCATTACCAATAACCCGTTCATTGCATTTGCGCATATTCACGGTTCAAAAGTAAGACCACACTACATTCAGTAGCTGACACTTCAAAGCTCGATCGCTAAGCAAATTGCAAGTTATATAAAACACAAAACTTGCCGGAACAAAAATCCCACAGGCGAACACAATATCAAACAGTCCTATCCATCCATGTATGCCTTGCATTGTCTTGAAAACTTGGAATTGTATGCTGTAGTTCTTTCTTTTGCTTCTCAAGTCATTAACACAGAGAGATTTTGTGGTATGTATTTCATCGCTAAAAGCCATATAGTCGTCCACATAAACTAAAATATGTGTGCATAAATTTGCATGCGCTGATGTGACACACACACACACACACACACACACACACACACACACACACACAAATTGAAAACTCAGAGCCGCATTTACAACTCTTGTGCTGCGCCACGAGTAATGAAATGAACAAGAGGTTACAGCAATTCTCAAAAACAGTATTACGCGACCATCTGTCAACAACTGTACTCGTTTTGAATATTGTTTTGATTCCCGATAAAATACACACTCGTCTTTTATTTTGCAAACTATGACTTCTTTCTTGTAACACGTTACATTTGAAAAGCCTACTTTTAAAAGCAATGAAATCAGTAAACGACCAGGCTATTTTTTCAATTTTAACGAATCTCAAAAACGGAAATGCGCGACCGTCTGTTAGAGTGCACAAAAACGTTTTCTCAGTCTAGAACACTATATATCGTATGACTAATTTTCGAATAAAATACACCAGTTGTGTATCGAAAATTGCCCGAGAAACTAATTTGGAAATGAAAATTGCAAAACATACACAGACTTGCGTAAGGCAACGCGTGTGAAGTTAGAACTATAAAACTAAGTATTGTTTCGTTTACATAATTAATCAGATATTATTACGACTGAATTTGAGCGTTTTATAAACATTTCTCCAAAACTAACGAGAACACAATGAAAAAGTCAATCACAAATTGATATCAACATAAATTCCCGTCAAACAATGTAATATATTTTACGGTAAAGTCCCTCGGTTTGACTTGGCTGTTTGAAAATTCTTTAAAACTCTACTTCTTCGAAAGAAACATAGCCCCGCACTGATGAAAACGTATGAAGTTCTTCAAAGAAAGATTTTGTCGCTTAAAGCTCTCCTTTTTTCCACTATAGCGGCTTCTGAGTATTCTTTAAAGCTTTCTCTTTCCATTTTGAATATTTTAAATGTGTGTTATTACTCCGATAAGACAAAACTATGGTTTTGAAAACCAAGCACATACCGAGCACGGCAGCCATTTTTGTAGAATTTGTAGGTGACCTGACAACCCGGTAAATTATAAAATATTCGTGCATAAATTTGCATTCACTAATGTGACACCATAAAAAAAAGACGAAAAACCGCGGGTAAACCTTACCTCATGCCGCTTCGTGCATGAGTAATAATGGCCAAATTTGTAAACAACGATTTACATTGGGTTCGCGTGTAATCGCATTTGTTTTTTTTTTTTTTTTTCACAAGATGTAGTTGAAAATTGTTGAATGCCAGCATGACATGAAATGTTGGGAAGTGATGACAAATTACATATTGTTACATTTGCTGCAAGCAACTTAAGATTAAGTGGGATTTTACAACAATTCCCTGAGGTTTAGATGATTTTCTTGCATGCTACATAAATAACTCGGCCGTCTAGGAGGATTAAAGAGTGTAGAAAACATAAAAAGAGCGCAAGAAAATACTTCGAAATGCATAAAGGAAGGATATTAAATGTTGCACCGTTTCCAGTCAAGGTCACCGTTGCATAATTAGGAGTTCTTTAAAGGACTCGATTCTCTTACCTGTACAATGGCCAAATAAAAGGACAATCATGTAGCAAAGAACAAAGGTCACGTGGTTTAATATCATGATGATCGCATTCACAACATTCACAATTATAAACTTCTGACTTTATCGTTAGATCTGAAGAACAAACAAAGCAATATTTTAAGATTGTTAAAAAACAAGGTAAATATTGGCTTTGCCCTCCTGATACTTGCATCAGGAGAGTGGCCAAAAGCTCGGTCAGCCTGGCAAAGCCTGGCCAGGTCATGCTTTCCGGGCTTTTGGCCACACTTGCCTGGAAAGTGCAGCCTTGGAAAGCCTGGGAAGCATGGCCCTGGCCAAGCTTTCTTGGATTTCCTGGCCAGGAGAGCAGCCCAGTCAAAATATTTTTGAGTAGTAGGCAAGATAGCTGGAGTAGTAGGCAGCAGAGGCCACAAGCTTGCTTAGATGCCATCTTGTTTGTAACTGCAAGAGCATTCACCGCTGACCATTCACCTGGCTCATTTTCCCACATAATGCTCAAGGCGTTCGAATGCCCCAGTAACCCTGTCACTCATCATGCAAGGTTTGTTCGTGTGCGGCTCGATTCACAAGAAACATTTTATGTTTTTGTTGCTATTTGAACTAGAAGAGACCTCATATTTGTTGTAAATGAAGTTTAGTGTATAGTAGGCGGCAGATATTTCGTTGTAGGCGGCAAAATAGCCGGCTGCCGGCACATTTTGACTGGGCTGGGAGAGCCTGGCATTCCTGTCTATGTCTCTCTGCTGCAGTGACAAAATAATTATTTTGCTAAAATTTATTATTTCTAAAGAACAGTTGGCCGAGTAAACCTGGGGAAAGTGAGCCAGCAGTCAGCCGTTTTAGCCCAAAGAGCAGGCGTGCTGTGGCACTCATTGAATTCGTTACTTTTTGGCGCAAATTGAAATGCTGGAACAGAAGTGCAAAGAATTCTTGCAAAATGTAAAGTCCATGTAGCCTAGTAAAAGACAAAATATGGATAATCTTCTTTCTAGATCTAGGTGCAGTTTTATTGTTTAAAACACAAGCACATTGACATTCGGTTTGAAATGAACATGCATGCATTTTTGTTTATTCTATAAGTTCTTAGTTTAAGTTATTCTTCAGTCTTTTAAGAACTGTGTTTCCACACTGAGTCCTTCCCAATTTTATATTAAGCACAGATAGCACTGCTTCACTAGCTAATGACAAAGGAGAACTGCGATGTAACTATAATTTGAGAGTGGGTGTCTCGAAAACGAAGACCAAAGACCCCTCAAACGGTTTGAAAACCCCTTGAAAACAAAGACTACAGTTATCCAAACGCTCTGACTTGGACGACATTAACTCGAGCCTTCGACTCAGCGGACTACAACATCAATCTTGAGCCCAGTGTCTACGGGGTCCTCGGACTGGATTAAAATAACACTTTACGTGACGCATTCAGTTACATCTTTTAAAAATGTAGAGCTGTCAACACTGCTGGGCCTCCTGGGAACATACCGTAAATGTGCTCATATTTGAGTCGCGGCAGGTTTAAGAAACTCGACTTTTATTTAGAGTTGTCCTTAAACATCTTGGCTTTCTAAAGATGCATTATACAAAGCACAAAAAGACCCCCAATAAGGACTTTTCTTTCTTTGTGTCGAAGAAGACCGAAGACCGAAGCCCCCAGGGCCGTAGCCAGAAAAAAAAACAAGGACAGAGGCAATATTCATGGTTAAATTCCCCTCCTAGCTATTTAGGGTCTTTATGATGACTACGTTTAAACAAAACACTGGGATCATGACTGAGGCAAGTGCCTCGGTTTGCCTCATACTGGCTACGGCCCTGGCCCCCCTCGAAAACAATGTCAAAGACCCCCTCGAAAACCCCTTGAAAAGAAAGACTACAGTTACCGACGATCCGACTTGGATGACGTTAATCTCGAGCCTTTGACTCAGTGGACTCTGGACTGGATTAAACTAGGTTTTAATAATAGCATTAAGGAAAATCAAATATTACAAATGATATTTCAACTGTCTTTATTTAAACCAACAGGTAATAGTTAACTTTATATTTGTTCACTTCAATCTATAATGACATTTTAAGTCCATTCCTGTTTTAGAAAATTACTTTCCAATTAAAGGAAACAATCGTTTTCTAACGTGACAAAACACCAAGGAAATAATAAGAATAACAAAATTTTGTTTTTAACTTATCTACCTTTACGCGAATCGTGTCACACTTCGTACGATGAAAAAGATCAAGCTTCAAGGCAAATAGAAGTAACATATAGTCGCAATGCACACTGGTTGTGAGGAACCCTTTAACAGAGGTCCAACTATTTTTGGAACAACTCACTTTAATTGAGTTAAATTTCGCCAATTCTATTTTTTCAAGTAACAAAACGTAAGCTAAACGTAACTATAGCATCATGCAGGAAGACATAAACAACAAATAATAAAAAAAAAAGAAAACAAAAAAGGGCAGTTAGCCTGTCGCCCAAACCATTAAAAGCATTTTTATAAATTTCAAGCGCAGCTTATACTATTCCTTAAGATTAAACATTTTCAGCATTCGTGATTGAATACTGTTTTTGTTCAGGAATAATCCTGTTGATCAAGTTCAATACCAGTTCAAAAGTTTCTACATTTTTAGAAGAAGAAGATGTAACTGAATGTGTCACGTAAAGTGTTATTTTAATCCAGTCCGAGGACCCCGTAGACTCTGGGCTCGAGATTGATGTCGTAGTCCGCTGAGTCGAAGGCTTGAGTTAATGTCGTCCAAGTTGGAGCATCCGTGTAACCGGTGAACGGGTAACCATAGTCTTCATTTTCAAGGGGTTTTCGACCCATTTTCAAGGGGTAGTCTTCGTTTTCGAGGCACCCGAATTGTGTCGGTGCTAAAGAAAGTCATGGGAGCAACTGCCACACAACAGAGAGAAGAAATGAGGCTAACCTTTCTACACAAGACCTTGGCGCCTCATGGAATTAACATTGACTTTAAATTCTAATTTTCCATGAGGCTACATTGGCTTCAAGTTTCATTCTCTGTTGCATTTATGCGCGCTAAGTGCGCGCTCAAATTCGAGTTTTATTTCAATATTTTTGGATAGCATACACACAACAAATTGTACATGAGCACGAGCGTTTGTCTAGTGAGAACACAAACACTGATGAAGGGGTTATCCCCGAAACGTCTGACTGTCTTATGTAACAGTTTTTTCGGCACTCAGTCTTAACCGAATTTTATTATCATACTGTGAGTGTTGCGCAGCAAAAAGCATTTTTTGGCTATGGGACTCCTGTTAGCAGTTGGAAACTGGGTCTGAGATTTCGTTTCCAAATTTGGAATAGCAAAATTATGGGCTATTTGTTGCCTCTGTTGACAGTTAAGGTGGCTTGACTGGATTTTTTCGGGCGATACCTCCCAAGTTTGAGCATTGACTACGACTCCATTAACAATGTTGTGGAAAAACGGTCACCACAGCTATAATAGATAAAGATGAAAATTTGTTAAGACCAGTGTGAAATTAACATCGGAGTTGCCATAGCAACGTAATGACGCCATGACGTTTTTTACTTGCAGCACCTGGAGGTTTTTTCAGCAATCGCTTAAGGGAGCTTGTACTTCCCATAGCCGCCGCGAATATGGCAAAGATTGAACAAATTCTATGAGAGCGTTTTTGAAATTTGTGGGGATGAAGTTTTGGGGATTATAAATACCGTGAAAAACATACTATCGACATAATTGGCTAATATCTAAAGAAAGCGATGCCCTTTGGGAATGCAGTTTCCTCTCATAGTATTTTGATTCTATCTGAGATCATACGAAAAAGTAAGGGGGATTGCTTTGGTCGATTGCGAGAAAGAAATATTTGATTGGTGTGTGTTCAGATGCTGTTGTTGCCATTTTTGTATGTAATTTGGTCTACGCCTACAAATGTGATGATAATTTGGAAACCGCTTGATAATTTTTTTTAAAAATTTGATAATCTTGAGATTAATAATCAATTTATATGGCCTGCAAGTTTCAAGGACATTGAAAACATGTAAGGCAATAAAATAGGGCTTCCAATGTACCAATTTATTTCCCGCGGATTTCGTGTTTACAAGTGAGCTTCCTCATTATTCACAGGTATTGTTTTCTAGTTCCATATGCACGTGCACAACTTTAGCAAAAACTTCATTTGCATTGAACAGACCGCTCGATTGCTTTCAGAAGAATTTTCTGAAATATGCCAAAAACTGGCTTGAGAATTGTTACAACATAACACACTCGACGTCATGCTATTAGATAAACTGCAATCTGTACAAAACTGTAGAATTGTAAGCGGCACGCGAAAATATGACCATGTCACCCCCGCACTAAAAAAGTTAAATTGGCTGCCAGTATCTAGCCAGCTTTATTATCGGAGTGCCACCCTGGCCTTTAAGTGTATGACAGGCTGTGCCCCCGACTACTTGATATCTAAATTTATTAAGCGTGAGAATATTAGTAACCGTTCAACTAGAAATTCTCAACAATTAAACATTCCTTTATTTAGAACTGCTTCTGGCCAGAGGACATTTTATTATCGCACTGTTAATATTTGGAACTCATTGGACCCTATTTTAAAATTTAGTAAATCTGTTTCGGTTTTTAAGAAAGTTTTAAAGCGCAAGCTTCTTAAGGAATTTTTAGAATCTTAACTTAATTAATTCAATTTATATTTGTAAATACGATTTATATTTATGATCATAATGTAATTAGTTATTTTTCGATTATTCTTGTTAGTTAGTTTTAATTATCTTTGAAAAGCCCCTTTGGGGAAAGGTAATAAAGTATGTATGTATGTATGTATTACGCTGTTATGCAGCCATGCCAAGGATCTCTATGTCCAGAAAACAAAAAGGTTTTCATTCCACAGAACAACAAAGCAGGATAAAAGTCTAGACCCACGTAATAGCGTGACATTGAGTGCGTAATGTTATTGCAATTCTCAAGCCAGTTATTAGCATGTTTCGGAAAATTCTTTGCAAAGCAATCGAGCGTTCTGTTCGATTCAAATGATTTTTTTTTTAATTTTTATTTTATTTTTTATTTTTTTTCTTTTATTTCAACCTTATTTTATTAAATTATACATCAAATAAAGGAATAACAAAAGCAATAACTAATAACAATAATAAATACAGAAATATTGAATAAAATAAAACACGCAACTTTTGGCACATTTACATTGAATGGGCTGGTAAAATTATGAATTGACACATTAAATAAAATATTAAACGACTACTTTAAAATAACTTGAAGGGGGGCTAGGACACTATAGATAGGGTAATAGAGGCTCCCACTTTTTGTTTGGAATTGTGTTTCTATACGTCTCGATGTCCTTAATATACTTTAAGTGTTTCAGAAATCCACTAAGTTTAGGAATATGTTGTTTTTGTTTGCAAAGCCATATATAATATTTGGCGCATAGACAGCAAAAGTTGATTTGAAGCTTAAATTTAGAAATGTCCGGCCTCAGACCCAGAGCAGTAATAAAAGATAAGGTTTGATCTTTTGGAAATATTTGACAAGATTGTAACCAACACTTAAAGTTATGCCAGAAGTCGCCAGACATCGAACATTGCCAAAAAAGATGAATGAGTTTTCTTTTTCAGCCTGGCAAAAGGTACATTTATCGTTGTCCACAAGTCCAATCTTCTTTAGAAAGTCATTAGTGGGTAGTCGGCGATGTAGAAATTTAAAATGAAAAACTATAAGTGCAGTAAAAACTATTAGTGCAGTAAAAAGGTAATTGGAAAGCTGCTCCCCAATCAATATCATTATCCGTTATAATTAAAGCATCCTCTAGCCATTTTTGTTGGCTTACATTTGGTGTTTCGCTCTTTTTTTCGACAAGGTTTTTGTATGCTAAGCTACAAGATTTTTTGGTGGATAAAAATTTTGTCAAAAAAGTATCCGCACCTTCGGTTAAGGTTACAGTGTACCTTCAGATCAAAAATTTATTGAAATTTTTTTTTTTTGCGTTAAAATAATGTTTACAGGATGAACTTTCATCCAAAAAAAAATATCGAAAAATAGTGAAAATTGACGGAGAAATGACGGTATAACTTTTGTGGGCGGAGTTTGTTTATTTAGCGATATGTTTTTTTAAGCGCCGTTTTCTCAAAGTTAATTTTTCGCTTGTTGGGAACACTTTAAAGAGCTACAACTCAAAGGAAATTTGTTCGATTTTCCTCAAATTTGGACAGAAGCTAGGCTAACATATAATCAACAAAATGCGTCGGCGAATTTTTTAATTCCGAAAACTTTTTCGTCAAGAGCCATTTCCGTGCGATCATTCCAATTTTTTTCTCCCCTTTTCGAAAATATTCTGTAACTTTTCATTGCAATTGAATATGGGAAATCGCCGACACGTTTTTTTAGCGCTTCGTGTCCGGAAACCCGAGAACAAATCAAATTAGCAAAATATAATAATCGCTTTGAGTTATAGCGTTTTAAAGCTGATTCGGACGTTCGAATTTAGACGTCGTAAAAAATTCGACAATTCATTTTATTACCAAATGGTTTCCATATTTAGATAGCCAGCTCTATAAGCTTTAATTTGATATCTGGGTTTAGGTATATTAAGTGTAATCTTAAGACGCTAGAGCTGTTATACTGAAGACACCGCCGAAGGTACACTGTAACCTTAAGTTTCTTGTGCAATCTGGAAAGAGCTTTTGCAGACTATTTAACGCAGATATTATTCCAAAGTAGGAGAGAGGGCGGACATTCAGGTTATACTTCTCTTGAAAGGCTTTAAGCGAAAGGAATTTATAGGAGTCATCCATAAGGTGTTTAACCTTTGTTATACCTTTCTGAAACCACTCCCTAAAGAACACTGGTCTGTTTCCCATTCGTATGAGAGAATTATACCAAAGAGGATGTGAAAGAAAATCTTTATATGCTACCTCTGACTCAAAAATAATTTCCGACCAAGCTTCAAGGGTTTCACTAACAAAAGGGTCTAAAACTGAGGTCAAAGTTTTGATATCTCTCCTATTTAAGTTACCAGTAAGTAATGCTTCCCCTCCACATTTTTGGAGTTCTAAATCCAAAAAAAATCTTCCATGCTCCGTGGTTTTCTTTGTTAAGATATTTTTGTATCCAAGTAGATTTTAGCGCCTTATTGAAAGAGACAATATCAATCATTCTCAGTCCCCCTTCTGAATAGTCATTTATCATTATATCTCTTTTTATTTTATCTCGTTTGTCGTTCCATAGGAAGTTGAAAAACAGAGAATTTATCTCTTTAATTACTGCATGGTTGGTTTGAAGAGACGAACATATATAGACTAACTGTGAGGCTACTAAGCTTTTTAATACTGTTATTTTAACTAAGAAGCCAAGCCTGCAAAGTTTCCAAGATCCCAGTATCCCTTTAACTTTTTCCAGCTTGTCCTTATAATTCATCTCTGTCAGTGCCCGCATCGAGCATTGTTGAGAACCACACACCAAGGGCTTTTACCTTTTTTTGGCCATTTAAAATCTTTTTCGGGACAAAGTTTAAAGTTGTTGTCAGCGTTTGAACCTATCCACAGCGCTTCCGTTTTTTTACTGTTGAGTCTGAGGCCAGACATAATGCTAAAGGACTCTAAGTTCATTAAAGCTGCTAGAAGAGATTCTACGGAACCGTTTTTTAAAATCAGAGTTGCATCATCGGCATATTGGCTTAGTTTGATTTCATTGTTGTTTACTTTTAGTCCCTTTATTTCTTGTTACGTATGGAATCTGCTAAAATTTCTGCTGAAAGAATAAATAAATATGGCGAGAGAGGGCAGCCTTGCCTGACTCCTCGGGTGGGCGCAAAAAGATTGCTTGCCCACCCGTTATTTAATATACAGCTTTCGATGTTGCAATAAAAAATCTGGACCTATTTTTGAAATGAAGGACGAAAACCAAAATAGCTAAGCGTTCGTTGGACGAAAGGCCACTCTAGGGTGCCAAATGCTTTTTCAAAGTCGAGAAAAAGGAGTAAACCTGGAATATTTTCTGATGCTGCATATCTAATAACGCCGGCTATCGATTAAGCGGATGTTTTCACTGATGAATCTGCCTTTTATAAAACCTGATTGATCATTAGAAATAAGATTTGGGAGAACGGTTTTAATGCGATTTGCTATGGCTTTTGCTGCCAATTTGTAATCACAGTTTAAAAGTGTAATAGGGCGCCAATTCTTTATTAAGTTAAGGTCTGCATCTTTCTTAGGTATAAGCTTTATTATTCCACGGCGTTGTGTCACTGAAAGCTCTGAGGCTTCGTAGGAGTAGTTTAAAGCGGTTGTCAATAAATCTGCCAAGTCATTCCAAAAAACCTTATAGAATTCTGACGGGAGGCTATCTGTTCCAGGAGTTGTGTTGTTTGCCATTTTCTTCAGAGCTTGGAGACATTCTTCCCTATTCAATAATCCTTCACAGATATTTTTTTCCTCAGTTGTAATGCCTTTCTTATTGTCCTGTGGGAAGAAAACGGTGTTTGCGGAATTGCAGGGCTGGCATCAATTTTTGAAGTGTATAGGTTTTTATAGAAAGATTCGCATTCTTTTAAATAAATATAATATTTCTTTATCGGTATAGACGGATTCATTATCATTTATGTTTAGCTGGGCTATTGTTCCTTGCTTACAATGCCTTTTTTCTAGATTGAGAAAGTATTTGGTGTTTTTTTCACCTTCATTGTACCATTGTGATATGGATCTCAAAATTGCTCCCTTTGTCCGGTATTCAATAATCTCCTCCAGTTCACGTCTCTTTAACTCGAGGTCTGCCCATAATTCTGTTTTAACATCATCTCCAATCTCCGCAATGCTGAGACGTTTCTCTATATCTGCTATTGAGTTTTCAATTTGCTCTTCTTTTTTGAGCATTTTTTTCCTTCAGTTTTACCATTTCCCATAATAAACTGGGAGACATTAAAATATCTGAAGCATATTCATCCATGGTTCGTTGAGTGGTCAGTTTTATTTGGTTTATGTATTCAATCTCGGTCAGAAAGGACGTGTTAAGTTTCGATAAACCTCTACCCCGAGTGTTAGAGTGCAGCGAAATTTGTAAGGTAATCATTGAATGGTCCGTTTTATATCCAGGTGCTATATCCGCGCAAACAGTATTACACATAGTACTTTGGCTTATAAGAAAAAAGTCAAGCCTACATTGAATTTCAGGGTTTTTTGTCGCCATGTGTATCTATAACTATCTGGATTCATTGCTCTCCATGCATCAATCAGATCTAAGTGCTCACAGGATTCACATACAGTGTCTCGCGCTTTTTTATGAGTTCTGGCAAGGCCACCCTTCTTGTCTTTTTCGACGTCAAGAACCAAATTAAAATCACCGCCGATTATTAGTTCCTCGCAATTAAATCTGTTCAGCTGTTCAAAAACATTAATGAAAAAAATTGGATTATCATTGTTTGGGGCATATATGTTAACTAAGGTAAAGCATTTTCCATTCGTGGTTAAATCGCATATTAGAAAACGTCCCTCAGGATCAGCATAGGTGGCTATGATTTGGAAATTAAAATTATTGTTGAATAGTATGGCAACACCTGCTTGTTTGCTTGAGCAACAACTAAATAAAGCTTCATAGCCCCACTCTGCCCGCCAATCATGAATATTGTCTTCAGTACAATGCGCTTCTTGGATGAAATATGCCGACATTTTTTGGATCTCAGCCAATTGAACGATTCTCGTCTTTTGGCCTTGTCTCCTAGTCCCCGAACATTTACAGAGGCTATTTTAAAATCCATAAGTTAAGTTATAAAGAAGATAAAACGTAAATAGAATGCCAACAGAAAAAGGTGTTAAAAAGTTATGAACTTTACACAAAAAACTCACGATATGACATGCATAACAGAATGAATCAAAACATTCACAGAAATTGAGACTAACTAAAACACAAACATAAAAATTTATCGAAGCGGTGGATTGAGAGGTACGCCGCATTTCTCATTGTAGGCGTAGCTAGTTTCGCCATTAAATTAAACGCCCGCCTAAAATGATATATAATATAAACTTATATATTATGTATATAGCGTAATATAAGTAGTGTAAGCTATCGATTGAATTTGTGCAGTCTAGACTAATTTGAAAGATAAAGGCAGACCTAATCTCCATTACGTATAGACAAAACGAATTTCATCTCCGTTTCACATTCAAGAAATGATAAATTCTTTGCCTGCAGGCCAAAGTTTACCCTTGACATATAACTTATCTGGTTGGGAGGCGCTAAAATTAGCAGGGATTCCATTACTTCTCGCTCTTTTCAATGTTTCCACTTGAGGTCTCCGTTTCTCGATTATTTCGGCTTGCAAGTCCTTGAACATTTGGAAGTTAGTTTCTTTAAGCCGTTGTCCTAAAGACAGAATACGTTCACGGTCCTTGTATTGTAAGAAGTGGGCCAAGATCGGACGTGGTGCGCCATTCTTACTTTTGCCGATTCGGTGAACGCGCTGTATTTCTACGGTTCTTGCGTCCGCATAGCCAAGATCTCGTTCTAGAAAATTCCTCACTGTTTAACTGTTTATTAATTATCACAGATTTTACAGAAAGCAACATATCCACTGCCCGCAGTTAGCAGGTTAGCTAGTCGAGGCGAGCAGTGGTTACACGTATGTAATACATATACAGATAAATCACAAGAAAGACTAGAGAAAAAGAGTAGTTAAATAAATAAACAAATAAATAAAAATAAATTCAATTTAGTAGCTCTTCAGTATCCTCTTGTTGAACGGCTGATGTCTTCTCTTCCGCAAT